>NC_061162.1:40256765-40339265 GCF_022113875.1 Hydra vulgaris | reverse complement strand
AACAACTAAATTTTTAAGAGTCAAGCTTTATTTAAAAGTAAAGTTTTTTTAAGTAATGTTTTATAACTATAAAATATTTTTATTTTTATTTTTTACAGTTTGTTCATTTAGGTTGTTTTAAAACAATTGACAATTTTATGATCTGTAGCTGAGTATTTTGATTAATAGGAGTAAATTACAATTTAGTTTTTTTTGATATGTAGCTGAATATTTAGAATTTAGCTGAAAAAAATTTTAATTTTTATAAAAATTTTTCATTAAAAATATATTTTGATATTTTGATAAAAATAAGTTCTATAAAAACTTTTTCTTTAAATTGAAATTTCAAACTTTTAGGCAACTATTAATTTGTATTATATGTATGAATTTATTGGCTTCAAATTTTTTTTGCCAGAACTTCAACATTTGTTTGATATAAGTAAATTGTATTTTTCATTTAAAAAACAATTTTAGGCTGATTTTGTGCGAGTTTTGTTAACATTTTTAACATGATATTGAGTTAAAAAAATATTTAACAAGTCTTTGTTTTGCATCTTCCCAATGTGCTTGTTTTGTTGTGTTGCAGATTTATGATTTTAAAAATTTAGTTAAGAATTAAACTTAATTTTAACTTTATAGAACAAGTAATGAGCGAGACCCTTTGATCCTTTTGTCTCGAGAGCAGCCATTGTTAATTGATGCACAATACACAAAAAACCAGGCTTGGAAATCTAACGAGGTATAGTGGAATTTTTAAGAGTATTATATATAAAATTGCTTACATTTTTATTGATTAAAATTTTATTTTTGATTTTAGGATACTCTAAATGCTCCTCCTGCAGCAGAAGTGACAATGGAAGAACATTGCAGATATAAGTCAGCAGCTTTTTTTCTTTTAAATTATTATAAAACTTATCTATCTATCTATATGTGTATATATATATATATATATATATATATATATATATATATATATATATATATGCGGTAGTGGTGTAGTGGTAGAGCGCTCGCTTCATAAACGAGTGGTTCGGAGTTCGATCCTCACCACATCCCTGGTAGTACCGCGCTCAACTCGTTTCTCCGTGCAGCGGCCTTGTTCATCAAGGTTCGTGTTTCGGAGTTATAGAGTTTAGAGAGGGTTATAGCCACAAATAAGTAGCCTCCTCGTCTGTAGTGGCCTTCTCGGCCTTGAGGAGGTGAAGTAAAATAAAAAATATATATATATATATTTATATTTATATATATATATATATAAATGTATATATATGTATATTTATGTATATATGTATATATATATATAATATATATATATATATATATATATTTATATATATATATATATATATATATATATATAAATGTATATATATGTATATTTATGTATATATGTATATATATATATATATATATATATATATATATATATATATATATATATATATATATATATATAAATATATAAATTAGGCTCTGCATTAATAAATTATTTTAAAAAAACTTGAAAATATTGACTTTTTTTATTATCACATTAAAAACAATAGTTTTTAGGTAATGATATCTGAAAAAATTATTTTTATGTAAAATAATTATTATTTTTGAAGTTTTTATATAATTTCGCTTCTTTTGAGTACCAGGTTGACATACTTTTAAAAAACTATTTTTTTCAAAAAATTAAGGATCTGTCAAATTTTTAAGGGTCATGAGGCACCCCTAAAAATATTTTTTGTTCAAAAAAATTTTAAACCTAATATTTTTGCATTATATAGAATACATTTAGTTAAGAGCAGCAGACTATTTTTTAAAAAGTTGTTTTTTGCATCACCCTAATATATGTATATATATACATATATATATATATATATATATATATATATATATATATATATATATATATATATATATATATATATATATATATATATATATATATATATATATTTATATATATATATACGTACATACATACATACATACATACATACATACATACATACATACATACATACATACATACATACATACATACATACATACATATGTACATACATACATATATACATATGTGTGTATGTGTGTATATATATATATATATATATATATATATATATATATATATATATATATATATATATATATATATATATATATATATATATATATATATATATATATATATATATATATATATATTAGGGTGGGTCATAAAATTTTTTTTCCTTGTTACAGGCTCTAAACATTGCTAGAAAGTTGTTTTTTTATGTACTAATTTAGGAAAGTATTTACTTTTATGAACAATGCCTTCAACCCACAACTATAATTACAAAAATTAGCAGGCCCTATTATTATTCAAAAAAAAAGCTTTTCAAAATTATGTGATGTTGGTACTCAAATAAAGCGAAATTTTATAAAAATTTCAAAAATAATTTTTTTATATAAAAATTATTATTTTAAATTTTATTACATAATAACTATAGTTTTTTAACTAAAAGTGAAAAAGGTGCATTTTTACATGTTTTTTAATAACAATTTTTTTCGGCAATATGATTTTTATAAAACGATTATTATTTTCGAATTTTTTATAAAATTTCGCTTCTTTTGAGTACCAGGTTGACCTACTTTTGAAAAACTTTTTTTCTCAAAAATATTTGGGTACCGGTAATTTTCCAAATAAAGTTGCGTCCTTTAAATCTACCACAATCATTCTCATATTTAATAGTATCAATATTAATAACTATTAGCAATGTTTAGAGCCTGTAACAGGGCAAAAAAAATTTTTTACCCACCCTAATATGTATATATATATATATATATATATATATATATATATATATATATATATATATATATATATATATATATATATATATATATATAGAGAGAGAGAGAGAGAGAGAGAGAGAGAGAGAGAGAGAGAGAGAGAGAGAGAGAGGGAGAGAGAGAGTATTTAATTTTGTAAAAAATAGCTCGAATTAAATTCATTAATTTTTTAATTTATTTTACTTTCTAATAAGTAATTTTATTTACAATTAAACTTTTACTCAGGTATTTGTTTAATTTTCGTGGCATTGCTGCCAGTTTTCGTTTTAAACATTTGTTTCTCTGCGAATCATTGGTGTTTCATGTTGGTGATGAATGGATTGAGTTTTTTTACCCTGCAATGAAGCCTTGGGTTCATTATGTTCCAGTTTCTAAAAGTTTGGTTGAAGTCAGGTAAAAAATTTAAAAAAATTTTTAATTCTTATAAAATAATAAGGTAAAAGCAAGTAGTAAAATTATTTATAGGAATTATTTATAATAAAAAACTTGAATTTCAATGCTTTTAATTTTGATGTTGGAAAATTTATTTGATGGAAAAGTAGAAAAAACAATTTAAAAAAGTTGCTGTGTATGGAGGAGAAAACTATTTCATCAGATAAATTTTTCTTAGAACAAGGTCCTTTTTATCACAGCAAGAATTTGATACAAAAAGGTAGGTGTTTTACAAAACTTGCTACAAAAAGGTAGGTATTATTTAAAGTTCGTTATTCTCAGTTTACTAAACTTCGTATTTTATCAAAAACGATAAAATAAAATGTCTAACTAATCTTTTTTTTTTCTACTTTTTTCATGGGAGATCTTATTACATCTTCTAATTTGGTTCTAATGGGAGGTCTTATTACATCTTCTAATTTGGTTCTAATGGGAGATCTTATTACATCTTCTAATTTGGTTCTAATAGGAGATCTTATTACATCTTCTAATTTGGTTCTAATGGGAGATCTTCTAATGCAGTAGTGGTGTAGAGCGCTGGCTTCATAAGCGTGAGGTTCCGAGTTCGATTCCCACCACATCCCTGGTAGTTCCACGCTCAACTTGTTTCTCCGCGAAGCGGCCTTTTTTGTCAAGGTTCGTGTTTTGGAGTTAAAGTATTGAGAGAGGGTTATAACCACAAGTAGCCTCCTCGTCTATAGTGGCCTTCTCAGCTTTGGGGAGGTGAATTACAAAAAAAAAAAAAAAAATTTAGTTATTCAAAGAACTTTTTCTCCAAATTATCTCTTGGTTCTAATGAGCACACTCTTTCTGAAATCCCTGATAAACATTTCTTTCTCTGAATATTTAATTTTTTGTCTCTTATTCAGATTTCTTTTGCAACCGGGTTTGCTTTGGAGTTGAAATATTTTCACTTGTGGTCTTAAATCATTTTCAGAATAAATTTGATCTCAAATACATTTTTAGTGAAATTTTGTTAAAGATTTTATAACCACATTTTATTAAAGAGTGTTGGTGCAAAAAAAACTTTGGGCAGATCTTCTAGTAAGATTTGGCTGCTCAATGTAGGTATCCCAAAACATGAATGTTTTTGATATACTTTTCATCTAGGTATGAGTTGGATCTTGGTATGTCACAAAGCTGTATATGCTCTGTGCTCCTGTGGATGTGTTCATAAAAAAATTCTAAAAAATTGTTATTAATTTGTAAAATTACTGACTCAAATTTCTCTTTATTTAGAGACCTGTTGCAGTTTTTTAATGAAAATGATCATCTTGCAAAAGAGATAGCTAATAGGTTTTTATGGTTACTTTTATTTTGTGTTTAATTTTTTTATAATACAGTTGAAATCTTGTAATTTGAACTCCCATTGTTCAAAAAATCATTTAAATCAAATCTTTAGTCTCTTCAAGATTTAATATTTAGGATTGAACACCTAAAATTCAAAAACTCTTTTAATCTGAACATATATTTTGAGACCCCTTGAGAAGTTACATGAGTTCAACTTTATATATAAATGTTTTTAAAAAATTTTTATTTGCTTTTTTATTTTTTATGTTATTTGCTTAATTTCAAAGATGTCTTTTTTTTATTAATGTTTATTTATTCAGAGGCCAAAGTTTTGTCCGCACTAATTTGCGTATGTCTGACGTTAGTCTCTATTGGTACAATTTATTGAAACGGTATGCAAAACTATCCAAGTGGAAAGTTCTCAAAGACCCAAGTTTTATTGAAGTTAAATTGTAGATTTATCAAAGTTGTATAATACTTTGTAAAAAATAAGATCAAACAAATCCAAACTAAAGAGTTGCAGCTAAATAAAGCAGTTATTACTAAATTTTTAAATAGTTTGCAGCTAGATAAATTCATGTAATAAAGGATTTTATGGAAAATCTGTTTTAGAATAAAGAGTTACAATATGCATACCACACTTAATTACCACACTTCTTATAGAAATATTATAGTAATAAGAATGTAATTAGTATATTATATTATATTATTTATTAGTATTAAAGAAAATATTTGTTTGATGGTGTAAAAATCTCTGTGTTCTATTAGAAGTTTCCTCCAAAAATTTTTTTTTCTATAATAAGTAGTAAAATCTATGCTATCAAATAGCTGTGTATTATTATATCAAAATAATATACCGTGTATTATTATAATATACCGTGTATTATTATAATATACCGTGTATTATTATAATATACCGTGTATTATTATATCAAAATTTAGTCAACTCGTTTGATAAAAATACTGCACTTGTTAACTTGGTGTAGTTTTCTGTGCAACTTGGTGTAGTTTTCTGTGTATTCTATTTTCTATTTTAAAGATAAGGATAGAAAATCACAGATATACACTTATAAACACTGTTTATAAGTGTGAGAAAAAAATATGAGAAATAAAAAAATTTGTTGTGAATTTTTGTAATCTGCTTTCTTGCTTGACTATTTTAATTAATCGAAATAAAATCAAAAAAAAAATTTCAACAAAAATTGAAAGATAAAAAAAAATCAATCAAGTCTGTGTTTTTTTGAAAATACAGACTTAATAGATTTTGCTCCCTATTTTTATCTAAAAAATAAAGAATGTATCAGGTAATCAGATAAGTAGTTCTAGTTTATTTCTCTAAAAATGTAAATAGCAGCATGAAACTAATTGTTGACACAAAATTATTACTCAAAAGTTGGTTTTATTTATTACTCAAAAGTTTTATTGTGTTATTTGTTACATGTATTAATCATATATTGTATTTCATTTTTTGCTTTGTTTACTGTATTCACCATTCCAAATCAGTTCTACTACAGTCAATGACTTTTTTGTTTTTGCTGTTGTTATTTAAATCCTTTCTCAACCTCTATTGGGGGGTTGATCTACAAGGACAATGTGAGGTGAATCAGTTTGAGCACAGTACTAAGGACATGGTGTGGATTGAGCTTAGGAATCATAAATGTTTCGAAAAATATGGTCTTTTAACTGTTTTGACATGATATTTTTATTTTAATTGTAAAGTTTGTTCAAGCATAAAAGTTTTGTTTTATTCAATTTAATGAATTGGCCATGAAGATATTGACATGGAATATTAATGGTATCCGAGCAACAAGTAGAAATCACTCATTGGGAAATTTACTTGATTCTTTGGAGGCAGATATTATATGTCTACAAGAAACAAAAATTACAAGTAAGTTATGTTATTAAAGTAAGATTTTCTCATAATCTTTTCTAGTCTAAACAATCAGAATTAAATTCAATAGGTTAACATTAGGCTTTTTGATTTTATCATTAAGCTTAGTTTAACCAACCATTTGTTGATATTAATTTACACAATCAAATAGCTTCTTCGAAAAATCTCCCACTTTCTCTTTATATTTTCATGTTCAATGAGATAATTTTTACTTAGTTTATGATTCCATCAAATAATTAGTTAAAAAAAATTAATGCATTTTTGTCAAATGATAACAAATGGGATCATATATAATATCTTCAATGTTATTTATTCTATTTAGTCTAATGTTTTAATCTTTCTAATATCTATGTAACATATACTACTTTTTTTCTAGGAAACTTATTGACTGATCATTTGGCAAATGTTGAAGGATATTATGCTTTCTTTAGTTTTTCAAAACGAAAAACTGGTTATTCTGGTATTGTAATTATTTCGATGAGAAAAAATTTATATTTATTTTAGAAACAACTTTAAAAAAACTGTATGTTTAGGTGTTGCAACATTTTGCAAGAAGACATTGTGCCCAATCGCTGCTGAAGAAGGTCTGACAGGACTGTTCACAAGTAAAATGGAACAAGTTGTTGGTTTTTATAATAACCCTCCAGAGTATTCTGATGAATTACTTCGATCATTAGATTCTGAAGGTAAACTATTTTAATCTTATATGTTCAATGCATAAGATAGTACACAGGTATATTATTTTCATTGTTTATATTATATTCACATAAGAATACCCAGGTATATTACATTTAATGAATCATGTTATAAAATACTTATGAGAGTGTAAAGTATATAAAGTTAATATATATATATATATATATATATATATATATATATATATATATATATATATATATATATATATATATATATATATATATATATATATAACATATAAAATATATATATATATATTTTAGTATGGCTGGATAAAATATTGTTCCTTTTACTATAAAAATCAATTTTTTTTTTATGAAAGTGCTTATGAAGCTCATTTCTAAGTTCCAAAATTCATTTTTAGTCTCAATTAATTGAATAAAATAAGACATAAAAAAATATTAAGCTTATTTTTTAACAAATTGTTTTTAACAAAATCTCAACAAAATCCTCCTGGTCCTGATTTTTTTAGAATATCTATATTGACTATTATTATACAAAATATCAGAAAAACCAGCAATCTCTACAAATGTATTGTTGTACTATTTATACACAAGTTGTTGTACTATTCTTCTATGCAATCAAGCGCTTTTGGGAGAATTTCATTACCATCATTTTCTTTAGAAAAAATAATTCTGGTAATATTGATGCTATAAAAGCTGCAAAGTTATTACTAAAAAATGACAAGTTTTTTGCATGTTTGATGAAATTTTTTTGTTGTTGCAGAATTTGCAGAAATGTGAAGAACCAGTAAAGCTTCAACAGGTGTAAACAATATTGGTGACATTTACAAATATGTTGCTTCCATTATGATAAGTTGCTTTAAAGAAGAGATTATCTGCATTTAAAAAACTATTTCAGTTATAAAGGTTGATGATGATTGGTTAAAAAAAAGAGATTATTCAAAGTTTTATTCATTATTTAATAGTGATTTTGCTGTACAACATTTTGCACACATTATTTTTGCATTACAAAATTATTAAAATATAAAAATGAACTTAAAAATATTTTTGATAGTCTTTCAACTTGCCGAAAAGTTTATTTGTTTTATGATGCTGTGCATTTAGTTATTTATAAAAAATACTTGACTTGAAAAAGATTTTTATTTTCTAAGTTTGAGTGGTTTCATAACATAACAGTTACAGGTGGAAAAGTGACCTGAAAACTATTTAACAGGTTGCCCATGAAAAAGATTTTGCTTTAGATGCAGATTTATAAAACCTAAATAATAAATTGCTATGCCCAATAACATTTGTGCAAAATGTCCGGATTGTTTTTGACTTATTTAAAAAAGCTAACTTGAAATTGTACTTTTTTGAGGATACTGTTGGGTCATTGCTAAAGACCAGTTTTGTTCCAATAATTATGAATGATAAAAGAACCTAAATTTATATGAGAAAGGGCTTGATCATATTGATTGGTAATTAAGGGAGAAAAAAAAAATTAAAACTGTAAGAAATCTGCTTAAGCTAGTTCAGCATTTAATTCAAGGTGAGTTGTAAGTTTGTTATAATTTTAAATTGGTTCAATAAAGAAAAGCTTTGAATAGTAGATGAGTGGTTTCAATTTTTTGTTGACCGACGAAGTCAACTTTTTAAGACTCAAATTTAAATGAAAGACAAATTTAGATTTAGAAAATTTAGATTATATGCATATACCGAATTTAACTTAAAGATGAATTTAAGCTTTATATGTAGCCCAAATCAAAAAACAAATTTAAGTTATATATGCAGCATATAAGTCTCATGTTTCTAAAGCTTGCACCGCGGTTGCTGTTTAATCATTTTTTATAAACTAAAATTATTTTTTAGCTTGTAATTAACTATAATTCAAAATATGACGAAGAACAAATAAATCTCAGTAAATTTTAATTTATTGAAAAAATGTACACTTACAAAAAACAACTTGCGTCAAAATAAAAAATCTAAAAATTCAGTAATAATGAGAATATAAATTATGGAATCTTTACAACTCTTAATGTTTTTAAACAAACATAAACAAAAAAAAATTTACGTTTATTGAAAAATTTGATTTTTCATTTTATAAAGAAAAAAGATCATTAAAAATGTTACGTTAAATAATCACCTGTTTTTTACCTTTAGGATTTTTTGAAAGCAATTAATAAGATTTAAAAAGTGATGAATAGACTTTGTGCCTAAAAAAGACTTTTCAAATATTGACGCTGTAAGACAAATTTATTTCCAACAAGTTTTTTTTTTTTTTACTGAACTCGTGTTCCCAAATGGGCCACTTTTTAGTTGAGGAAGCTACTTCTTATATTGGTTACAACCCTCTCTCAACTCTTTAACTCCAAAACACTTTTCAAAGTTAAAGAATTAAAAGAGGGTTGTAACCAATAGAAACAGGTTGGTATACATAAAACATATAATTTTATAATTCTTCTATAAATTGAAAATAATTTTATAGCTTTTGAATTTAACTGAAAGTTAAGTGAAATTTTGAAATTGTAAATTTAACTAAAAGCCTTAAAATTTCTATTTCAACTTCGGCATTAAAGTCGAAGGCCAAGTCAACTTCGCCTTTCAGTAAATTTCATAATCCGAATTTTAATGAGTATTTGCCAGTCCTTATTTTGTTGAGCTTAAACGATGTTTTAAGTTTTTATTACCAAAACTAAGAGTATACTTAAAGAAAAAATAAATAACAGCAATTTTAAAAGGAATAATAATTAAAAAGTATTTTAAACTACTAACTCCAGTGTAACTCCAGTGTAACTCCAGTGACAAATAATGTCAGAAAATAGTAGATAATGTAAATAATGTATATAAAAAGTAAATTTCTTTATCAGAAAATAGTAAAGCACTTGCTTTTCATAAAAACTAAAATTTAAAAAAGATCATAAACTAATGATTGGAGAAAAAAGATTGGTCGATTTAGTCATAAACTAATGATTGGAGAAAAAAGATTGGTCAACTTTGTCATAAATTAATAATTGGAGAAAAAAGATTGGTCAATATCGTCATAAACTAAAGATTGGCGAAAAAAGATTGAAATTTAAATAAATTTGTTCAAATAAAGTAAACTAATAATTGTTAAAATATTGAAATTTTATCAATAGGAGGATTGAATATATTATCTACTAATCTGGTATGCTTGATTTTTATACCATTTACCTATATGGTATTTTGTTGATGTTTTTGTAATTTTAGACTTTCTTTTGATGTTATTAAGGGCACTAAACTCAGAACTGAATTCAGAACAAATATTTTACAGTTGTTTTTAATTTTTCTGTATGCAGCAACAAGTATCTATAGCTGGGGTATATTTATTGGGGGTATATTGCATCTAAAGCAATAATATAATATAAAAGATAAATACTGATGCAAATTATATTGATAACATAATTAGTTTGAAAAAAAAGACAATAAGCAAAAGTCAACATAAAATTAACAAGATATTTCTTGGAAAATTGTTTTTTTTTTAATTAAAATTATTTTCAAAAAAACATTAAACAAAATAAATTTTCCTTAAAACAATTTTTTTTGTAAATAAAAGTATAAATATATAAATAAAAATAATAAAACGTTATTTTAGAAATAAAAGTGTTTTTTGTTTGTTTAGCTTTTGAGCTTTTGTAATGTAGTTTTGTTCTTTGTGAATGTTCTTTTTAATGGTCCTTTTTTTTTTTTTTTTTTTTGCAAAAATCTATAATAACAATCTACAATAGCAGTATTTTTAAGTAGAACATATATGTATATATATGTGTTAATATACAGCGGATGATGTAGTAATGATACAGCTGATGATGATGATGATGATGATGATGATGATGATGATGATGATGATGATGATGACCCCCATCATTACTATAAAGATTTTGTCTTTGTTTTGCTGCAGGGCGTTGTATGATAACAGAACACGTAACTTCTGATGGACAACGTTTATGTATCATTAATGTGTATTGCCCTAGAGCAGATGTTGAAGAAAAAGAAAGATTTCATTACAAAATGTGTTTTTACAGACTTTTACAAATGAGAATCATTTCTTTAATGAGAGAAAAAAGGTATTTAATAAAGTAAACATAAAATATTACTAAACATTATGTTAAAACTACTTATAGATAAATTTAACATTTAAATTAAAGTATACTAAAAACTATATTTGCTTTATTATATATTTAATAAATATTAAACTAAATGATAAATAAATATAATTTTTTATATCATAAATTAAAGTATGAAGTTTTATACTTAGATGATCAATAATAAATTGTTACATTTTTTGAGCAGAGTTGTTGTTGTTTTTTTGAGCAAAGTTATTATATTTTTTGAGCAAAGTTATAATTTTTTAGCATAGCAATTTTTAAAGGATTTGTGTGCACACACCATTTTAAAGCCAATGTTAATGTTTTTTTCTGTTGATTTTTTTGAATTTTTTATGTGGAACAGTTGGTTTGAGTAACATTGAATTTGTTTTAGGCTTTTATGCAGATATTACTATTATAAGTTATGAACTATGTTCAATGTTATTTAAAGTTATGAACTGTGTTCAATGTTGTACATTTTACAATTACATTAGACAATCTTAAGGTTCTGCTTGTACAAAATGAAGATAATATACTGATGTAAATGATTATACCGAAAAAAATATGAGATGTTGCATAGTTTTTACTGATTAAAAATATTTTTAATTTTTTCTTGGAATCTTCAATAGATCTAGCCTAAATATCTGGACCATCTAACATTTGAAATTTTTTTATTAATGTGAAGTAATTTTTTTTTTAGTTATATAAAGTATTACAGGTAGAAAATTTTAGTTCTAAACTATTCGTCTACTAATTATCCTGTGAATGCTCTTTGTGTATAAAAGTTTCAAAAAAGACTGATAAATATTTTGGAGACTCTAATATCAAAGTTATATACTTTTAAACTTACTTTTCAAAAGTCTGCACAAGTCTACATAAGTTTACATAAAAAGATTTTTTGGAATGGAGATCAAATGCGTGTATAAGTTTTGTATTTATCACAATGTTGTAGTGTTATGTGTTAATGTTAATGTTGTTTACGAGTTTTTTAAATGAAACTGTCTAATATTCTTCTGATTAAATTTGGTGTTTTAAAATGTTTTTTTTTTCGCTTTCTGATTTGAAAAGACACATAAATTCTAAATTAAAAAAAATTCAATAATATGTATATATTGCTTACAGCACTTATTATTTGAATTCATGTAAGCAAACCAAATGCTTAGGTACCTTGTTTTTAAGAAGGTGTACTCTAGATACCTTAGGTACCTTGTTTTTAAAAAGGTGTACTCTAGAAGACCTTCACACTTTTAATGTGCTGTTTAAAAAATTTTTAGCCACAACTCAAGTCGACTCTTTCTCTGTCAGGATAATCTCAATTTCATAACGTTGTTCATTAAAATTAATTTCTTCTTTAATTAATTATTAATTGCTTCTTTATAGTTTTATATTTTAGGAACATTATTGTTGTTGGTGATTTAAATGTTTCTCACAAGAGAATAGATTCTTGTGATCCGTGTGAGGTAAGAACTTAGTACTAAACTTGATGTTTGTTATGAAGATGGGTTATTTTAATCCCATTTATGTTTATTTTTAAAAAAAGGGTTAAAGTAACCCTTTTTCTTTTAATCTTTTAACTTTAGCGTTTAATACTTAAATATTTCAATTAGTCTTAATTATTTAATATATATAATAATATTTAAAAATTATTTAAATTTACATCAAATGTAAATTTAAATAATTTAATTAGTCTACCTAAATTCTTCTTTGATTCATAAATTCTACTAATGATTCAATTTTTAAATATTCCTCTAATTAATCTTTATTTTTGTCTTGACAACTGTCAAAATATGCTTTGTCTAATAAATAATTCTCCTTTATTCTAATGTACTTCATTTCTTCCCTCAGGCGTTCACTGCTCGTGTGTGACCATTCAGCGAATTTTGTATGCCAAAGTTTTTAAATAATATTGGGCCTAGCCCATAAGGGTTAGTGTTACGGTCATCAAGCATGACTATTTTCCTAATCGCAATTACTGTCACCGCGAAAGATGATGTTTGTCTGTGGAAGATGCCTGGGCTAGCTTTTTAGTCATAAGTCAGTTCTAAATCCATGCATAGGTGTTTAATCCATCATGGTTTTCTGGGGTATGGCTGGGCTGGCTTGGTTTAGTTCAGGGACAAATCTTTTACGCTGGTTACTAACAATACAAGACTCTACCGAACGACATAAACAGCACAGACTTATGCATTACACCTATACACCCTTATGCACATACTGCCTGTTTACATTGTTTGCATGCTTTTTGTTCTTTCATAGATAAACTATCTTTGTTTGAACTCATCCTTATTTAAATAATATTTTCTTTTAATAGATAATATGTGGTTGAAATGTTGATATAGATTTGTATGTTATCTATATATGTTTATCATGTGTGATTGAGTTTTTCATTAAAGGATTCATATGTATATATATATATATATATATATATATATATATATATATATTATATATATATATATATATATATATATATATATCTATATATGTATATATATATATATATATATATATATATATATATATATATATATATATAAGAGCGATTCTTATAAACTAGCGGCTTTCGACATGTTTTTATGATGTATGTTTTTCCTTATTATTTTGTTATGATCTCAAAATTACATTTAATTCAGACCGTAGAGAAAACTTTACTTTTCGGAAATTTCGATTTAGATATGGTCTCAAAGTTTCTTTTAGTTCCTACCGTAAAGAAAACTTCACTTTTAAAAAAAATTTTTTTTTTCCGCTTTGTACATCGTTTTTACATTACGACTTATATCGTTGTTATATTATCCACGGCTAGTTTTTTAACCACTCATTTGGCTTAAAATTATCTGGTTTTATTGCAATATTTAGTTAGTCTTGTTGCAGTGTTTGTTGATATATTATTTATCTCCTGATTTTCATATTATTACTGTTTGTTGCATTCATTGCTCAGCTTTGTTTTAATTTTCACATGCACATTTTTCATCTTTATTATTATTCAGAGAATATTTTTATATCCTTCATTAAATGTTTACATATATGCCGCTTACATTTTTAAGGTTTTTGTGCAACGTTCTTTTTCGCTATCATATATTATTCAATTATTGTTATGATTTTGGGTTTCGTGGGCTGCTCATTTTCCTACACTTTTGATTGGTTATCATATTTTGAATTAGGTATCTATGACAGCGTTAGAGTTAATTTAAGGCTATTGTTGTTTTGTTGATATAAAAATAAATTTCTAATGAGGTATACTGCTTTCTGATAATAATACCTATTTGGTTTTATTTCTTTAAATAAATTTATGAATTTTTTTTTTTTTATGTTTCTATTAGAATTTTAATTTATTTTGTTTTCATGTTTTCTTTTGGTGGTATGGTAAGTTTTTTATTTATTTATTTTTATTTTTGTTTGTTCAGTAAATCTACACTTTTTATATCATATCATCAAAAAAATATTGGTGCTTTACAAATTTGGGGTTGGTTGGGTTTTGGCTATTTGTTGTGAGTCCTTTTTTACTGCAGTATGGAATAGGCGTAAGTCGCAGGGTAAAGCATAAGTGGCGATGACGTTTGTCTGACAGGATAAACTAGTTATAAATGCTGATCCTCATCGAAACGCCAGTAATAATAGATGCGACTCTGAGGAGATGTTTATTACTTAATCACTACACAAATTATGTTTACACATTAGCATTAATGTTTTTTTTTCATTATTAAATGCCTCTCATTGTTGTTATCAGATTTTTTATTTTGTGATCCGTTTTTTGTTTTACAAGTTTTTGTCTGGTGATATATATCTTCGTTCATATTGGTGTCTATAAAACAATTTTTTTTTTTTTTTAAATTTTTTTTTATTTTTTATTTTTTATATATATATATATTTTTTAATTTATTTTTACTGTTATTATTGTTGTGGGTGTATAGCCTGTCTTATTTATTTTTAAATATTCCTCTAATTAAACTTTATTTTTGTCTTGACAACTGTCAAAATATGCTTTGTCTAATAAATAATTCTCCTTTATTCTAATGTACTTCATTTCTTCCCTCAGGCGTTCACTGCTCGTGTGTGACCATTCGGCGAATTTTATATGCCAAAGTTTTTAAATAAATTTAAATAATTTAATTAGTCTACCTAAATTCTTCTTTGATTCATAAATTCTACTAATGATTCAATTAGTCTACTTAAATTATAACTAAATGATTCAATTAGTACACTTAAATTACAGTTAAATGATTCAATTAGTTTTAAATTCTACTTAAATGGTACTCTCGGGTGCCGAATACAACGGGGGGTGGGAATAAACGGGGGGGTGGGAATTCGGGGGAGGGAGAGATTTTTTCTGAAATTTAATAAACAAGGGGGAATTGAACATGCTTCCTTCTCCCGCCCCCCTGTTTATTTGACATGCAAGTTAAGCATGTTCAAGTCAAATGCGCGTTTGACTTGCGGTCAAAAGCGCATTTTCTAACAGCTGTTAGGGTAGGGTTAGGCTGTTTTAATACGCTGATATAAATTTTATACTTTATAAAGTATAAAACTTATATCAGCATATTAAATCCTATAATTAAAACCAAAGCTTTGTTAAGAAATAAACTAAAAGTTTATTTTTAGCAAATCGAAGTTTAATAGGTCGACAATTTGTAAAACCTGTTTACACTGAAAGTTTTTATCAGTGACTGAAAATTATTTTCAAATTTTTAAGGCCGATTTTCACTGAATTTTTTTTTTTACTTTTGAGATATATAATTTTTTTGTTGATAACAAGTTAAAATTAATAAATGGAAGGGGGGGGGTCTTAATAAGCTTAGGTTAATAAGCTCAAGAGTACATGAATAATTTTTGTATAGACTATAACTAATATTATTAATATTATTATTTTTATATATTTTGTATAGACTAATATTAGCATATGTTGGTTGTCTAGTTTTACTGAAACTGAAAGTTGATTAATTTTAATTGCAGTTTTTTTAAATTACAAATTTTAATTAGTATTGCTTCTATGACTAGAACCAGGATTCAAATCAAGATCAAGGTTCAAGATTTAAATTAAAATCAGAGGATCAAGGTTCAAGAATCTTGGTTCTGATTTAAATTGATGTTATGTAAAAGTAAAAGTAAAACTAACTTGTATCCTTAACTTTAATCCTTTAAATAATAAAACTTTTAAATTTTTAAGTTTTTTTGTCCAAACCAAAAGAATCATTTAACTGTAATTTTTTTTCCCCTCCAATATCTGAATTCAGATCTCATGTTTGAATTTTTTATTTACAGATATGCATTCAGATCTTTTTTTTTAAAGTTGAGTTATTGGCTGTTGAGGCTGTTGTTGACTTAACTGTTGATAAAATATCTGAACACATACAAAGTATGTTTATAACATGTGTATATCAAAATGTCTACAATGATGTCTACTACTATATCATAACTTACCTTAAAACGTTTAATTGAACAAAAACGTTTTAAGGTAAATATGATATAGTAGAAAAAAGAATCTATGAATGTTTTAAATTTTGAAGTATAAAAATATTAGTTTATCCTAAAAAATATAAAACAATAAAAACAATCTGAAGATCAAATTATTAGAGTTGAACCTTGCAATGTTTAACTACATTTGCAATGCGTTTTTTGATCTTGTCTAGAAGTGAAAAAGCATAGTTAGAAGAACCTGCCTAAATATGATAACAGTATTCCATACAGGTGCAAATAAGAAAGAGGTAGAGAATGGAATCAGGAGTGAGAAAATTGCAAGCAGGATAAAGAAAAACAATCGTATGAGTACATGAGAGGTCAGTAGTGAACAATAATCCAAGAAGACATAAAGAAGAAAGTAAGAAGATTGCTATTCATTATAACACTGGACAGCAGGTATTTTTTTTCGGAACCAAAATTAGTTATTTCTTATGTATTTCCACCTGCTGAATTCAAAAATAGCTCTAATTTGAAAAATAAAAGAAAATTTTTTTTGGTTTTGATTATCCATAATGTTTTATGTTTTTTTGTGGTGAAGTTTTCATCACAGAAAAGAATCATGACACCTTTTATCAAGACTGCTTAACAGCATTACTTGGGTATGAAAGCAGGGACCATGATATTTCTGGACTCAACATATATAGTGTAACTCTTGTTTGGTCACACTACAAGAATGGTTGAAAAATAAAATAAAAACTTTTACTTTTGCTGTTCCTAAAAAAAACCATACAGATGGACTGCTATTTCTGCTTGACATCATTGACACAGCAGGTTTATCAATGAAGAAAATAGGGACAGTTAAATATCCAAATTTTTAATCTGCCATTCCACCTATTTTAAATTCCGAGAGTTTACCAGTTCCCACTCCACCACATAGTTATGGGTTAAAAGCAAAAAATGAAGTAAAAATAGAAAAAGAAGAAAATAAATCCTCTAAATTGAATGATCCTGATTTTTTGTTAATAGGTTATGCGCTACAAAAATCAAGCAGAATTAAGTGATTTTGTTTGAGATTTGGACTTGCCACAGAAAAAGGCTTCTAGGGTCACAGAAAAGGCTGGGGTCAAGACTAAAGTATTTTTTAATCTTCTAGGGTCGAGACTAAAGTAGTGGAGTGTTCCCTAACTTGATGTCTTTAAATTAAATATTGTCTCTATTTGAACTATGATCCAAATGAATGGGGATTATTTGATGTCTTTCAATTAAATGTTGTCTCTCTGATTCAAATGAATGGAGATTATTTGATGTCTTTAAATTAAATGTTGTCTCAATGATCCAAATGAATGGAGATTATTTGATGTCTTTAAACTAAATGTTGTCTCTATGATCCAAATGAATGGAGATTATTTGTCCATTTTTCTAAACTTAGCTTGCACAATCAAAACCATGACAACCATGAGACAGAAGTTCACATTACAAAAAAGAAGACTGGTCTGGTTACTGTTGGCTTGTGTTTAGGATCTTGTGACAATACCTCATAATTAAGTTTATACCTATTAGCTTGATGATCATGGTTTCTTAGTTTAAAACGTTATTTTCGTTGTTATTTTCTTTTTTTCTCAGCCAAAATCAGTTTTAATTAGCCAAAAAAGATACAAAAAATATTGCCCAGTGTTAATGGCTTTTTTTTTTTGTTCTTGCTCGTAGTTTTTGTGGCCTCTCTTGATCCTGGGTGTTTTTTTTTTTATATGTTCTTCATTTTTATTATCTGTTTTATTTTTATTATATGGATTTTTATTATATTCTTTATTATTTACTCTTTATTTTCATACTTTATTATTTATTTTTTTTACTTCATTCTTTATTATTTGTTCTTTATTCTTTATTCTTAATCCTTTATTACTTGTTCTTCATTCTTTGTAAGTTTTTCTTCATTCTTTATTATATGCTTTTTATTTTTCATTCTTTTCTATATATTCTTTATTTTTTACTGATTCGATCATTTTATCAATTTACATTTGAATGCTAATTTGTTAAATGTTTCTTTGAATCTCCTCATCCTCCTCCTTTGAATCTTCTTGTGTTTTAAGTAATTTTTTAAAACAAACTTTAAAAAAGATGGAATATTTAGAGAAACAAGTCTAAATTGGGTACTAAGTTGGTGCAACAACTGTTGGAATATAGCAACTGCTGCAAAATAAACAAAACATCTAACATAACACAATTGTCTTTCTCCAATTTTGTTCTATATTTTAAAAATTTGGATTCTCTAAGTTATTATGGTCAAAAAAAATTGTTACTATAGACCCATTGAAATTTTTATATATTTCTGATTATGACTTTCTTTGAGTTACGAACAAAATATCTTCATGGTTTTTCTTTGTGGTTTTCTTTTCTAACATGGTTTTCTTGTTTTCTTTCCTAACACAAAGAAAAATACTATCACACCATCGCTAAACATTCAGTTTGTTTAGTGATATATTGTGGTATTTTAATAGAAAAGATAACTTGTTGATGAAACTAAGAGTAACCAGTTTTACCCATTCTTTTGATGTAGTTGTAACCAACGCACTAGTTAGTTAAATTTTTTCTTGTTTATTTTTTTTACAACTACTGAATAAACAATTAAAACTCACAGCAGCAGTAGCTAGCAGCAGTATTAATATATTTTTTGTTTTTAATCATATTTTAGGTCATATGTTTTATAATCTAGAGTCATGTTTTATAATCTAGATTTTTTCATCAGTTGAATTTATTAATGGAATCATCCCTCTCAATTTGAAGTCATTAACGAGGTTGATCAGCATTTGAAAAAAAAAAATATTTAAAGTTCAATTAACAGTTAATGAATTTATATATTATTTTAAATTTGTCAGTATAGTGGAAATAATTTACTTTGTCCAATAGTTAAATTTTTCAATAATATTATCTCTTTGATGTATTTTTAATATAAAAATATAAAACTTTACAAGAATATTTTTTCTAAATACTGACCAGTGTTTCTAAGTGACCTTTGTTACTAAGTGATCAGATAATAATTGGTGTATTAATCAGAATAGTATTATATATCTATTATTCATTATTTAAATGATAGATAAAATTTTTTTATAAATTACAGTCCTAAAGTTGCAATTTATAATAAATTGCAAGTTGCAATTTATAAAAAAGTTGCGTCTATTTTACATCCTCCATAAACATAGTTATAGTTACCGAAATGCGTAAGTTAACTTGACTTTAGGTAATTGAGTCTAGTTTTATAGATAATTTGTATATAGTATAAATTTTACGTTTTATCTCTAAACAAATCATAAATTATATTATTAAAACAACAACATACCAGAATTAAAATTAAAGTTTGTATTTAACTTTTAATTGAATAACAAATAGTAAAGTTCATTTTTACTATTTATAACTACTGTTAATATTATTATTATATTATTATCATCATGTTTTAATGTCATTTTAGGATTTCGAAGACAGCCCAGCTCGAAAATGGCTTGATAGTATCATTGACTGTAGTATCATTAAAAGTTTAGTTTCTACAACTTCATCTATAAATCAAAAAAGTGATACATTAGTTAATGATGAAAATTTAAAAGTCAAAGGTTCCGAAAGTTTTTCTGAGAAAAATGTCAACAATTTTCTTGTTGATACTTTTAGAATTTTTCATCCAAACGAACAAAACGCTTACACATGTTGGAATACACAAACAAGAGCAAGAGAAACAAATTTTGGAACACGAATAGATTTTATATTAGCAGATCACCAATTATGCACAGTTCTAACAAACTGTGTAATTCTTGCAGACGTGCAAGGTTCTGATCATTGCCCTGTGGTAGCAGATTTTAATATATTGCTTAAAGCAAGTAACTTAATACCCAAAACATGTGCAGCATTTATGCCAGAAATATTTGGAAAACAGAGTGATATAAAAAGTTTCTTTAGTTCCAAACGTTTTGAATCTGATCGGGAAGGCATCAAGCGAAAATTAAATGACTCAACAGAATCGCGTTTTTATAAAAAAAAAAAAAATGTTGACCAAGACTTTTCTATAATAAAATACTTTAAAGCTTCCGATACAGAAAATCATTCACGATCATCTCATGTAGAAATATCTAATTTTCAATCATCGACAGAAGAAATTTCTTGTTCTCGTTTATCCAACCTAGAATTATCTCATAATTCGTCATCGTCTAATTTTGCATATATTATCGATAATTCTAATATGAATTATTATGCTGTGAAAGAAGCATCAAGTTTTGAATCTGCTGTTTTATATGAAAGTTCTATGAAACAAAAAACTGAAAATACAAATAAAGAAATATGGAAAAAAATATTAAAAGGACCGGAATCAACTCCATTATGCCACGGTCACAAAGAAAAAGCTGTTTTAAGAACAGTTAAAAAACAAGGGAATAATTTTGGCCGCCAGTTTTATGCTTGTAGCAAGCCAGTAGGATCCTCTAGTAATAAAAATGCAGGTTGTGGTTTTTTTGTATGGAAATCTTAATGAATTTTATAATATGCTTTATTTTTAAGTTGTATTATTAGTAAAAATCTTTTATGAGGGATACTTTATTTTAGTTCCTTGCATTATTAGTTCCAATTGGTTCCAAAAAATCATTGTAAAATTACATTACATTTTTGTTACAGTATTTAGGTAGAGCTGTGAAAAGGTTTGGTCTAGGTTAAGCTTGGGTTTAGGTTAGGCTTCTCTTTTATTTCTTTCATTTACATGAATGATCTTAATAAACTTGAAATTTAAGAGCAGTCATGTTTATTGATGACACTAACCTTTTTTTTTATCTGATTATAACATATCAACATTATTTCAAATTATGAGAATTGAGTAAGCAAAAATTTCTGATTGGTTTAAAATGAATAAACTTTCACTGAATGTTGAAAAAACAAAATGGCCACTCTTTCATCCAACTCCTAAAACAAAACAACTTTTATTTATGTTCAAATAAAAAGAGTAACTAGTACAAACATTTTGTGTATCTATGTCGATGAAAATCTTAGTTGGAAATACCACTTTAAATTCTTGTTTAACAAAGTTCTAAAAAGCAAAGGTACATTGTGTAAAGTGCTTTAAACAAAAGTAGTCCAACTAGTTACATTTCTCACTTATTCATTGTTGTTTAAACTTTGCAAATATTGCTTGGTGTTATGTCAATATCTAAACTAGAGCCTCTTTATCGTCTACAGAAGCATGTTGCTCGACTTATCAATTTGAAGAGAAATTTACTCATACCAAACTTTTATTTAAAATAGAAATTCTTAATATATATCAGCTCGATGTTTTTAATATACTTTGTCTTATGTTCAAATTTAAAACTAACTCGTCCCTATTTTCTTTCCACAATTTATATATATATATATATATATATATATATATATATATATATATATATATATATATATATATATATATATATATATATATATATATATATATTTGTAATTCACCTCCCCAAGGCCGAGAAGGCCACTACAGATGAGGAGGCTACTTGTAGTTATAACCCTCTCTCAACTCTATAACTCCGAAACACAAACTTTAACGAACAAGGCCGCTGTGCGGAGAAACAAGTTGAGCGCGGTACTACCAGGGACGTGGTGGGAATCTAACTCCAAACCTCTCGCTTATGAAGCAAGCGCTCTACTACTACACCATTACCGCATACAATAAAAGATAAGAAAATACAATTTAAGGTGGTACAACACCAAATAAATAAAAAAATGAAATAAACCTCCAAAATAAAAATGCTTTTAATTACAGTTTACTCAAATGATTTAAATAAAAAAAAGCAAAAAAAAAATTTTTTTTTAATTAGCATAAGGACCATAATGGCGGAAAAACTATTAAAAAATGCGTTTTTGGACTAAATTTCAAAACATAATATCTAAGGCTAGCCATCATTATATGACCTGAAATTTTGTACACTTACTCTAAGCACTATTTTATTCCATTTAACAGATAGATTTTTTAAATATCAAAGTAAATGATGAGTTATGTAGTTTTTCCTCATATTTTATTTATTTTTTGACGTTTTAGAGAGATCTAACTAAAAAAAAAAAAAATTACTGATCATAAAAAAAAATCCATCTATTAAATGAATTTTATAGGTATTTCGAGCAAGTACTGAAAATTTCAGATCAAATGAACAATGCTAACTCAAGAAACTGTGTTTTGAAGTTTAAGCAAAAATAAAAAAACGCGAACTGAGATAAACAGCATTGAAAAATTCTTGATATAATATTTACAATATTAATTCAAAATCCTCCTGAAACATAACTGTCATTACATTCTTTTGCTTTCTCCTCATCTAGGTGACCTTTTTTAATGGCTCTAAGAGTTTTTCTTCTTTTTTTTCCCTTCTCTGATGACTTGCACCTCATTTGACTAATCCTTTTTTTATTTTTAGAAGTCGCTGAAATATTTGATACCTTACCATGTAAACCAAAATGTCTAAAAACACTAATAACACCCTTTGCACCATCATTGTATGCTAAAATAGCTAAATACGTTCCCATTTCCAGTGTTGATTTAGAAACAAAAACTCTTTTTGGTACACGAGCCCAAATAAATCCATTAAGTGCCTCGTTAGCATTTTGTGTGTTTCCATGTAAACATTTTGATAACAATTCATCTGATTGTAAATTTATAATTATTGGTAGAATTAAATCTTTTATCCACAGAGGTATGGTAGATTTGGGTTTATAATTCTTTTGATTTAGAGCCCAGTGTTTGCACCAACTATATTTTCCACGAGGACAAAACTGGTGGCGTGTGTAGGAATCAGGAAAATTGGTGAAATGGAAAAGTATGGCATAAACTGCTTTTTTCATTGAATACAAGTTTCCCACATTATATCTGATTGCAAGACCATAGAAATTTTGCATTGAATTAATGCAGTTTTTAGTGAGTTTACCTCTGCCTGATATTGGTTTTTTAGTACCTTTTTGGGCTTTGACAAGGTTTCGTAGACGTGTTCCTAACCGTTTTTGAACATGTCCAACACATTATACAGGCATAATACCATACTCTTTGTAAGGATCTGCTTCTATTACATCATTAAAAGAAGATGTATCCCCATCTCCTAGATATTCTTTATATATCAACTTATTTTTTTGTAAAGATCTCTTAAACATAGCCACAGCTCCTACAGATTCCATACTACCCGATGAACCCTTGTGATTCGATTCACACTGGTGATCAACCAACCAACACTGATACTCTGGAGTTCCTTTTTTAGATCTCCACATTTTACATCAATTGCAATGTTTGGTAAATATCTCTGCATCAATACATTTATCACTACAAACAGCAGTTACAACACCATTCAACGAATTATGACCTCGCTTTTGCCATAAATCATCAATAGAAATTCTAACTTCTTTCATTTCAAGAGAGTTGTTTATTGATTTGGTTTCAAAAGCAGCTTTTTGCATACTTTTCTCAGCAGCAATTTTGTATACTAACATGGCAGTTTTATTTAACTTATTAAAGCCATTAGGCGACAAACAATAAAGATTCATACAGAAGGAAAAAGTTTTCATAGACTCATGGCCAGCACCTATTTCTCGCAATCCGATGACAGCTCGCAGGTTGATCTCATATGGTGATTCTAGAGATGAAAGTTCTTTTTTATAAATAGGAAATACAGTATCAATAGGAAACTCATTTGTGTTTAAAGAATTCTTTGACTTTGGTGAAGTTCTAAAATTTTTAGAAAAGTTACACTTTGTACACTTCATCTCAAGTAAATGACAAAAGCCCATGCGAGAATTAACGTTATCTTTGATTAACAAATTTCCAATAAAGCAATTGGGGAAAACAGTGTGTGCAATTAATTTCTTTAACAATAAAAAGTTAATAAGTATAAAATAGTCGTCAGAGTCACATTTATCCGAGCTGAACGATACTTCTAACTTTCTTGAGCTAACACAAGAAATCTCATGATCTGGAGGTTTTGATTTAAGAATATCAGATGGTTTAAACCCATTCCATTTTCTGCTCTTCTTTCTAGTACTATTTTGTTTATTTGGCATTTCTTTTAAATATATTTATATAATATATATAAAATATAAATCCAAAGGGTAAACAAACAATAACACTCCAAATCTTTCAAATCTGTTAGCTGTTACAAAACGTGTTTAGTGGTTAATTTCAAATTGAATTTCAATTCAAAAAACATAGAAGTGACATCAAGCTTACAAAGCTTGAAGACTCCAGTAAAATTGAGCTTATTTTTAGGGAGAAATTGCCCTAACAACCATGTTAAATATTTAGTATCTTCGTTGCTAAGGAAAAAAAGATACACAGTGTTCTAATAAAATGCTCATATCTAAAGAAAGATAAATTATTTAGCTCTGAAACTTTGGCTAAACGTTCTTTGATTAATTTGACACATATTTTATGCAAAATTGAAAAACTCTATTCTCTTCAATGAAATTATATCTCGTTTAAGAAAAAGTTTAAAGAAATCATTTTCTCTCTAGACGAAATTTTATTTTTATTTTTAAACGCTGTTTTTTGGAAGCTTTAACCTTTATAAACAATAAAAGTTTATAACAATCGAAAAAAAAGTTATATGTTTGCTCTAACTTTGTTCTTTAAAAAGGGGTTAACATCCAAAAGTTCCTTAGCAACGGCCTTAGCGACGGTTAGAACTTCTTTTCTCCAGATCTAATAGGCACTTTTTCTCCATATTTTTTTACTGTACCTAAACCAAGTTCTTATCTACACTGTTAAGTTATTCCTAAGCTAAATGACATTGGTCAAAAATACTAAAATTAGATCATATTTAAATTTGTAGCTTTTTATTTTTGAATTTTTTTTTTCAATGCGTTTTTCTCTATTTAAAGATTTTCTACCTTCTAACAAAGATATCTTTAGTTTTGTTCAATATTTTTCTTTGAAATTTTCTACAGAGATAAAACTTAGTCAGATAAATGTGCTGAGTCAAAAATATTTATACTATGGCATCCCATTCAAATTAAAATTTGGGTAAAACAGGCTATTTTTTAGGGGTTTATACTAAAATGTAAATTTCAGAGCAATAAATGAAAATATCAACTTTAATTTTGACTCAGCACACAGTCCATATAATAAGTAAAGTTTTTGAAAAGTTTTACTTGATTTGGAATACTCTGCAATTAGTTATCCTTGTTAGAAAATATGCTGTTTTTGAGTAAATTATGCGCATAATTAATGACGTAATACAAAAATATTATCTTTTTGTATTTTTATGTCTTATTTTTTGGATTTCTGATTACCCTTTGAGTCTCAAATACTCTAACAGTCACATGCTTGGCTTGGGTCATGCTTGGCTTGGGTTTTGATTAATCGAGACAACTATTTGTTGTGAAGTAAGGTATCAATTTTTAAATACACACTTTTCAATTTTAATTTTTAATCAAATTGACCAAGCCCTTTTTCTTTACCCATTGGCCAATAATGTTTTTACCTATTTGCAAATATTGTTATTACCCATCAGCCAATATTGATGTTAATGGTGATTTAAATTTTAATTTTAAACATTTATTTTATGTTGACATTTACATAACAGTTTTGATATAATAAAACTAATTTAAATCAATACATTTAACATTATAGACAGTAAATAGACATAAATATCATAAAAAGTTATAATTGTCATTATTAAAGTTTAACAATTTATCTAGAAACTAATCAAACCTTTGGCGAAGTATGCAACGAACTTTTTTATAAATTCTATATATGAAGTTGTCATTGTTTTTTAAATAAAACATTTATATAAAATTAGACATAAACAAAAGGGTAGATTTATCACGACCTAAAAAAAGAAGTAAAAATTAAAGTACAAACCAATCAGCTTTACAAGATTAATTTAAAGGAATTCTCTAAACTTTAGGTCTTTATTAATTCTATTATTAAGTATTTTTACCTTATCGAAAGCAAAAACTCTCATATTAGTTTTAACAAAATTTTTTAAAGATTTGTTATGCTTTTTAAACCAACTAAATTTAAGTGGAGTTTATATGGGTAAGCAAGTATCTGGGTTAAGGAATCTAGCTGGTTTAGGTTTATCTCTTAAGTTAAACTGGGTAATGGTAATAGTTACTCTTTTTTGCAAACAAAAAAATTTTTGTAAACTGTAGCTACAGGTATAAAGAGTATTATTATTTTTAAAGTTGCAAAGTTCAGTGTTTTTTATCAATGAAAATTGACCATTAAAAGATATTAATGAAAATGTATTCAATGTAACTCTGAGCCACTCTGGATGAAATACCTTCTCAACAAGGATCATATAAGATCTTATACTTATACTTTGTTTTAATCAAGAGAAATCATAACTAATATAATTATATTAGTTATGATTTCTCTTAATTAAAAAAATTAGTCATGGTTTTTCTTTTATGGTCCCCCCCCCCCAAAAAAAAAAAAAAAAAAAAAAAATTGAAACACTGAATAGCTTGAAACACTGAACAACTTGAAATACTGAACAACTTGAAACACTGAATAACTTGAAACACTGAACAACTCGAAACACTGAATAACTTGAAACACTGAACAACTTGAAACACTGAATAACTTGAAACACTGAATAACTTGAAACACTGAATAACTTGAAACACTGAATAGCTTGAAACACTGAATAGCTTTACACTAGAGTCATAGTTGGTATTAAAGTTAAAAAAATTGCATTTTTTAACTTCATATTTAAATAGTTAACTTTTTTATTCGTTTTTTCAGACAACCCTCAATAACTTTCAGACAACCCTAAACAATAACTTTCAGACAACCCTAATCAATAACTTTCAACTCTAATCAATAATTTTTTGATTTGAGTCTTATTTCTGACCCTAAATTTATTAATCAAAATTTTGCTAAATTAAAACTAAATTAAAAAATTATGCCTCTGACCTTAGCACAATTTTTAATTGTTTTCCTTTAGTGGTTCAGGCCAAGTCACGACATCACTCAAACTAGTATCTCGTAGTTCTTTAACATTAGATTTACCCAATCGTTTGTTTAACAAGTAATCAGTGCAAAAAGGTTTTGTCTGACGCTAAGAACTATGTTTCTTAAATTTTCTAAACCTCCTATCCCAAAAGGTTAGGTCTTTAAAAAATCTTTAACAATACCATTAACAAAGACAATTACAAGCGAAGTTCGTTTAACTTCGCCAATCGAAGTTAAATGAAGTTGAAGAGCAATTATTCGTAAAACTTCAGTCATGAAGTTTTGTGAATGGTTATTTGTTAAATAGTATAATTCGTTAAACAATTAGTACTATTCGTCTAACAAATAATATTAGTTCATCATAAAACATTAAATATACTATTTACCATTCTTTCCGAATAGTACTGTTCGTTAAGCGAATAGTACTGTTCGTTAAACAGTTTAGAGAAACAGCTTATTCATTGTTAGATTGTCATTCATTGTCATCCAAATCACTCCTGCTTCCGTTGTTAAAGTTGTTTCTTATTTAACACTTTTACAGACATCCACTGGCGTACCAACATGTTTTGGGGCCTAGGGCGGCACTTAGTAAATGGAGCCTATATATATATATATATATATATATATATATATATATATATATATATATATATATATATATATATATATATATATATATATATATATATATATATATATATATATACATCCATTAACGCCATTATATCACTTATAGAAATTTATTTATGTACACAAATGACTAAAACATTAGTTTTGATTATTTATTTTAAATGATAATACAATGATGTACAATGTACTGTAAAAAAAACAGATTTACAGCAAAGAGTTACCTCTAGAAACACATTAAAATGCTTTCTTGCGAGCCTTGACTTCTGCAAATCGTTTGATTAACTCATCAAAATTCACATGTTTTGCAATTTAGTTAGAAACAATTTAAGAGCTTAAAAACATATAGTTAGAAACAGTTTAAG
Organism: Hydra vulgaris; assembly: GCF_022113875.1. Taxonomy (NCBI): domain Eukaryota; kingdom Metazoa; phylum Cnidaria; class Hydrozoa; order Anthoathecata; family Hydridae; genus Hydra; species Hydra vulgaris. The sequence goes on along the minus strand of NC_061162.1, from coordinate 40,310,772 downwards.
AGCTTCAGTAACGTTTGGCAACGATTCACGAAAGTCCATTTCGATGATAAACGAAACATTTTCAAGGATGTCCATGCAGCTGCAATGTCTAATTTGATGCCAGAAGCCTTCAGATGCCTTCTCAGCCTCTTTACTTCAGGCAGCATTTCTTCCTCCTCTACATCATTGAAAGTTTCTGAAAACTAATGGGCATAGGTCACAATTTCTTTATCAGTTGCCTTCAAAAGATTACCTGTGTGTACAACAGCAAATTTTTAATACACAGTGTTCATGAAGTCAAACGTTTTTCTAATTCTACATGAAAGTGGCCATAAAAATGTAAAATTTCTGGTTTTAAAATTCCATTGTTCTATCGTTGTAGGATTTCAATGGCCTATTGTTCTATTTACACATCAGAGCTTCGCATGTCTCCAGGAATAAAGTTAGGTAGTTCTTAAGATGTGTTTAATAATGTTTTTCATTGGAATTATTTTTTGGTTATTATTCGTGGTTTTACTTTAGAGAGAGGTTGGCAGTGGTTGGCTGTCTCCACGAGAGTTGTTTATTCTAGAATTTTCTTAAGGGAATTGTTTGATTGCCTATTATTGCTAATGCTTTAACGAGTATTCAGAGCAGCTGTTCAAAGGGGGAATTTAGATGTTCTTATTGTATATTATTGTGTCTCTAATTTAGTTAGTTGTGTGTTTTCTGTTTTGACGTGTCTTATATTTAATATATTATTTATTATATATATTATATTTATTATATTTACAATTATTATTGTGCTTATTGTATTTATTATATAAATTATATTAGTTATATTAACTTATTAATTATATTTGTTATATTTATTATATTCATTATATTTATTAAATTTATTATGATAATTATATTTTTTATAATTATTATATTTGTTTTGATTATTATATTTATTAATGTTCACAAATAAGCTAGCTATTAATTGGATTTATGAACCATAAGAATAATATGGGGGATTTTAAAAAAATCGATTTTAATTTTAATGTTTTCGGAATCTGGGGCCCCCAAGATGATTGTTATCATGGTCTCGGGCTTAAATTTGTCCATGCCATCTATGGTAATAGCTCGTTCCATATGGGAAATTCGCTAGGACGAGCAAACAATATCAAAACTAAATGTTTTCGTACTACTAATCAAAATTATTGTTTACCAAAATAGGCTAGGCCTACTCATTTTTAAGGTCAAAATTAGTTATTAAAAACCAAGTAATTAAATTGACAATACGGATAGTGTTTAAGGACAGGCCCCTTATGTGGCTTCAACATAAAACGACGTGTGATATAAAACTATAACCTGATAACTAAAATCTTCTCATACAGCCTTGTTAGGCCTATATGCAGGAATAAAATTATAACTTACCATGTAACTTGGTGATGACGAACTGAAGAAGTGATTTGCTCTCGAATTATTGAGATACTGAATGATAGAGTATATTAATCACATTAACGAAACAACATAAACATCCGTCAGTCTGCCTGAACCATCATAAACCATAGACTCGTAGGTAGGGCGAATCTATTTATTAGTACTCGCGGGTGTGGGGGAGGAAGCTTCGCGGAGGGCCTCCAAAACAGTCACGGTGGTTGTTATTGGCCAAGATGTCATTTCAATTTCTTACATCTTGGTTTGTTTGCAGTGGTTGTTTATTATGTTGGCAAGCAAATACGATCATGTTTCAGGTTCATTTTTCTTGTAAACAATTGTGATTACAGAACAAAACTGTTGACTATTACAGAATCCGGCTGAAGTAAAAAAAATATAAATTGTGTTAAAATTTGGGGGCCTACTCCCAGACGGGACCTGGAGCGGACCGCCCCCCGCCCTACCCTTGGTACGCCACTGCATACATCTCAAATACATCTTGAACAACATTTCTGTTGTAGTTTTTCATGGCGTTTTCCAGAACTCTCTTCAATACTTTCTAAAAAAAAATCTTAAACTTCCTTTTATCAAATATCAATTTTAAACTTCCTTTTATCAATTAACAGTGACGATGTATTTTTTTAATTTAAATTTTTTATCGTCAATGTTGTCTTTTAAAAACAGTAAAAAAGCTAAACAAACAACAACAACATGCAAAATCAAATATTTATATTTAATTAAAAAATTTTTTTTTAGATAGTACATAAAACAAGACCACAATATGTTGATCAGATGGAATCTGCGATTCAATCAATCTGACTCAAGATTTTTTTCGATGTCATCTAGCAGCTTTAGAGCGGCTTGCGGTATTCTAGTACCTAAAAATATACGTTCATAACATAAATTTATTTTAATTTTGATCATAAAAAAATATGAATAATTGTTTTAAGTAAGGAAAAAAAAAAAAAATTAAAAACCTGGTCCGAAAATACTAGTAACGCCACATTCATATAAGAATGGATAATCTTGAGGTGGTATAACTCCTCCGCAGACGACCACAATATCTCTAAAACACAACAAACGTCATGTTACAAATAACTTTACTATTTTTTACTATGAAATTTTTAAAATAAATTATAACTATAATACATGTAATGTAAATATAAAATAAATATTTATATAAACATAATACTTTTATAACGTTAAAATCGAGAAACTAACCCTCTGCCCATCTCCTTTAAACATTTAATCATATCAGGTACTAATGTTTTATGACCAGCTGCCTGAGTACTCACTCCTACTGAATGAACATCAGCATCAACGGCTTGCTGCGCTACTTCTCTAGGAGTCTGAATAATAATATAAATTAAAATAATTTATACTTTTTATTTATCTAATTGAAAAAATTTTTAAATAACAAAAAACACTTAATACAAGTCATTACGAGAAATTGAAAGCATACTTGAAACAATGGACCTATATCCACATCAAATCCGAGATCTGAAAAACCAGTAGCAATAACTTTAGCACCTCGATCATGACCATCTTGTCCCATCTTCGCAACAAGAATGCGAGGGCGGCGACCATACTGATCGTTGAACTTCTATATCACAATTTAAAAGCTAATCATATTATTAAAAATATTTAAAATGAATTTCTTTAAATTTCATCAATGATGAGAAAAACTCGTAAAAAAATGTAATTTGATTCAGACAAACTAAAAACTTTACTGCTAAATCAAAGCTTAGCTGAAGATAAAATTTCTTTTCTAACTTATTACGACAATTTATTAGGCATTGTTGTAGATATTAGTTAATTATTACTACAAGTTTGAAATTGTCATTGTGGATGACATTATATTGTATTTGCATACTAATGTAAATTGCACAATATAGTTATATTAACAATGTTTATATTCAAAAAGAGCTCATAAAAAGTATATATTGTAAATGAAGCACATTAGCGGTTAACAGAAAAAATAAACAAACTGAAAATTTTGGTAAGTGGCCGCGCGGAGTCTGTTTTATTAAATTTTTTTGTATTGTTTATAAGCAACGGATAAACAAGGTTGTAGCTTTAGATTTCGTATTTCGAGAAAAGTGCAATTAAAAAAAAAAAAAAAAAAAGCAGAAACTCTTTGTAAAACGTTTATTTATTTTTAAAAATTTTTCTAAAATATTTATTCATTAAAGTTTATAGGCATATAAATTAGCATATTTTGTAAAAAAGTCTTTTTTTAACTACAGGCGTTTTGAAAAAAAGTGTTAGTTAATGATATTGAGAAAATTTTAGATGAGTTGTTGTAGTAAGAACGTGCTAGTAAGCTTGCGTATCTGAAAAAGACGCGTATCGAAAAAGACTTGCGTATCTGAAGAAGAATCAGGAAGCTTCCTATTCTGTCTGCAATCTGAAACTAACAATAAATAGTATTTTTCAAAAACATCATTAAATAAAATCTGAAATTAACAACATAAGAAATAATATTTTTTTAAAATAAATTTACTCCCAACAAGGCTGCAAGCAACCACTAAGTTGAAAGTTAATAGAGTAAAAGTAAAGAGCAGAGAGTTAAAGAAAAACGGTCTGAAAACTTTAAAAACTATAAAATGCATGAGTTAGAAAAACACGGAGACAAAGAGAACTCTAAAACAAAAATATTTGAGGAAAAAAACTTGGTAAACTAAACAAAAATTTTACGAACATGAAGAAACAATTACTGTAAAAGGTTATGCACGTTATGCAAGATTGAGTTTGGTTGACAGAACAAGTGACAATAGTTGACTTGTACAGTAGCTATGGTAGTATCTGTAGAAAAAAAAGAAATAGATGTAAATTTACAACAAAGAGACATAGGGTCAACTTTGGTTGCAAGAGCTATTTAACATTTACAACATATACAATGCGATATTGGACTTTGTCTAAAAGAGAAAGAACCTCATTAAAAGTAGAGAACAAGAGGTTTATAGAGGTAGAGAACGGATTCTGGAGTAATAAAACGCCGAGCACAATAAAGAGAGACAATATTAGCGGATCATGTTGCAATTAATTGTATATAATATAATAATGAGAGTCAGGAGTGTTATTGTACTAATGTTGAAAACTTAACATTTGTTAATTATATAAAAATAATTATTTATATTAAAAATATTAAAAACAAACTTTTATATTTAGGAAATTTTTGTAGACAATAACTTACAAGAAATTATAAACAGTTTAGATGCTAAATTTACTGACAACTGTTTGGTAAGGGGTTAAAATTTTTTGCTGTATGAAAATACAATTACTTAACTTTAAACAAACATTTAAAAATTTAAGACAATTAAAAATAAATAACAAAGTTAATATTAAATAATTATAGAGACAAATACTATAAAAATTAAAATGTTTAGTTTATGATAAATAAAATAGAAATATTACCTTAGCTCGTGCTAAAACATTTTCAATTTCATTGGTAGAACCATATTCACTTTTGTAAGCACCGCTAACCATTCGATCAGCTGCAACATGACGTTTGAAAACTTTTTCCATGGCATCAGATATCTCCCCTACTGTGCAACGAGCTCTTGAAGCCTAAAAGCAAAATGGCTGGTGGAATTTTTTGTTTGTTTCAAATTACTCAGTTTTAAAATAAAAATGATATTGAATTATGTCATGACAATAGTTTGGTAATTTCTCAAAATACAAGTGGTCTTCAAATGCAAAAAAAAAATTAAAAAAGATATTGTTGATATATTTAAAAGAAATGATCTTCTTATGTCAATACAGTGCAACATGAAAATTGTGAATAAACTTAATATCACATTAAATTTCAATGACCACATTTTTTAACCACATTTCGACCCGGGAATTCTTTAAACTATGTTCAAATTCAATATTTTAAAACCATTCATTTAAGTACAAATAAAATTTAACCATTCATAAAAGCATTTAATTGAAATAAGATTGTCTGCAAATTCAAGCAAAGAAGTTTTTTTGTCAAGTGAAGATATTTTTTAAAAATCTAACCTATGTATAATGACATATTATTAAAGTTTGGTTTTTACAAGCATTTCTTTTGGCATAACTTAAATTTACTTTATACCAAAAACCATAAATACAACATTATTTGGTTCCACCACCATTTTAGCAAAAATGTTACTACAAAATAAGAAAAATTTTTTTAACCTTAACTGATAAACACTAACCATATAATATTAATTTATTAGAAACTAACCATATAATATTAATGTATAATAATAAGTTAATATAAAGGTACATCTTCATAATAATAATTTTCAATATTTCTTTTTTTAACACACCGAAAGTATCAATATCATCATCAAACTTGTATGCACCACATTTTATAGGTTTTTGGAGATTTTATTTAAAGCAGTATGTTATTTCACTAGATACAATGTACTTAAATACGGTCACATTTCTATTGATCCATTACTGTTTTAAATTTGATGAAATAGTTCATCAACTTCAAACATATTTTAATTGTATTTATAACATCTTCCATAGAAACAAATTGAACATCAAACATTATTTTTTAACAGCTTTATAAAACGTTAATGCACCAATTAACAATATTTTTCTCTGAATTACTTGTTGTATAAAAATAAGTTATTGCAGATGCAATAAAAAGGTTTTTAAATTACTAATTTAGCTCTTGTATCTTGTCTATAACATTTGCTTTAACATGATTAGATACTAACTTAAGAACAATGACAAATTTAGATTCCTTTGAATGGTTCAAATCATCTGAAACTATTACAGCTGATAAACATGAATCTTGGTACAAAAACTTGCTTCTTGTGCCAATGTGCTAATTGGACCTCATTTTGCCACAAAATTAAAATTTTTTTAGTAAAATCCACTTGAAGAATGAAATTTTATGGATCACCATGAAGGTTAATCTTATAATCCATAATTTTATAATCTAAAAAAGTTTAAATCTGAAATTTTTTTAATCTTATAAATTTTTTAACTGTGTTTACTGCTGCTGCATTTTGGTACCAAAATGCAGCAGCAAGTTGAAAATAATAACACTAACAACAAGGTAGTGATGAGTGGTATTGTGTCATGATCAATATGAGTGGATTTGTAAAATGATATATTTTACAGACCTCAAAAGTGAAAATTGTGATGATAGCTTGTGTTAGCTTAGGTCTTTTAGGTCTGGAAATTGTATATCTGAGCAAAATGCCTCTGTAGAGGAGTATTTCTTCCTTTAGAAAAGTTGTTTAAAGTTCTGTGTTTTTATCCCAACTAAACGTGAACACTACTGAATCAAATTTGACATGTGTTGCAAAAATAAAACAGGCTATTTGTTTCGATTTATAATATATTATTAGATATAGACTACCGTGCTCCCAGTAACATAACATTTCCAAAAACATTTGATGAGTACTTACCCAATCATCAAATGCTTTTGGAAATGTTGTTACTGGGAGAAGGGTAGTCTATCTACTTAAAAGTAGTTTAATCACTGATAGATGGACTGTACAAACAGGGTAACTGTGTGATAATTGAAAACTTGTACACCTCACTTGATTGTTTTTAAAAAACAGGTTATTTCAATTAATTTTCTACAATAATTAGTTTTTACTGTAAGTAATCTTATATTTGTCAGCATAAAACATGAAAATAACATGACACATTTTTTACCATCTGTGGTAACCTAACTAAGTAATATAGTATGCGAGTGTGTGTGTGCGTGCGTGTGCATATATATATATATATATATATATATATATATATATATATATATATATATATATATATATATATATATATATATATATATATATATATATATATAAACACACATAATGCTTTTTAAAATAAAGTTTTCAAATTAAAATGATGAAAAATATATGAAACTTTTTTTAGTAGCGGATAGAGGGGGACTACAGTCAACACTAGAGTCAAAGACCTTTTGAATTTTAATTTCTCAAACCGAAATTCCAAAACACAAACCTTTCTAAACAAGGCCACACAGAAAACAGGTTGAGTGTGATACTTCCAGTGGCATAGAGTAAATTTGAACCTAGAACCTCTTGATTACCAAAAAAATATTTATACAAAATAAAGAAATATGCAACTTAAAAGTTAAAAGTGCAATTCTACCTTTATAGCTAAATCCAGCAAATTTCCCTCGGATGTCCGACAACATTCAGTGATTTGATTTAAACAATATTCTGCCTAAAAAAGTGCAATATAAAAAGAGCAAATCATTTTTTTAAATAAAAAAGTTACATAAAATATACAATTTTTTTTATTTAACATTAGGTTGTGAATAACTTAATAAAACTTTTTGATTATAATTCTAAAACATCTACATGGTTATAAACTTTTAATGAGTACCTTTTAATGAATAAGAAAATAAAAACCAAAAATATTAAGAACAATACCGTAAAAGTAATACTTATGATGTTTCTTCTACAACTTGAATATATGCAACCAGGGACTATTCTAGGAAAAAAATTTGGGCGGCAGTACCTCCCTGTCCTGGCAAAACTTAGCAGAAATATTGCCAAATGCTTACATTTTTTCACAAAAAACCCATATCTGCCATTATTAAAAAAAAAAAAAAAAAACCTAAAATTTTAATTCAGCGCTTTAAAAACGGTCTAGAATAGCCCTGGCAACTTATATGCAAATAAATAAACTTAGATCATTTTCTTTTTTAGAAAAAATTTGAATTTTTATTATGACTCAAACAATACAAAAATAGAAGAGATTTTTAATACCATTAAACAAAAGTGTGAAAAAGATAAGTGAATGTTTTTTTATAGAGAACTTTAAAGGTTTTTAAATGAAAAAAGATAAATATATTTAAAAGTAAATAGAATGAATAGAGTAAAAAAATTACTTTAGCGCTATCCCTTGTTGCTCTTAATATCTTAAGTTTTTCAATTTGACTCAGTCGAACCATAGTGTTGTCCACAGTCAATACATCAACAGGATCTTCCTTTTCTAACTTATGTTTGTTTACACCAACAATAGTTTCTAAATAAATAATAATATAAAAACCTTTGTGAAAAATACCAAAGCAGCTTTTTAAATGTTAAAACAGTATGCCTCCTTTTTAAGTTCTTATATTTTACTTTTAAGCAATATGAGTGTAAACATTAATGGTCCATAATATTTTTAAATAAGTTTTCTTATAAAATTTTATTATAATAATATTACTGTTAAGTAGACTTTCTAGTACAAAATAAACTTTAACAAACAAGTCTAAAAGTATGTTTTCATAAATCTGCTTTGTTTCAACATCCAGTCCTCTTTCGCTGTTTCTTGAAATCACTTTCCACTACTATATACTAATGGCAATTATCAACTAAATAATAATAAAAAAAGGGAAACTAATAACTAACGGCAACAATAAAATATATTTTAAGCAATAATCATACTTGTGATTACTTATGAATGTAAACTAACATCAAGTTTATGAATGTAAACTAACATCAAGTTTTGACAAATAAATAAATTGTGCAACTGAGAGACGATAAAAATATAATATTAACTCTAATAAAATATCATTTATAATACTGAACTTTTTTATTGAAGTATTTTGAATTAAAATAAACATGAAAGCTAAAAAAAGGAACAGAAAGACTTCAAAAAAATCACCTATGGTATGGTTGAACTTCATTTAAATATTTTAAATTATAAATTCTAGAGAAAAAAATCAAAACCTTGTCCTGAATCAATCCTTGCTTGCCTTTTAGCAGCACTTTCTTCAATTCGAAGTTTAGGCATACCTGATGCAACAGCTTTTGCCATTCCTCCCATTTCTTCAACCTAAACTTGATAAAAACTTCATCCATTATTCTTTATTTACAATTCATTTTATAATTTCCTGCTTGAAAACTGAGGACAGCTAATGGTGACGCACTTATAAAGCAAACACATGTATCATTATAGCATTTGTTTTTGTGTGAGTCAATATGTATTGGAACTAAACCAAATTTTTCATATCCCCAATCAGATCTTTTAAATAGTTTATATAGTACAGAAAAATTTACAGTGCTTAAAGAAACACCTTTTGCCATTTATTTAAAAAGCATGAAATACCCATAATATTTTGGCCTGATTTGGCTACAATTTACTACTCCAAGAAGTCTGGAGTGGTATGAACAAAATGACATCCAATTTGTACCTAAGGAAGCAAATCCTCCAAATTGTCCTGAGCAGTGATTTATTGAAAGTTATTAGTCAATTATAAAAGGAATCTTATTGAAAAGCAAGAAATTAGCTACAAATAAAAAATATTTTAAGAAAAAATGGATAGCCACCTCAAAAAAAGTAACTCAAAGCAAGATCAAGCAGATGATATCAAGTACTCGCAAAGATATTTGGTTTTTATCTAAGCGTCCAATAAAAAATGTAAAAATTTAATGAAATAAATAATTCAATTAGCTTTATTATTCAATTAGCTATATTGTGTCAAAAAACTACTTTAATTTAAAAAATTAAAGGGTGCTGAATTTCATCATGTTTAACCGATATCGTTATTGTACTGGGTCATTTAAATACCTTTTTTTTTCAGATATTGTTACTGTATTATCGAAATGAATTACAATACAATATTTATTGTTATTGTATTACAGTATTACAATAATTGTAAATCACAGGTATTGTTAATGTTTCTAAAAAAAAATAATACAATAACAATAGTTATTGCTATTGTATTAACAGTCTGAACTCTACTTACAATGTTGGTCAAAAATGTCTACATATAAGTATGCTTTCTACATGTAAGTAAAAATATGATGACCAATATTATAACAAAATATGGCCAATTATATTTAACAAAATATGACCAATATTTGAGTAACAATAATATGATAACTGTTATTAAATATGTTTGACAAAAATGACAAAAGATTACTGAACATAGAAGTTAAAAATAAAAATATATAATTTAAAATAAAAGACAAAAATATTTTCACCAATAAATGGGACCCAGTTAATACAATGTTTAGCAGTAAGTATTATTTCAGAAAACTTGTTAAACTTTTAGTAAGTTCAATTGTATGTTTATGCAATAAATTTAACTTTAAAAAAGTTAACAAATATATGCAGTTTAATAACATAATTGTTTCACAATATATTTATTCAACAAAATGAATAAATTATTATTTTGAATAATGAAAAAAAAAATCAACCTCTTCAACTATCTTTCTAGAAGCAACATATATTTCATGAGTAAGACTCTCCATTAAATAAGAACCACCCCATGGATCAGCCACCTGTAAATTGAAACAAAATAAAAACAAACTGCAGGCATTTACCTAATTTGTAATAAATACGAAATATAATTTAACACTGTATTATAAACTTATGCTTATAAATAATATTTATGCATGTATAAGATATATAAAAGATGTTTGATTATTTATATATAAAATATAACATTAGTGATGTACTGATGACAGGCTCATCAGTACATTACTAATGAAATATATATTACATATATTTAGGTAATATAATAATATTAGGTATGTAATATACATACAAACATGTGCCTATGTACGAGTAATAATTAAGTCTTGCAGCGACTGTTGAAAAATCAACTGATGCCATTGGCCGCTGATAACAGATGATATTACATTACAAGATTATTACATCCATTAATATTTTACATCCTTAATATTGTTATATTAAGCTTATATACATACATTAAACACTATTATTAGCCACTTTCAGCCTTTCATCAGTACATCACTATAAAATATAATTAACTTTATGCAAAATCCTAATGATAAACATGCTACATGAGAGACATACCAGAAAAGTTAACTGATTTTCAGTGCCTTGAAACATACACTATTATCCTAATATTTTATTAATATATATGTTTTGATTTTTCATTTTTTAATATTGACTATCATGTTTTTTTATGTTGTTTTTTAAAACATAAACCATTTATTATTATCATAAATATACTTAAATTAGGACATAGAAAAATAAACTTATTTTTAGAAGAATATTTCATAACTTAAAAATATTAAAAAAGTAACAGTTAAAAACCTTGGGTATGCCTGACTCTTCTTGCAAAATAATTTGAGTATTTCTTGCAATTCTTGAACTAAAAGCTGAAGGCAAAGCTAGAGCTTCATCAAAAGAGTTTGTATGAAGAGACTGTGTTCCACCAAATACTGCTGCCATAGCCTCAACTGTAGTTCTCACAATGTTGTTGTACGGATCCTATTTTATTTAAATTATGTTAGTTACTAAAGTCTCCATTACTGCACATTTGAATACACTATATTCAGACATAATTTTGGTTACAAATGCCAATAAGAAAATTACTAGGCTTCAATACTATTCTACTATACTCTGTGTGTGTGTGTGTGTGTGTGTGTGTGTGTGTGTGTGTGTGTGTGTGTGTGTGTGTGTGTATATATATATATATATATATATATACACAGTGAAGCTCAAAAGTTAGTTGACAGGCGTATATTTTGTGAAAAACTGCTGCATCGCAATCAAAAACCAAAAAGAAAAGCAAAATATTGCAAAATTTCCTTCGAGATACAGTTACTTTTTAAAAGTATTACAAAAATAGCAAAAAATATAAATAGATAAGTTATATATCATGATTTATAAATTTGGTTAAATCTAAAAGTCTGTTGAGAAGTATTTTTTTAATGTATAATCACCGGTAACCAAAACATACAGCAAAGATCATCAAAGTTTCGTTCGCTGATCATGAAATTTTCAAGTTCGATTGGCCTGCTCAATCGCCAGATTTAAATATAATCGAAACTATATTGGAATACTAGGATAGAACTATTCCTCAAAACGAAAGAAAGTTGAAAAATGACATGTTTACAACATGCAAATGTCATTGGGAAGAAATTGATATTAATTTCATTCAGAAATTAGTACTTTCGATACTAAAACGCTTGCAAGCAGTTATCGATGCTAAAGGCAGACCAACAAAATATGAAATGGATTGTGTTTGCAACGAAATAACGAAAAAAAAAAAAAAATTATTATTATTTTTGTTTAAACTTGTGTTCTTGTTGCTGTCAACAAACTTTTGAGCAGCACCTTTTTTGCGTTTTACCTAATTTTTTATTGTTCTAATGTTAATCAATTGCTGTTCTATGTTTTTTTCAAACATTCTTTTTGTTTTATATTAAACTAAATACTTTCTACCCATAAATATCTTTTCATTCATAAAATAATGCCTAAATGTTCACTTTTTTTAAACTGACTTTTGAGCGTCAATGTATATATATATATATATATATATATATATATATATATATATATATATATATATATATACACATACATGTATACATATGTATATATAAATATTAACTATTTGAAATGTTGCTTGCAGCCTTGTTGGAAGTGAAGATGTTTAAAAAAAAAAAGCAAAGTCTTTTTCTTTTTTTTTTCTTTTTTTCAACTTTATAAAATAAATGCTATTAATCGAAATTAAATATTTCCGCAATTTTTAAGTAAAAGTAAAACTGTAAAACTTGATATAATTTATATCAGGTTTTATTACATAATTTGAAGTTTACGTAAATTAGATATTTGCACCTTTTACACTTTTGTTCAAACTTTCTTATGAAAAAAGTGTTGTGACTCTTTCTCTACATTTAACTTGGGTGTAATGACTGCCGTGAATTCTGTGCTAACACGCGCAAATGAGAATTAAGTTGCTCAATATATTATGATGTTGCAACATTCATGACATAATAAATATAATTTTAAAGCATTAAAAAAAAAATACTTGTTCTGTTAGAGACCATCCTGAGGTTTGAGAATGTGTTCTTAGCAACAGCGATTTACTACTCTTGGGGTGAAATTTTTCTTGAATTAAATTTGCCCATAATTTGCGAGCAGCTCGAAATTTAGCAATTTCCATATAAAAGTTCATGCCAACACCCCAAAAAAATGAAAGCCGTGGAGCAAAGCTGTCAATATCCAGACCAGATCTTATACCTTAAAATAGTACATATTTAAATAACTTTTGCAAACAATTGTTCCAATCATTCTAAGAACAACAATGCTTATTTATACAAAAAATGCTTGTTTATACAAAATGACCACCTTAATTTTAAATAACATTTATAAATAACTTCTAAAAATACATTTCTGCATTAGATGACCGCTTTTTTTACTGGTAAAAGTTATTTATGTATCCATAAACAAATACCTATAAGCTAATTGTAAAGTAATTATTAATTGAGATATATCAGCTACCAATATTTAATTTCAACACAAATGTTCAAAATGATAATTATTCCTTGCTTTCCTTATTCAGTTCAATTCCTTGCTTTCAGTTATTCAGTTCCTTGCTTTCCTTACTTAGGTGGTAATTCATGTTTAAAAACATTTTAGTAGATAAAAATGTTTTGTTAAAGTTAAATTAAAAAAAAAAATTTACTATTTAGTCAAATACAGTAAAAGTATCTTTAATTATGATTCAATGAATGAAACTCTTGCTTTGTTTATTATTTTAAATTTAACATTGCGTAGTTTGAAGAAGTTTGCTTAATTAAATATGACATGAAAATATTACAATTAAAGCAACTTTGTGCAACTGGATATATAAGCTTTTTTGATATTCAAGTTGGAGACAAACAACTACATTTTTTCAGGACAATGATCTAAAAAGGAAAATTGACTTTTCAAAAAACAGGTTCTGTTATCATGTTTGGGCTGGTTCGTCTAATGACACCTTTTTTCTTTTAGAAAAGATACAAAAATACATTGCAAATGTTGTTGGAGCTGCCTAGCTCGAGTCTTTGTCGAATTATTTCAAGGCCTATTTTTTTCCTACAAACACTATCTCTCCTTTCACTAACCAAAACACAATCTTATGTGGAAAAAAATATATCTTTTTGCTTTAATACATACATTAAAAGCTTAAATAATTACCTGTTTTACAATACTCTATGCCATCAGCAATTGTGAATGCAGCTTCTAAAACTGCATCTGCGCCAGCTTCTTGCATGTGGTATCCAGATATTGAAATACTGTTGTACTTAGGCATATGCTAAAAAAAGATTTAAAAAAAAAAGTTTTTAGCATGTACAATTAATTTTCGGTAAAAAATTTTAATTTAACAAACTTCAAATCAAAAATATTATAAAGCTAATATCATCATTTCAAAAACGTTATGAACTTATAAAACAACTTGTTGATTTGAAACTAAAATTTAGCCTGATTTTTTTTTCCTGTAAGTTAATATTTAAAAACCAAAATATTAACACAAGATAACAAAAAAATAACATTTGTACTTTAGCAGTATATGAAAAGATATCTCCAATAATTTTCATTGAGTGTTCCGGAGGATATATGTAAGTATTTCTGACCATGAACTCTTTCAAAATGTCATTTTGAATTGTGCCAGAAAGTTTTTCCTGTGACACTCCCTAAAATAAAATATTAAATAACTTTTAAAACATTGTTACCTTGTTTGAATAACAATTTATTACATTTAGTTTTGAATAACAATTTATTTCATAATATTAAATTACCTGTTCTTCTGCTGCTACAATATACATAGCAAGAATCGGTAACACTGCTCCATTCATTGTCATTGAAACACTCATCTTGTCCAGTGCAATACCATCAAAAAGAGCCTGAAAAAATAAAGGACTAATTTTAAAATAGAACATAAAATTTAATGTTGAAGAAAATAAAGTTTTAGTACTGCCATTTTTTATGAATCATGGTTTTTAAAAAACTCTCAATCAAGAGCACCTTGATTGCACCAGTGCTTGCTCTTGTAAAATACAACAGTTGATGTCTAGTTAGGACAAACATTAACAAAGAGTTTAAAATAACACTCTTGGTACCTAACTCCTCAGTTTGTTATGTTTGCAATTAAAGAGAATGACATCAAAGACAGTGAAAACATTAAAATGATTAACAACCTATATAAATTTCCTACTTCTGCATTCCAGATTAAATTCTGGTACCATTTTGAAATTATGGGTGTTTCAAAGTTGAACAATGGGTTTATGGCAGAGCGAAATCCCAAGAGAGTAATGAGAGTTATCAAAATATTTATCAAATATCTCTCAACTATAAATGACTGTGCTAAAAAAAAAATTAATAAAAGACTACATGAAAGCTTCTACAAATACAGATCAGTGGCAAAATATAAAACTTTATACAAAAGATTGCAGAAAAAAATTACAAGCAAAAGTTAACTCATAAAAGCTTAAATAAAGACACATAGGAAACTGTCTTGCTATGTGTCTAATTTAATAAAAAAAAGTTTGATTTGTTACAATCCATTTTCTCTTTATAAGTTGTGTGTTAAATTATTTTAGCTGCTCAAAGCAGTCTGATTAAGGCAGTGAACAACAATCAGTAAGTTATTTTAACTATTTAATAACCTCTTATTTTTTAATTAAGATCAGTTGATATAGGCATTTGACATGGTTTATTACAATAAAATAATTAAAATACCTTAAACAGCATGAAGAAGTTGGCCAACAAAAAATTGAAGCGATTGTGCAGAGCTAGTTTCCAAAAATTCATAAAGTTGTTAAGAATATACAATTAGCAGAAACTAGACTGTTTTAAAATGAAGTCATTGCCCCTTGTATGACTTTTTTTTAATTATTTGTTACATTTTAATGATTCTATAACTCAATGATTATTTTTCAATATGATAAAAATTTTTAAACTTCATTGTGCAGATCACAACATGTAGACAAAGATGGAAATTCACAGATCTGTTTGTCAAATCAAGGCAACTCTTAGGTCTTATCAATAATCATAAACAGTACTGTTCTACTAAATGTGTATTTTTTAAACCCAAGTAACATTCGTTTTATGGCTCTAAATTAATGAAGTTTCTTCTTCTGAACCAGACATTAAAAACTAAGAGCTTATGGTTTTGTCTGCATTTTATGTCCTTTATATAAATCCAATTTTTATTTGCACTAACTTAAGTAACAAGTAAAGGTTATTTTAAACTTTTTTTACATATTCAAGATCTATTTAACACTTAAATCCTAAACCTATTTTGCTTTATTCATTTGCAAAAGCTATAATTTTTTTAACTTTTGTTAAAAATTATTGCTTTTGTGAAAATTGTTTTGTTTTGTGCTGCAGCGATGATGAGGTTTTACATGTTACTTGTAAAAAAAAAAGGGATTTTTTTATATAATCATAATTTAGTTGCAATTGGAAGCAAACCACAAGTTTCCAAAAACATAATTAAATATATTGCGGGGAACAGAAACTATATATGTCAGGAATAGTTGCAACTTCATTTAAACCTTTTTTTCAAATTCAATTCTAAAAATAGCAATAACCATGGTTTTGTTTTTCATGCTTTGTAAATGGTCAAGTTATTGATGCATGATAGGGTGGGGTTAAAATTACTTTTTTAAAAAATTTCTCTTTTTACACCCTTAGATTTGATCTATATAATAACACTGGATTTAAAAAACTTATGAATAAATAATATTTTAGGGGACTCAACAAAACCATGAATATTTAACAAGTCCTAATAGTACTCGTGAAATTTCATAAAAATTTAAAAAGTAATCATTTTATAAAAATATCATTATTTTAGATTTTGTTGCATAAAAACTATTGCCTATTGACATTAAAAAAAGTTTCTATGATTTTATTTTATAATTTTTTTTAAACTTTAATAAAGTTTTTATAAAATAAGATTACAATTTATGAAGCCTTTATAAAACTTCCCTTCTTTTGAGTACTAGGTTGACATACTTTTGAAGAAACTTTTTGTATAATGTTAGGGACTCATTAAATATTCATGGGTCAGTTGGAACATTTAAAAATATGTTTTAATCAATAATTTTTTATATCCATTGCTATTTTATTATATAGAACATACCTATGGGGGTAACAGGAGAAATTTTCAAAAAAAGTAATTTTCACCCTACCTTAACACATAATCTTCTTTTATTACAATTCTGTTATCATAATCTGTTATTATACAATTTTTGAACAAATAAACACTAAATTAAACTACTTCTATAAACCTAAAAAGTTATTTATTAGCAAAACATAGCATAAAGTATATTTTGCTAAAATTTCATTTGTTCTAAGTAGTATATTGTAGTTCTGTTATTATACAACTGTCCAAATTTCTTGTTCATTCTTAAGTTATAATTATTTATCAGAATAATACTTTTTAATATATAAATATTCTTAGATATGTCTTTTTTAAATCACGTAAGAAAATAATTTTAATTATTTTAAATATGTACACACCTTCATGTCATTAACACTGTCTACAGCTACTCCTGCCATTCCAACATCACCATGCACACGAGGGTTATCTGAGTCATATCTATATAAATGAAAATTATGAGCTTAGAAAGATAAAACTACAACATTATTATTAAAGATTCGACCTTATCATAAAATGAGTCACACAATATAAAATTTATTTTGAATTACAAACCTTATATTATATTAAACATCATTTAAAACTATTTGCTTTTTATATTAATAACTTCTACATAAAAGTTTTATTTTATGCAAAACAAACTGAAGTCACAAACATATACATTTTTGAATTTTTTTGTAACATTTTGTTATACAGATTTATTTTTTTTGCTACAGATTTTATATACAAATTCATATTAATGCGTGTTTGTGAAACCCACTATAAGCATTGAAATGTAAAAATAACCCTTTTTTAAATTTTAAAAAAGTTTAAAAAAATATTGATCAATAAAGTATTTTTCACTTAATATGTATATTAACATCCCTGTAGATGTTACAAGTTATTGAACTTCCTGCTCCTCCGTGTGGCAACTTATCAATACAAACTTGAAAAACCTTTCAAAAAAAATACATGTAACTTTTGTTTATTAATTTTTTTCTAAAGCTGTTAATATAGTTTCAACACCCATTAATGTAGTTTTAACACCCACTAATGTAGTTTTAACACCCATTAATGTAGTTTCATTACCAATCAATGAAGAAATGCTTGAGTATTATTTCTTTCATTAATATCTAATAACCTTAATGAAAAAAATAACTTTTCTCTTGAGTTTTTGAACAGCTTATCTACTTCAGGTATGCCTCCTCATTGTTTAAAATTGAAAATTGGTTGTGTAATTATGTTACAATTATGTTACTTAGAAATCTAGATTTTAAAACTGGGTTATGCTTTCTCTCTTGTACTTAGATGCCTTATATTTAGATAAATGTTATGTTTTTAATTGTTGAGTGAACTGATTAGAGAGAACTAGGTCTTCATCATCTTCAACTCTGACATCAGCTCCATTCACTACTACCATTTACTACAACTCTGACATCAGCTCCATTTACTACAACTTTGAAATCAGTTCCATTCACTACTACCATTTATTACAACTCTGACATCAGCTCCATTGATTGATTTATGGCAAACCACTTTTAATTTACTTAGATAACAATAAATGGTGCTACTCAAAACCTCATTCTGTTCATATATGGTAAAATTTGAATCATTAATGGCAAAAATTATAAATTTTTTCCCCTTGTCTGGTGGGTATAACTTTAAAGGGTGAACCTTCAAAATACCGAAAAACGATTAAAACAAGACAAGATGAGACAAGAAAACTAATTTAAGCGAGACATGCTCATTATAAATTCAGTGAATTTAAAATTTCTTTTATCTCCTTATGTCCTGTTTTTAGTCCAAATATGCAGATCTATTCAGGCTACTGATTTAAATTCAGTGTTTAACAGCAAATTAAATATATTAATGTAAAATAATGTCAATCACAGATTTTTCTTACTTGAACAGCAGAATTAATACTATCCATATAAAGTTTCTAAAATTGAATCAATAGTAGAGATTGAGCTTGACATTATACCTTGTCAAGTTCAATCACAACAAACTCTTGATTCACACACACACACACACACAGATATATATATATATATATATATATATATATATATATATATATATATATATATATATATATATATATATATATATATATATATATTAGTGATGTACCAATTAATTGGCATCAGCATTGGCTTAATTGGCCACTTTTTGCACAACAGAAATCGATATTGGCCTTTTTTTACCAATTTTCCAAACGATGGCATTTTAATATTAACTATAAAACTAAAGATGAAATCTCCTTTGAGCAGCAACTATGAGTTTTTGTAAAAAAGAGAAAGAGATGCAACTTTACATTGCCATTTATCAATATAGGAATGTTGACAGTACTGCAATAGTTATTTGCAGTAAATAACTGAGTTTTGTTGGAGTTTAAATTTACAAGCCACAAGATGGCCTGTCTGTTCTAAGCAAAAAAGTGAAGAATTTTTGTCAAGACATGAGTATTGAATCATCAGCAAAAAGAGCTACCTTAGATTTGAGGTCGTCAGGAAGATCATTAATGTAAATAAGTAACAAAACAGGGCCAAGGATAAAACCTTGAGGTACCCCAGAAGTTACTGGAAATAAAGAAAAGTGTTGACCTTCGAGGATGACTTTAATAAAGCATTTAGAAAGAATTGATTTGATTATCTTAAAAATTTCCCAGATACACCATATGAAACAAGCTTATGAAGAAGACCAACATGTCAAACTTTGTCGAAAGCCTAAGATATGTTAAGAGCAATAGCCCTAGCCTCTCCGCCCCCATCTAATGCGCAATAAAATTTTCAGTCACAGCAGTTAGCTAGTTAGCCATAGAGCGAGAGGATCGAAATACGTATTTATTGTCTGACAGCAAGTTATTTGACTCAAGATGGAATATGAGAAATTTGTTCATCAAAGACTCAAAGACCTAGTTAACAACAGAAAGAAGACTGATTGGACAATAATAGGAGAGGTCAGTATGTTTACCAGAGCTTTTAAAAATTAGAACAACACATGTCATTTTCCAGCAGGCAAGAAAACAAGATTAAGTCAAACATTTATTAAATAGATTAGAGAAAAGTGGAGAGTTCTGGAGAACAATTTGGTAAGACAGACAGGAATGTTGTCTGGACCACAAGCCGTAGAAGAGTTTAATTGAGATAAGACTATGAGCAATGGAAGCTGAAGTGATTTGAATGTCTAACATTGCATTAACCTGTTTAACTAGAATGGAAAGAAGAGAATGGCCATAAGGTTTGAGAGTCGGATTAGAAGAGAATTTCTTTGCAAATAGTTCAGCTATATTTCATGTATAGCCAAGTAACAAGTATATTTCTATATTTTTAATTTTTTTATTTCAATTCACCTTCCTATGGCCACAAAGACCACTTCAATTGAGGAGGCTTCTTTAGTTATGGTTACAACCCACTCTCAACTTTATAACTTGGAAACACAAACCTTGATGAACAATGTCGTTGCGTATAGAAACAAGTTAAGCGCTGTACTACCAGGGATGTGGTGGGGATCAAACATCACAAAATAAAATAATTCTAAAATAATTTATTTATCTAAAAATAATTTATGTCTAAACAACATGATTGTTGTTTAGATATCTAAATTACTAATAAATTAATAAAGAATTCTAAGTAAACTGCATATGGTAGTACTATTTTCTTTTTTTAAAATCAAAATAAAAAGCATTCTTCTAAAATTGTATTTATTTTTTTGGAAGTTTTCTTTCAAAAAAATTTTAAGTTGTTTATATTTTCAAATTTTTAATAATTAGTTAATTCATCGGTATCGGTATCGGCCAAAAAAGTGATATCGGTACATCACTAATATATATATATATATATATATATATATATATATATATATATATATATATATATATATATATATATATATATATATATATATATATATATATATATATATCAGTCTTTCACAGGAAGATATGCAATCGCTTGTCTTTATATGACCAGGCAAAATATATTTTGCTTTGATGATTTGACCGCAGCTATTTCAAAAAACATTTTAAAAACGCACTGAATAAAAAATGTTCTGAATTATACCTTAAGTGAAATGAATTAAGTCAAAACATTTAACAAATGTTTTTATATTAGCAAAATGCTTTTAAATAAAGTAACAATTCTCTGATGTTTTTTTTTTTAAAGTTCAATTGACAGTTGTATATATTTTTTTAATTTATAATATATAAATTGTTTAAATGTGCATTTTTTATAAAAAACGTTATTAAAAAATAAAAAATTGTTTTGTTTTTATAATAAATGGCATTCTACGACAACGAAAGTCTCTATAACGAATTTTAATATAAGAATAATTAAAGATAATACATCTGAAGATAAATAAAATTTTGTTGAAAAAAAAAAGGAAAATGTTTTAGAAAGCCGTTAGAATTAAATAAGTTTGATCTTAAATGCTTTTATATTATCGAAATGTTTTTCGATAATATAAAAGCATTTAAGATCAAACAATGTTTTTCGATAATATAAAAAAAAACAAAAAAGAAATAATGAAAAGGTTTTTCAATTCTTAAATTAAATAGACTAAAGCATTTTAGTTTCATGAGTTTTGTTTTAGTTGGGTTATATATACAACCCTCAGAATTAAGGTCGGCATTTGGCAATGCTGACCTAATTGACGACCTGAAAGTATTTGAGGTCGCCAAAAAATTGACAATCTTGTTTCTATGTTATATGGTTTTTTTAATAGATAAGTTTTTTTTTTAGATAAGTTTAAGTAAGTTTCGTAGCACATTTTTAAATTTTGAAAATATATCAGAAACCATGGTCAAATTGCCAGAACAAATTACTATTTGCGTGGTCATAAAAAGACGTGCGATCTTCCTGTGAAAGACTGATATATATATATATATATATATATATATATATATATATATATATATATATATATATATATATATATATGTATAAACATATATATATATATATATATATATATATATATATATATATATATATATATATATATATATATATATATATATATATATATATATATATATATATATATATATATATTTGAAAGATGACATCTTGTATGAGAGTATATTATATATTATTTTAAAACATCAAGAAATACAGTTTCTCTCAATACTAATAATTTTATTTTGTAAGAAATTTTCGCTGGGTTATGGATACCAGCATCATCAGATTGTAAAATATTACAATAATTTTACAATAATTTTTTTAAATTGGAATGTTGCTAACAATGATATTCAAGTGTCTTATGATGTTGTAAATCTGTACCTGTCAATTCTGTTAAAAGAAGCCACCGCTATACTTTTAGAACAATTAAATAACAGTTTCATCATATAAAAACTTAACAAAACTAAGTATACCTGAAATAAAACAACTCATAGAACTTTGCTTATATCAATGTTATTTTTATTGGAACAATGAGATTCACATAATGGAAAACTCAGGATCAATCGGACTTTCTTTCATGGTTGTTCTCGCGGAGTCTTTTCTACAATTCCATGAAAATAATGCAATTAAAATGGTTTTGACAATGAATCCTGCACTTAATCTAAAATCATTTTTAAGATACGTTGACGACATTCATGCAAGATTTCCTAACACCGAACAAGCAAAACAGTTCCAAGATATTTTAAATCAACAATATCCTGCAATACAATACACAATTGAAGTTGAAAAAGAGACAAAAACACTTAACTTTCTTGATATAACCATTACAAATAACACACTAGGAAAATATGAGTACAAAGTATATCGAAAAGAGGCAATCACTAACATTCAAATTAAACCGCATTCAAATCACATTTAAAGTAGAAAATAAAAAGTTTGAAAGAAAAATTAGAGAGGCACTAGAAATACAAAACAACATGTGCTCGGCACAAAACGGCGGAATTAATCTTGATGAAGGCCAATATGTAAAAACTATGTTTTATATAAACTATAACCATTAAAAAATTATTGTAATATTTCACAAGCTGATGATGCTGGTATCCATAACCCAGCGAAAATTTCTTACAAAATAAAATTATTAGTATTGAGAGAAACTGTATTTCTTGATGTTTTAAAATAATATATATATATATATATATATATATATATATATATATATATATATATATATATATATATATATATATATATATATATATATATATATATATATATATATATATATATATATATATATATATATATATATAAACTCAAAATTTACTTGCTTTTAGTGAGACTAATTTGAATTCGACTGTTTCTTTTTTCAATCTCAGTATTAATGGGTATTATCTGTTCTTTAGTAAAGATTCCAATAGTCACATGCTTATACTGGGCATATAATTACACACTTATTTGTTGAGAAATTAGGTTTGAAGTTAGTTTCTAGAGACTCTTGGGAAATTTTAAAAAGCGTCATTAACAAAGCTTAAACATTGATTGAATCTTGTTTTCTTGCTTGCTGGAAAATGGCATCTGTGGTGCCAATTTTTAAAACAGCAAAGTCTTTTTGATGAACACATTTCTAACATACTATCTTCAGTCTAATAACCTCTCTAACAATCAATATGGATTTCAATCATTTCTAACATACTATCTTCATTCAGCAGCATGAGATCTAATTGAGTTACATCAAAAAAAAATTTCAATTATGTTTAATATTTTAATTATTTTTAATTATGTCTGTATGGAATAATATTGTCATATTTGGGTTGGCTCTTCTAATGATGCTCTTACTCTAATAGACAAGGTCCAAAAATGCATTGTAAATGTAGTCGGACCTGCTTCATCTGTCAAGCTTGATTTAAATTTGGGTTAAAATTATTTTTAGGGGCAGCCCAAGGCCATTAAACATCAGACAGGTCCCTAATATTATCAATTAAATATTATTATAAATCATATTAAACATTAATTATTTTATATACAGATTATTATTAAAGACTATATTGCATATAAACTATGGTTTTATAATATAAAATAAAATAATTAATTTTGACACTTAATTAAAACTTTTTTATATTATATATAAAGGTTTTTATATAATTTCATATTATATAAAAAAAAACGTTTTTATATAATTTTATATTATATAAAAACCTTCACTTATATTATATAAAAAGGAAAAGAGAATCTACAAACAAAAAAGCCCTCTCAAATATAGTAGAATAAATATCTTCTTACCCTCTGTGTGTAGGCAAATCAAATGCTACACTAAGCCCTTGCTGACCGGCAGCTATGTTTTTTTTGTAAAATCGATTACTTTCTTCCACTGTGCTGAAACCTGCATACTTTAACAAAAATAAACATTATTTACTTTACTCCAAGCTTTACATAAAACAATTTAACACTTTAATAACTATTTTACAATTAAAAAACTAAAATATACAAAATAATAATAAAAAACTACTTGAAAAAATACATGTTATGTTTATCAGTTAATTTATTATTATAAATTATAACTATTAGTCAGAAAAATACTTGTCTTATAGTCCAAGGCCTAAATGTATACATTGTTGCATGTGGACCACGCGTAAATGGATAAACACCAGGCATTTCATCAGCAACATCTTTTATATCATCCCTGGTATAAACTGGTTTCAAATTGATACCCTAAATGAATAAATAAATTATTACTAGATGATAAAGTTTTTACAAACCATTTGATTGCTTTGTTTCTGCATTTCTCAGTTTTAAGCAAATTTGAAAAATATTTAACTTTTATTAATATTAAATTTAGTCGCATTACAAAATAAACTTTTTTTTTACAGTTAAACTGTTTAGTGTTATGATAGTTCTGTGTATTTTTGTTTTTATTAGTAAATATAATAGATAATAATTTATCAACTTTATTTAATTAAAGCGTTTTAGATATTAACTATTAATACAAACATAACTGCTTTTAAAATTACACATTAAACATTTTATTCATATTATAATATTTAGTTTATTTGTTTTTGATCTTTATTACATGTAATGTAATAGAAAAATATCAACAAGTGAATTAAATGTTATAAAATGAATAAAACATTTAATGTGCAATTTTAAAACCATTTATGTTTGTCAACAATAATATCATCTAAAACAATATTAATTTGTTTGTAAGTTAGTAATTTATAATAGCTAAATGTATTATGCAATTTACAAGATAATAATATTGAAAAACAACATAATAATAAAAATAATTCTTAGAAAAAAAACAATATTAATGTTTGTAATTTTTCAATATTTCAAATATTTCAAATACTTGGTTAATTTATTTTGTGATTTTTAGTTTGAAATTTATTTTTAAATGCTTCATTGTATTATTATTCAGTTTTTTAATAAACTTTATTACTTAATATAAATAAATATTTGGTATATCAATTTGGTAAACAATAACATAAGACTATTATGAAAGACTATTTATTGATATTAAAAATATTTATAACTATTAGGAATAGGATATTAGGAATTTATAATAGCTAAAGATATTAGGCAATTTTCAAGACAATATATTAGAAAAACCACATAATAAATAATAAAAGAAATTCTTAAAAAAGAAAACTCAGTAGCTTACTTACCTTAATAAAAATTTATGGTGTTTTTAGTGCAAAAAATGAATTTTTTTAAGTTATTTTAAAAATTCTTAGTCGTTTCCCCCTTTTTTCTCCAAAATAATTTTTATACTTTTATAATAAAATATGTAGAACAAAAAGAAAAGACAAAACAAAACAAAAATTTATTTTTCTCCTTTCAAAATATATAAAAATAAATACCTCTGGTGTTTTCCACGTCAACTTTTCTATCGGGTCTACTCCTTTAAGCTCTTTTTTAGCAATACCAATCCATTCTTCCTGTAATGATGCTTTGTGAAGAGATCGATATAATATTTTTTCTTTCTAAAAAAAAATAATATGTTTTGTATTTATATTTATATATTAGGGGTTTATCGAAGGTGTAAAAGAGATGCATCGGAACACAAAGTTAAACTAAGTTTTTTTAATTTCCAAGTTGTAAACAACTTCTAATAAATGTTTTAGCTAAACTTATTAATACTAAAGCAAAATTGTTTTAAACTATCACTAAATCAAGTTATAAGAATGATAGAATGCACTGCATTCTTAATTTAGATCTTTGTTATAACTTCCGATTGAAAATTATAGAAGGGAGATCAATAGACCTCTTCACAGTTCTAATAATTTAGTGCGCGCTAACATTTAACAGTACATCATTGTTCCTTGTGGGAAGAATCGCATGAAAGAAAGTAAATACACAAATATATTATAAAAGCATTCTTGAAAGAAACAGTTGTTTACATGAGATTTCTTTACTTTTATTTATAACAAAAATATCAATTTTGAATTATTTAACTTTATTTTAACTATTTTAAGGCTAAATTTATATTATTTATGTATTTATACTTTTTATATGTTTGTTTTATAGGATATATATGAAAGAAATAAAAGCTCTTAAATAATACTCTTTATCTTTTGTATTTCACACATTTCGAAATGTGCATTGATAGTTGTGTTTGTGTGTATATATATAATATAAATATAATATATATATATACATATATGTGTATGTGTATATACATATATGTGTGTGAGAGTGTATATATATATATATATATATATATATATGTATATATATATATATATATATATATATATATATATATATATATATATATATATATATATATATATATATATATATATATATATATATATATATATATATATATATATTACTATTTAAAAATCTTCTTTCCCGAAAGCATTTAATATTGATTAATAAAAAAGAAACTTTTATTAATCAACATTAAATACTTTTACACTCAATGTACAAATTTGTTTTTTTCCTTGTTTACAAATATTATATAATAAAAACATTTAAACAGTATAGATTTTAAACTTAAAATGGGTAAAATAAACTTATATTAAGCTAAATCAATGTCTTTTGAAAAAAAAAATAAAAAAAATATCATGTAAGCAACTGTTTCTTTCAAGGTTACTATCTTAATTTATATGAGTATTTGTTTTCATGCGATTCTGTGCATAAAGTACCATTACATAATATTAAATATGTGCGCACATGAAATTATCGGAACTGTGAAGACGTCTATTGAAACTTCTGACCTTTTGAGCAAGAGTCAAAGCTCCTTAACATCGTTAATATATGTGTATTTTGCTATATTATGATTTGTAAATAATATACAATAAGGAATAAGGTAAATTTTTAACCTCTATTACACTTCAATTACATCCCTACTCTGTGTGTGTGTGTGTGTGTGTGTGTGTGTGTGTGTGTGTGTGTGTGTGTGTGTGTGTGTGTGTGTGTGTGTGTGTGTGTGTGTGTGTACTTATATATATTATGTAAATAGTTATAAAAATAAAAAGTTTACCAGTAAAAAATTTCTTGATAAATGCAGCATTGTTTCAACAAAACAGGTCTAGTTTGCTTTCAAATCAATTGAAAAAGTCTATAAAATTCTGAATAGATCGTTTATGCACATATAGTTATACTTAAAAATATACAGATATATATTTTTTTCTCCACAAAGTGTGTGTGTGTGTGTGTATATATATATATATATATATATATATATATATATATATATATATATATATATATATATATATATATATATATATATATATATATATATATATATATATATATATATATATATATATAAATATAAATATAAATATATATATATATATATATATATATATATATATATATATATATATATATATATATATATATATATATATATATATATTTACACATATATATTTTTTCTACCATAACCGTGAAACAACATTATGCATTATCCTACACAATCACTCTCCCCCCCCCCCTCTCTTTCACTTTTCTTATACTGAAATAAAAATGGTAGATAAAGCTGTTTTACAGAGAAAAAGTTTCACATGGTACTACTATAACATTCCTAAGATCATTACTTTTTTTGCTTATATTTTGCTTTTCTTTCTCATTAACTTCCAACTCAAATGGTGGTTGGTTGCAGCCTTGTTGGAAGTGAAAATGTTTTAAAAAAAGAAAAATACTGCAGATATAAATATTTGAAAAAATATTTTTTATATTGATTTTCTTCAGTCTTTTATTTAAAACTTTTTAAAACAACAAACAAATACACGAAGAAAAATGAAAAACTTTTATTATTATTTTTTTCAATATAAATAATATATTCAGAAAATTTAAAAAAAAAAAAAGTTTAAACTTCAACAACAAAAAAAGGAAATATAAACACTCACTCAAATACACAGTAAATAAATACACAGCATTCAATTACACCAATACACATAAGATTTCATACTTGTATACAAAACCCATAAGTTTTTTTTTCCAAAATATTTTTTCTTTAACACTTTAAATTTATAAACACTACTCAAAAAATTTTATCTTACAATATTTAAGTAAAAAGTAACTTATCGAATAAGAATTGATAAATTTATATACAAAAAACAAACAAAAAAAGAAGAAAAAAGAAAAAAAGAATTTTGAACAATATCCTTAATAAGTTATGTTCTCCTTGTATTTATACATAGAAATAAGCTTAAAAGTAATTTTCAGAGAATTCTCATGAAATTATGCAGCTTCCTTTACTAGGGGTAGCTCCATTTTGTAATTTCTCTATTTCATCTATTATAGTGTGAAACACGAGTTGCACAGTCTAAAATAAAACAAAAATTGCAAAAATATTATCAACAATCATTTAAAAAACATTTCACTATTTAACAAAATATTAATATTACTACCAGACTGAAAAGCCGAAAATCTTGGAAGCCATCATTGCACTGTTTATA
This sequence comes from Hydra vulgaris, assembly GCF_022113875.1. Taxonomy (NCBI): domain Eukaryota; kingdom Metazoa; phylum Cnidaria; class Hydrozoa; order Anthoathecata; family Hydridae; genus Hydra; species Hydra vulgaris. The sequence continues at coordinate 40,281,742 of NC_061162.1, read as the reverse complement.
ATATATTAAATATGTAATATACTTTAATGTATTACAAAAAAAAATTGTTTCTATATAATTTGATGTATTACAAAAAAACTATTTTTTCTTATAACATATTGTCTCAAATGATTAAAACCTTTCTTTTCTGAGTAAATGTAAAAGTTTTTAAATTGGATTTAGCAAAAACGATTTAAAAAAATTTTAAATATGCTAATGGTCTATATAGCATATATGATGGCTGAAGTATACTTAAATATAAAGTTGACTGATTTGTTAAATTAGAATCCACTCAGACAAAATGCTTGAGCAACTGAATTTGTACTTGTACAACAGAAATACCTACATTGTACTTGACATTATAGCTTTACAGGGTGTAACCTTAATGCTTACTCATTGTGCATGAGTCTAAACACAAAACAATTAACGTGATTGAAAACCTTTTTTTTAACCATGTAAATTGTTTTGTGATGAAATTGTTGTACAAGTACAATGTACCAATAGATACATTGTACCTGTACAACAGCAATAGCTACATTGTACTTGTACAGCAGCAATAACTACATTGTACTTGACAATATAGCTTTACAGGGTGTAACCTTAGATCTTAGCCACTGTGCATGAGTCTCAATATAAAAATCAATAAATCACTTTTCACTTTCAAAAAATTTAAATCACTTATGTTACTTTACATAGTTTTAGCTGTATACCTATTGAAATTAAATGAGCAAACAAATATAAAAATTTGTCTTGAAAATGTTTACAAAATATTCAAAACAAATTTAAGGGAAATTAATATGATATGGTTCATATGCTATTGTTATTTTTCTAAGGGTTATTAATATTTATCTCTAAGGGTTATTAATGTTTATCTCTAAGAGTTATTAATGTTTATCTCTAAGAGTTATTAATGTTTATCTCTAAGAGTTATAAATGTTTAAGTTAATAATACAAAAAAGGTTTTTACTTTATTTTCTTTAGCTGACGATTCTAAAAACCCAGCTTTCCACTTTTTTGCTAAAATACTTCCTTCTTCTGAAGATACCACCCTAGCAATAATAAAAAAAAAATGCACATTTAAAAGTTGCTGCACTGCGTACAGTTAATTAATGCTTTAGAAAAAAACATTTTGCTGAAAAAATTCTCAGTCAATGACATGGTCATAATTGTAAGATTACTGCTAGTATTCAATATTTTGACCTTTGTGTCACTACTTTTTTTTATTTCATTTTATTATTTATTGGAGTTTTGCAGAGTTCTTAGTCCTTGGCCTTGGCCTCACCCTTGCTTAAGGCCAAAAATTAAGGCCTGAAACTGTTGGCCTTGAAAGTTTTGGCCTTGGCCTCGAATGTATTGGTCTTGGCCTTCAAAAAAAAATACATAAAATTAAAGAACTAAAAGTTTTCATTCTTTATTTTTATGCATTTCTGATTTCGGCTTTCATATATATCTACAAGTATATTTTATTATTAACTTGGTTGCATTCTGAGCATAAACTTGGTCTATTTCTACAAGATGTGGTTTTTATTGCCACAGCACTTGCTACCTACCTTGAAAACTACCTACCTGGCCTTGAAACTCTTATTCTTGGCCTTGACCTTTAAACTCTTGGCCTTGTAACATGTGGCCTTGACCTTGACCTTGGTCTTGCTATTTCTGGCCTTGTTAACAACTCTAGAGGTTTGTATCTTTAAAAAAATACATTTTGATTAAATCTAATAATATTAACTTTTACAACTTTCATTTACCCAACATTTACATTTCATATTATGATTAATTTGGAACTTAATAAATTTGTTTTTTAAATAGATTTTTGTTTAATTAGGTGTATTATATACATAAAATATCTTATTATACAAGAAATTATTAAAGTTTTTATTTAAAGCATTTTTAATTTTTTATTAAAAAATGTCAGAAAAAAAAATCTCTTTTTTTTAGTTAAATTACTTAAATTACTATATCATTATAAACTTTATTTCTATTTCTAATATATTATGTTTTTGTTGTGGTTTTTTAAACTTATGTTTTTGTTATACATTTCTAATTTATCATGTTTTTTATATAATATAATTAATATTTTCAAAGCTATTATTATATTTTGCTTATTTTGAGTACCAGGTTAATATAATTAGGAAAAAATGTATTTATATAGGACCCATCAAAAATGTTAGGTCTGAGAAGAACACCAAGATCTCCTCTTAAAAAAAAAAAAAAAGAATGTAAGGGTTTTTTTTATATACAGAGAGTTATAGTCTCCCTTATTATATAAGCTGATTTCAAACAAATTTAGTGAATGGGAAACAAGGATTGCTTTTAACTATAAAAATGAACTTTTTTTTTATTGAAACAAATAATTATATGTAACAAATTTAATCAAAACATGCAACAACAATAATAAATTTCATCTAACTTTAATCAACGGCATCAGTCAAACTATAGAAAAATCATTTTAAGATAAAAGTTTAATTTCTATTTATGATGTTAAAAATTGATCTAAAATAAACTAATTACCTTTCCATGTGCAAATCAGTCTTGTTTCCAACTAACAAAATTGGTAACCTAGTAAAATATAAACATGTTATACAGTAGGTTTAGTAAAATACAAACATGTTATACGGTAGACAATTAAATGCTAAAGGTTATTACATTTTGTAATACATTAATTAAAAATTAATTAAAAAAATAAACTAAAAAAATACTACTGCTTGTTATCCTGTTAGATTTAATAATTCCCCAGTAAACTATACCTATATAACTCAATTCCCTAATATTCCCTTAATAAAACTCCCCTCCTAAAAATAATAATACAAAATTTAATTTAAAAAAAAAAAAAAAAAAACACCAACGTTTGTTGTCCTGTTAGATCTAGTAATCTCTCTCTTATATCCATTACAACATCAAAACTAAATAAAACAAAAATTAGTAATTCTTATGAACGATAACCATAACCAAGAAACTATTAAAAAGGTAACCATAACCAAGAAAGGATAAACTATTAAAAAGATAATGAAATGACTTGACAATAGTAAATTAAGTAATTTATTTAGCTAAAAAAAAAAAAAAAAAAAAATTTTTTAAACTTTTAAAATTTTTATTAAAGTGAACATATCACTTACTTTTGCAGGTTTAGGTTGGCAGTGTCCTAATATATTTTGCACTTTTAAATTTTGAAATCATTAAAACCAGTTTTATTCAGAAAAAGAAAAAAATTATGAAAAATAATTGAAATATTTTTCATAATAAAATTCCAGATAGAAATTGCCCAAACCCTCAGTCAAAGAAATAGAGTTTTTAACCCTTGGGGATAGAAACTCTAGTGGGCATGGTCAAATCAAGTATCAAGTAAATCAAGTAAAAAAATTGCGATTTCTCGGACTTTTTTCATTCCTGGGATAGCTGGAATTATTTACGTTGTTCCCGGGATCCTGGGAAAAATCCCGGGAAAGTACATTTATTACATTACAGTACATTTTACATAATAAAATACAAATATATACTACTGTGATCAAAAAGTAAGGTGAATTTTTTTATAAAATGAAAAATCTTTATTTATTCTTCCAAATCTGTATTGTCCCCCTCAAAATAATCCCCCCCGGCCCCAATGCACTTTTGCCAACGTTTTTTCCAGTCTTCGAAGCATGCCGAAAAGTCCTCGGTAGGGATAGCCTTCAATGTGCGTGCCGATTCACGTTGGATCTCTTCAATGGACTCAAAACGATTTCCCCAGAGTGGTCTCTTGAGCTTTGGGAACAGCCAGAAGTCACATGGTGCTAAGTCGGGCGAATACGGTGGTTGTGGAGCAACATGGGTAGAGTTTTTGGCGAAAAACTCATGAAGAACCAGTGCTGTGTGGGAAGGCGCATTATCGTGGTGCAAAATCCAAGAGTTATTGGCCCATAATTCTGGTCTCTTTTTGCGAATAGCTTCACGCAAACGTCGCATAACGCTTAAATAATATTCCTTGTTGACAGTTTGGCCAGTTGAAAGGAATTCGTAGTGCACGACACCACAACAAAGAAAACAGTCAACATGACCTTGTTGGTTGTTTCAGGGTCGTATGCATAGACCCAAGTCTCATCGCCAGTAATAATTTGTTTGTAGACGTCTTGATAGTCAGAAAGCATTGCTTCACACGCTTTAACGCGACGCTCTTTTTCAAAGAAATTAAGAAATTTCGGCACCAAACGTGATTTGAGTCTTCTGAGGCCCAAATGATCCTTCAAAATCGCTTGCACCGACCCAAATGATATTCCAACCATGTCAACAAGGTATCAAATGGTTAACCGACGATTTGCAAGCACCAATTCTTTGATTTTGTTGATGTGGTAATCATCAATCAAAGTCGATGGTCGTCCCGAGCGTTCCAAGTCATCAACACGTTCTCGGCCTTCTTTGAAGTCTTTGTACCACTTGTAAACATTTTTTTGAGACATAGTCTCTTCACCGAAGGCCTTTTGCAACATTCGATACGTTTCAGCAGCAGAAATATCATTCTGCAAACAAAATTTAATAGCACTTCTTTGCTCAACAAAATTAGACATCGTGAAAATCGCCGAATGCACTTTTGGTACTTCAGAAACAAGTGTAAACAAAAAAAAATAATTATGAGTTTGACATGTAATATGGCGCAAATGTTAATGACATTCCTACCAACTTAAAAATAAAAAAGATTGGACGATTCGAATAAGGCGGGAAGTTTAAATTAAAAATTCACCTTACTTTTTGATCACAGTAGTATATTTTTTTATTATTCTTTTCACTTTGTTTTTAAAACTATGTTTGTATCCAGATGACTGTCTGACAATCTAGTTCTAAACTTTGTAAAAAATAAGCCTGTTGAACTAAACACTCTTTCAGCTTCAACACTAGAAGGTCGAATAGTTAAAAGTGAATTATAAAGCATATCTAAATTATATGATCTTTTGTTAGTTGCTTCAAACAAATAAAATTCTTGATGCATAGTTGATTTATTACAACTGACTACAAAGTTGTCTTTTTTTCTCAAAAATGTGTCTAATCTTTCAGCCACTCTAAATTTCAGATGACTTTTCTAAACTGACATTACTATTGTTAAACTTATCATTACTTACTATTGTTAAACTTATCATTATCTCCTACTTTTGCTATATTTTCAATTATGGGGAAAAGTCTACCAGTTATGCCAATAGCTATATTTATCATCTCTGTTTTAGATGGTATGCAAAATAAGTTATTATACATATCACTTTTAAAAGATTGTGGATTATGTAAAAAATCTTAATAAACCAACAAGATCACTTTTTTTTTCTTCAACTAGAGCAATCTTAAGATTATTTGATAAATATCTTGAGCATCAAGTTCTGTAACAATAAATTTTAATGTGCTGTTAATAATGTTGTTTCCTTTCTACAAATCATTTAAGAACCTAAAACAATCGGCTCAAGACTTTTTGCTAAACTTTAAACTACTTCAAGCTCACCATCAGACAACATGAGTTTTTCTAAACTGAAATCCACCAGAGATTTACCAACTGCTTTCTTAACTTTAATAAATCTTTGAATCATGGCCAGCATTGAATTCCAATGAGTTTTTGAATCTAAAATAAGTTCTAGCTCTTGTTCAAATTCACTTTTAGAATAATTCATTTTTCAAGATGAAGCTTTTATAAAAGTAGAATTGCTTTTATAAAAACCACAAAAACAATAATTTTTATGACAAATATTTCAAGTTATTTTATAAATAGCTTATTTATTATTATCATTATTTCTATTACTTTGTTTTCTTGTGAGGCAAAGTGTACATACATTAACTTATATAGACCTAGGTTTATATAGACAGATTGCACATATGACTGATATAACCATAGATACAGCAGATTGTACATAAATCAACTGATACAGCCATAAATGCAGTGAAGTGTTTATACATAGATGCATAAGCACAATAGAATGGACATACACAGACTGAGAGTTTTGCTCCTGGTACTCTATTAGTTCAAATAAAAAACTTTCTTATGATTTTGGTCTTTCTTTTAGTGTTCCATGTATAACAACATTTTATGAAAAAACAGACTACTAAATTTTCAAGTTTTTAAATACATTTTTTTTTGCTTCTTTAAATAATTATTATGTGGTTAAAAAAAAAAGATAAATAAAATTTATAACAAATGTCAAACCTTTTTCTAGATGTTACAGAGTACACTAATATGTATCCGTGATTGTCTACACAATATGATTGTGGCATAATTGAGTATTCATCCTTAAATAAAAACACACTAATTATGAAGAAGGTAGAAACATGTATATCATATTGTATTGGTTAGACCTAATAATAAGTGAGACTATTGGTATGTACTGGCTATTGTATTGCAGGCTGAGTATTGATTATTATGATATAAAAAAGCAATAAGAGTAAAATAGATAAAAAGTAAAAAGCAAAATTTAATAAAATTAATAGTAAAAATAAATTTAATAAAATTTAATAAAATTTGCTAGCTGTATAAGGGGACTTTTTCTGTATGCCAACGGTAAATGCTGATAAATATATAGGTCTAAGAGAAACATTATTAAATATTATTTTTTTCTTATGTACAGTAATCCAGCAGTTATACAAACAGGACTTTAACCAGCTTTGTCACATTTTTCATATTTTCAACAATGTGCCAAAAAACTAAAATGTATCACTCCTTTATTTTAACAAAAAATATTGAATATAAAAAAATTGTAAAATTAAAAAAAAAAAAAAATTTTAATAACAAATCAGACAAATCTTATTGATAACGAGTTTTTATATTAAAATATATTTTTCATTGAGTAAATATATTTTAGTTTAATGTTGAGTTATTTGCTTTTTATACATAAATGAGTATTCGACTTTATGAAAATCCCAGAAATTTTTTTCTATGAAAATCCCGGAAATTCCCAGAAAATTATTTTGTTAAAAATTGATTGTATTAACTGACAACAAAAACTTTCGTCAACTTTTAAAATGGAATTTAGATTATTTTACTTTTTACAAAATAGAATTTCTATTATTCGAAAAAGCTAATTTGAATGAATTAAAAAAAAAATTGAAAAAATTCTTACGAAAATTGATCTCGTAAAAATTTTATTTAAAGAACATATTTGTTTCAAATTTTTTTTCAAATTAATAACAAAAAACATCTGGAAATTTATGGAAAATTAAAGGAGTGTTAAGTGAATTTCCAGGAATTCCGGGAATTTCCGGAAAAAAATCTATGTTTATATTAAATATATTTTTCTCTTTTTTCCATTGGCTGATAAATCTCCATCGAATGATTCTGAAGCTCTGTCATTCAAAATCTCAAAGCCTCTTTAAAAATTTTATACTTATCTGCTTGACTGTCAATAATCTTAGGTATGTGCCCGATGACAGCATAAACTTTAGGTGTAACCACAATTCAAATGACATTGCATGCTCTCTTAAGAGAAAAAAAATTGCTATAGAAGAAAATGAGAACATTCCTAAAGCATCCTTGGATTTTATTAATGATGGCTATCGTTCCTTCATTAACTCCAATAGTTGCATACATAACCTGGGCATATACTTATATATCAACTTACTTATTTGTTGTGAAACCAGATTTGACCAAGCACTTTCTCTTTATCCCTTAGTTAATATTAATTTTCTTCGGTTTTTCTTAACTTATTTGTAAATTTGGATTAATTCAAATGTAATTGTCATTCAAAATTTTTTTTTACATAATTTCACATTCAAACTTCATAAGTGGTTTTAAAACAATAATTACTTCTCTTATCTTACCATTTAAATGATATCTTTAGACTTGTTTAAATATCAAAAAAATAATAAAAAGTGACTCAACTGAAATGCCTTACCGCTTATGTTAAATTGCTTATGGATCGTCCATAAAGTACGTACGCTTTTTTTCTATCTGCCCTCACCCTTCCCCCTCCTTTTGCCATACGCTTTTTCGAATACCCTCTACCTCCCTAAAAGTACCTACACTTTTAACCTAAGAACCCAACATTTTATTATATTTTTTTAATTTAGTGTCTCCATATAATTGACCTAATGCCCCCACATCTCATATACACCATGTGCAGACCCTTCTTCCTCTCTGAGCGTACATACTTTATGGACGATCCCTTAACATGTACATAAATGCATTGTTTTACGCTTTAAAACATGGCCTGAATTTAAACAAAATAATCATCACTCTTGCTTGTAAAACAAAAATACAACTTAACAAAAATTTGAAAACTCAGAGTTGTGAAATATTGTATAAACAAAGAAATAATTTCCTGTTTTTTCAAAATTTTGTTATTAGCACTGTTGGAAAAAATGGACAGAATAAATTAACTCTGGTTTTATTTTCCTGTTCATTTTTATAAAACTTTAAAAATACTTAAACAACTTTCTTGGATATCAAGAAATAACTTGTAATGTATGTATATATATAAGTTGGACTTAATAGCATAAAAAATAAAGTTTATTAACTAAAAATGAAAAAAGTGCATTTTTTTAAATATAATTATATTAAAACTTATTAAACTTATTACATATTAAAATAAAGTTAAAAATGTAACAACTAGAATAAAGAAACATACATAATTTTTGCATCACTTAACTCCTACATATCTAACTTTCAGATTAATCCAAATTAATTGTTTTAGGGTTATGACATGAAGACAACATAAAAACTAAATTACATAAAAATTTCAACCCATTTTTCAATGCTTCAACTTAAACTAAAAAGAAATTTACTTGACCAGCTGTGTCAACGAGATCAATTGTATAGTCTTGACCCTTGTGTTTGATTTTTGTGTGAAAAGCTAAAAATGAAAAAAGGAAGTTTAATATTTTCCGAGACTTGTAATATTTTTAAAATATTGACAAACTTAATAACTTTTAATGACCAAATAAGAATTTAAAGCATGGTATTTTCCAGCAATACATTAGGGTTTAATTATAATAAAACTAGTTTAATTATAATAAAACTAGGGCCCTGCGAAGCTTTAATATTTTAAATCAAATCTAATCAGAAAAATGTTTGAGATTTGATTTGAAAAATCTCCATTTATTTTAATTGAATCAAAGTAGTTATATTGTAAACAATTTATTAACAAAGGTAATTTCATTATAAACTATCCAACATTAACTTTACAATATTTTCTAATTATTAAAATTACACTTTTTAAGATCATTAGTATACTATTACACTAATAATTGTAGCCGTCATTTTAAAAAACACATAGCGTTTTCCTAGTGATGACTAGGGATGGCACTTTTACTTATTTTAATGTAAAAATACGATTTACAATTAAGCGTTTTTTACTTACATAACTCATATTAAAATATATAATTCACTTACATTTAAAAGTAATTTTTTTTTATTACATAAATTATATTACAAGTAAAACTTAATTACATAAATTTATTTACTTAAATTCGTAACTGTTACTTGAAAAAGTAATTTATTTTTACAAGTAAAAATAAATTACTTTAAAAGACGTTTACTTTTTCTTGAAAAAATAAATTACTTTTTCAGGTAAGTCGTTAAAAAGTAATTTACTTTGAAAAGTAATTTTACTTACTCTTGAAATATTTTACTTACTCTCGAAATATTTTACTTACTCTCAAAATATTTTACTTACTCTCGAAATATTTTACTTACTCTCGAAATTTACATTAAAAAGTAATTTAATTTTTATATGTAAAAAGTTCTTTTCTGAGATAACGTTATGTAAATGTAATGTTTGAAAAATGTAACGCTTACATAGTAAGTGTTACATTTTTAGATATAGCGTTATAAATAAGCGGTGGCAGGGGAAGGGGGGGGGGGAGATAAATTAAATGCTATAAAATGATATCCATTAAGGGCAAGAAAAGCCAGTTAACCATAGACTAAAAGATCTGTGCACCACAAATTATGAAGCACACAGCTTTTATTATTACTTGGGGACCTAAGTTACTGAAAAGAAGGTTATTGGCAACAGCCTTCTTTTCAGTTGCTTTGGTGGCCAAGCCCCCCAAGTAATATTCTAACAAAAATCTGAATATTTTATTCGAATAAAATAGTGCCTTTAAAATAATTTGTTATTTTTTTAAGAATTTCCTTTAAAATTTAACGTGAACATGGGCAGTAGACTGTCCGCCATCAGTTGCTTATGTGGCTACAATGGTGTCTTTCCAGTAGCTAATGTTGCTTCAATGATGCTTCTATTACTCTATTCAAGACTAAAATTTTATGAATAGTTCTTTTTAAAAAGTTAGCTTTCATTTGGGTGAGACTTGCTGTTAATAATTACCACGCTGACTTAAAGATCTTAAAGAAGGACGATGACGATAAACGATTTAAAATAGTCTTTTAAAACAAATGAAAAATTAGGTTTTCACCCTTTTGAAACTAATTTAAATCTCCAAAAAAAATTAGACCTTTTGAAAACCGCAACAGCTGCTTATAGGCTACTAAATGAACTAAACTATAGTTTATTTTACTGTTTCTTTTTTAATACTTTTTTAATAACATCTTTTTGCATTTCCTTTCTTTTTTTATAACAACTTTTAAATCATAAGGTTTATTTCAATGTTTTTAATGTATATTGCAACGTTTCTTTTTTATAAGTATTTTTTTAATTATTAGTCATATTATTTTTCAGAGCCTTCAAACATTCGATCCCACTGAAAATTAGTGAGTCTCTCATGAAGCAAATTTAAAAATAATCTAATTAGTGGAAAAATCTAGTAACTGTAACGGAAGCATTCTATAAAATTATCAATAATGGCTTCTGACCCCATCACTCTCTCTCTTTTGCATAACGTCCTCTGCGGACGAAACCAAAAGTAAGTGTGAAAGTGTGTTCATGCTTATTTCAAAAAAATTTAAACAACTTCCTCATTTTGGAAAGGATGTAAACTTTATTCATACATTCAAACTTAATCATAAATGTTGAACTCTAAATGATAAGCGTTATAAAACCTATCGCAAAACTTTCACAAATATGAAAATGGAAATTGATTTTGTTGCTCTCACATTTGAGGAACAGGTGGCTTATTGGCTGAATGAGATTTTTCCGGGGCTATTTAAGCAAGTGGATTGTTTTATGTACCACAGCTTAAAACTGAATTAAAAAAAAAACAGTCCTCTTAAAATTTTCGAGTCTCCTAAAAGTGCGGTACCCAGGGCTATAACCACTCTAGCCACACCTTAATCCAGCAATATTATTAAAGACTTCGTGGATATATATCTATATTGGCGTTTTCTACTATATCGCGACACCTATTTTCGTTTCATTATGCCTTTCCACCCATTCTGCATCTACCAGGGTATATGCGCTGTATTGCCGCTGCCAAATTTTGGCGGAGACTAAAATCGAAAGCTTCATCTTCATCTTCAAAACAATATTCTCTATCAACATCATCTTCACTCAGGAAAGTTTGTAATACGGCTTAGCTCTAAGAATAGTCTAATAGCTAAAACCATAACCAGATTAAGATTATTTGTTGCCCAAGATTATTTTTAAAGTAGTTTTTTTTTTGAGTGCTACAACATCTAAAGTGATTTAAGAATTTTAAAAAACGGTCCTTTTGAATATTTTATGGCCATTGCCTAAACCTACCCACCACCACATAGTCTAGTACTGCCCAATATAGTCATGGACCAGGAGTAAGAATGGTTTTAATTGGCAGCATTTTGATGCCTATAAACCAAATACAGATACATCAAAATTTACAAGGGAAAAAAAAGACAAAACCGCTCACAAAAAAAGTTGCCAAAAACTAAATGTTAGTTACTTTAATGCAAGTTGTATTTTTTTGTATTTCACTCGGTTGCACAATATCTTCTCTAATTTATTTTAGAATATAAGTAAATTTACTTATAAAATATAAATTATTTTTAGTTTACTTTAAAAATTATATAAAATATAAGCTTATGTAATAGAATTTTTTCTTTATATAATTTATTTTTTACAACAAATTTTTTTACTTATATAATGAAAAATGACAATTTATAAAATATTATTTTATAAGTAAATTTTATTTATATTTGGTCGCCTATTACTTTTATGTAATTCTTTTTCATATAAAAGTTTTTTTTACAATTACGGTAATATAATATTTTTTTTATAAATTATTTTTATATGTAAATGTAAATTACATTTTGAGGAACTATTAAATTTTGTAATGTAATTTGAAAAAGTAATTAAATTTATATGTAAAAGTAAATTGCTTTTTTACGAGACTTACTTTTACTTGTAAAAGTAAATTACTTTTTGATGTAATCTGTTTTTACATAAGTTACTTTTGAAAGTAAAAAAACTTACTTTATAAAGTAAAAGTTGTTTTATAAAAATTAATTACTTTTTTGTAAATGTAAATTCAATTTGAATGGTGACAATTACTTACATAATAAACTTTTTCAAAAAAATTTACTTACTCGTGTAAGTAAAAAAAAAAGTAAGTAAAAGTGCCATCCCTAGTGATGACAGTAAGACCTCTTTCAGATGTCTGGACATCTTGCAGTGAAACATTTCCACCTAATTAAGATTATTAAACAGAAAAATTCTTAACAATAGGGCAGTTTTAAAACAAGTAATTGTTAAAAAAGGTTCAAATAAAAAAAACATCAAGTTTTTTTTTTTTTTATTTGAACAAAAACTAAAATTTTAGTTATAAATTAAAAATAAAGATTTAAAGAGATAAATAAAGATTTTAATATAAATAAAAGTAAAGATTTTTTAGAAAACATTGCAATTATTTTTTTAAAATTGTATAATAATATACAAACTGTATAAAAATATACTATTTCACGCTTTGTAAACTCTTCATAGAGATCAACTAAATTTGTGAAAAAATGGGAATTTAAGAAAAAGTTATTAATTGACTTTTAATTACTAACTATATCTAACTTCTAGTTTTCTACATATTATGAAAGGAGTTTTCAAAATCATACTTTGAAACAAAAGGTGCAAAACCACTTTAGGTGTACAAAACTCTAGTTTTGTACACCTAAAGTGGACTTTTTTTAAACATTCATAGTTTGAAAAACGTCTTTTTTGAACCAAACTTAAGCATGTTCATGTTTAGATCAAATCAGAATGTTTTGCCAAAAATTTCGGTAATTGTAGTCCGGGAACAAAAATACTCCTATGAACTCACCTCTGCCCAAATAATAAAACAATAGATACAGGCATATTTAATAACTTAAATAAGTTATAGAAATAATTTTAAATTATTTAACACAAAAACAATTTTAAAAGTTTTTGAATGCATTTATTCAAGTTTTAATTTTTCTTATAATTTTTAACTTTTCGCTCTAATGCTTTTTCCGTGCTATTTCAGTGCAATTATTAAATTTTTAAAATTAGAGAAAAAATTTTCGAAAAAGAGTAATGAATAAACTTTTTAAATATAAAAATAGGAAGAAACAAAATAATTTTTCATCAGCTGATAACCAAGAGACTGTATGTCCACATTTTTTTTTCCTGTTATCAATAAATATTTGTCTACCAGTGGAGTGTGTCCACTAAATTTGATCTCAAAATCAATAAGTTAAGGAAATATTTAAATAATCAGTACGACTTTATGGCAGAAGGTCTATACATACTAAAATCTAAAACTCAATTTTCTCAGTAACACAAAAAATGGACATACGACAAATTGAATAAATAAATATCAGAAAAACAACCATTGCTGACGATTGTTTCTCTAATGTATTTATAACAAAAAATTAGTGTAACTAACAAAGTTATTACAAAAATGTAATCAATTATCATAATCATTAAATTTTCTCCATGATCTTTTTATGCTAAATATAAAAAAACAAAAATGCTTGCACTTAAACTGACATTTCACTGCTTGTGCACTCATTTACTACTGACGAAGCCTATGACCTTATATTGTAAAAATATCTTTTTGCAGTATTTATTTTGGAAATATTGTTTAAAATATTGCTTTTGTTGTTTTTATTTTATTTATTTGATTTACAATTTAATTGTTGTTGTTTTTTCTAAAAAAAAATGTTTTTTTTTTTTGGCAACTTTTGTTTTAACTTATTGATAATATTACATGTTTTTTGATTTCACTTAAACTGTTATGGTTTAAAAACAAAGATTATTCCACCAATCAAATTTTTGATTAGGGATTGTCAGTAGATTACACAATGCTAAATTTATTTAAAAAATAGAAGTAGGAAATCCTAAGCTTTTTGATCCAAGCATTTTCATTAAACTTAATCCACTATTTTGATTTTGTTTTTAACTTAAAGCACTTCAAGAGAAAAACTTTTGATCTTTTTTGTTTTATTTAGTGAAATTTGGTATTGCATAATTTATGGACCCTTATTCAATATAATTTTGACCTAATTTAAAAATTTTACCTGTAATTGATAATTTTATGTTTTTCTAGTTAATTAAAATTTGGTCAATTCAAATCTGTTGGTAAATAAATTTTCTGGCATAAGGTTTTTTTTTTTTTTTTTTTAATGTTAATTCACCTTCCCAAGGCCGTGAAGGTCACTAAAGTCAAGGAGGCTACTTTTGAATTGTGGTTACAACCCTCACTTAACTCTATAACTCCAAAACACGAATTTTGACATGTCAAGAGGATTTATAAAGGATACAAAAGGGAGCCCATAAAAAATAATTTTTTCAAGAAAAAAAAAATATCTTTTCAATTTTCACGCATTTTTTAAATAAAATATAAGGAAAAGTAATTTTTGGGTAGTGCCTCACCTTGTGACTACCAGGGATCATTAGAAATTTAATATAAATTCAAAAACAGGCTGCACTGGTGCCAGTAAAAAAGTTACAAAGCAATTTTTACATAAAAAATTTAGTTTTTATTTTATGTCCTAAAAACCGTAAAACTAATTTAAAAAAATTTAAAATAAATTAATTAAAAAAAAAAAATTATTAAACTTTTTGAATTTTTTTTTTTTTTTTTTACTTTCTTTTAGTGTTATGAGAATTGACTTACCAAAAAAATATTTTTCAATTTTAATATATAATTGGAAGAAACACAAGAAAAAATAATTTTTTGATATGTTTAAATTGAACCAGAAGAAGATTAAAAATCACTATATATTGGAAGTTATAAAGCAATTCAAAACTTACATTAAATTTTTTCCTTGAATAGTAACAAGTACCATCATGCCCGGAAAACACAGCTTTTGTTGACGATGACATAATTTTTATTCAATTTACTCAACTTTTGACTCTACTAAGATATAGCGTAATAATGAAGTCAGTAAATTTTCGAATTGATATTCTTGTTGTTAATGCAACCACACATACAAAAGCGATAAAAGATGTTAAATCACCTGGTACGGTTTTCTAATAAAGCAACTAAAATGGATAAATAATGGAAAAATCCGATTGAGGAAAGTGTTGAAAAGAAAGTTAACTGTTTTGGTGCCGATGGTATTTCTAAAGACTTGTTTTTGTTATGCAAAGACTTGGAAATTATTGATTTACACATGAAAATCTCAGACATTCTTCTGGCTTAAAAATAAAAGAATCATCTCATTTAGCTTTTACAAAAGGAATAAAGTTAGATGAGCTAGTTAAAGAGCACAATAAAAAAAAAATGGGCAAAAAAAAAAATTAATATTCCTAAGTTTCATTGTGAGCTCAACCCTATAGAAATATATTGGGCTCAACTCAAAAACTATTTTAGAAAGATCAATGATTAAAGCAATAATGGACTGTTAATGGAACAAAGACTGCTTGAGTCAAAAGAAAAATACAAAAGAAATATAGAATCGTAATTGGTTACAAACCAGAGATGAGTTATGAAAATATAATTTTAAAATATTTTAAATCTGGAGATAAAATAAAATCACATAGGAAAACTACATTAAATTTAAAAGTAATTTAATTAATTTAAATCGAAATTAGTGCTGAATTCTACTAGATTTACAATTTAGATTTAGGAAGTTTTACAGTTTTTTGGCCTTGAAATAAAAACTATAATATTTTAATAAAAAAGATCTTCATAACTATTTTGTTGGCACCAATGTTATCATTTTAAAGCAATTTCAGAACTTTTAGAAAATTTCTAGTGGTCAATGATAGCCACATAGCAAACCATATCTAAAAATTTATTTTTCATGTATTTCTTCCAAAAATGTATAAAAATTAAAAAGAATATTTTGGAAAGGCAAATTTCATAGAACTAAAAAAAAAAAAAAATTAAAAATTTAATAATTAAATTTTACAGTTTTTTGGCCATAAAAGAAAAACTAAAATTTTTTATGTCAAAACTTATTTGTAACTTTTTTGCTAGCACCATTGCCAAAATTTTATGTCTATTTTGGAATTTTTATTAAACTTCTAGCGATCCCTGATAGACACAAGGTGAACTGCTGCTCAAAAATTACTTTTCTTTCTATTTTTCTTAAAATACATGAAAATTATAAATAAATAAAATTTTGTAACCCGAAATTCCCTAAGAACAAAAAGAAAACAAAACAAAAAAATTTAATGAGTTTTTTCTTTCTAGGAAAAAAAAAAATTCACAAACTCCATTTTGGCTCCTTTATAAATCAAACCATGCATCAGAAAAACTTTTTTATCAACAGATCCGGAACAACCACATTTTAATTAATTAGAAAAAAATATATAAATTTTGCTTAACATGTGAATTTATGCTGCATACTATATTATTATAAAAGTGTGCATCTATATTATTATAAAAATTTGACCTGCAACTCTTCCCAATTAAATGTGAAACAAAGATCATTGACTAGCCATTATTAAAATAATTACAATTTGTTACTATTTTAATAATGGCTGACAAATCATAAAATAATAAAAAAAATTAACATTCTTAGTTAAAATAAAAAAAAAAGTTTTTAAATTAAAAAAGTTGCGGTTGACAATAAAATCATCTGTATTAAATTTCAAAATAAAATCTTACTATTTTCTATGGTTGGATCATAAGAGTCGACAAATTGACCTTCCACAAATTGAATTGATAATGAAGATTTCCCTGAAACAAATGATTTTAACAAATTAACTGCAAAAATTTGAACTAAATTTAAGAAATTTACCAAATAAAAACTAATAAATTGCTCAGTGGGATGATAAGAAAAATTTATATTAACTGTACACAATGCAAACAAATTCAATTTACCAACAGAACGAAATCCCATAACAGCAAGTTTCCTTGAGCGAAGAGAAGTCATTATGGCAAGATCTGTTATAGATAAATATATATACCAAATATAAATAGATAAATTAGTATTTAAAAATGAACAGTTTATCTACAATTTCTAAAAATTAAGGCATGCAATTTTATTTCATCATAAACTAATAACACAACCTTGTGTTAACACAGCCAAATAATTATTTTCTGTAATAAAATTTATTGATGGCTAGTTAGTATCTACCTGAACTCATATTCGAGGAAGCCCTCAAAGAAGGCTATTTCTTATGAAATCATCAATGACATTTTATGCAAGGCAAAGAATGCATTTTTTTTTTTATATGATTATTGATATTGATGAAATATGTTTTTTCAAGAAATTAAAATTATTTTGTTTTCAACATAATTTTACTGAACTTTTATTTTAATCTTTCTTAATTCCAGAAATAGTAAAAAGATTTGTTTTTTTTCTTAGTGATAAAAATACAGAAAAATAGGCTTGCACTTCAAAAAAATATTTTCAATTTATTTAGTTTTTATATTATTATTTTTATATTTATTTTATTTTTTTATATTTAATAATTTAGTTATTAATAAATAATTAGTAGAATTAAAAATATAGTCTATATAAAAACAACAATAATAAATTATAAAATTTTAAAATAATAAACGAAATATGGTTTGTAACAAAGAAATGATAACAAGGTATGTTAGTAAAATTGGCTTGAAATGTTAACTAACATTTCTAGCCAGATAAATTTAAAAAACTTAAAAATAAATTTTTTTTGCATTTTCCTTGCAAATGAAATTTGTTGGTTTGAATGCATTTTATGCCAAAAAGAAGAATGTAAAGCAAAAATTAAAATGAACCTGCGAGATGATATTGTAGGACATGTAAATGAACTTACACCCCTACCATTAAGAACTATAAAGTAACCCACACCAAATATTGGCTGAAACTTCGGGAAATGCATATAAAACAGCTTCTAAATGTCTACCTCATATTTAACATTTGCAAAGAACAATTCATTTTTCAAGGGGCTTTTTTTCTAATACCATTTGTTAAAGTAACACTGCTTTTATTTGTTGTTGCCTTTTTGTATGCCTTTTTTTGCCTATGCATTTGTGTATTTTTGTATGCATTTCACTTAGTGTGTTATGATCTTATGTTTGGATTTGTTTCTTTACTCTCTAGTGAAGTTTATTCAGATGCATGTTTGGTTTTTTGCTGTCTTTATTTCATATATACTCAAAACAATAGTTTTGTTTAATTAATTTTGAGACATAATTATAGACATTTATACAATTTATTGACATACTTTTGTCTGTATGACAAACTAGTTTATCAATCATTTAAGCAAAACACATGAATAGTTTTTCTTTATCTAACAATTCTCAGGCCTTCCCAGGAAACGTGTGCGGTTTTTTGCCATGTCATGACATGTTTTTTGTCATGTCATGTCATGTCATTGTCATGTCCACCCATGAGTATTTTATTTTAGACAACTTAGTCACGGCTGCTTACAAGTTTTATTATATTCAGTGTTGCGGAAAAAAGTTTTAAAAACAAAGAAAGCAAAACTAAAACAATACAAAATTAAAATAAAACTTAAATTAGGAAAAGAAAAAAAAACTATTTTCAGCAACAAAATTCAATAAGTCAAAGCAAAAAAAATAGTTTTAAGTTGACATTAGAGAGAATGATTTTCTTATATTGTAATTGTTTTTTTTTTTAAAGAGGAAAGCAAAAATATAAATTGCCATCTGTTTGTAAAATATATTTGTATAATTTTAATGTAACAAGTATATATTGTCCTTTTATGAATACATCTATGTAATGCATGTGTATACTTTTATGTATAACTTTTTGTATTATATAATTTATTTATTTCAAAGTATATACACGTTTAGCTTATTTGGATAAAGCGTTAACTTACACAGAATGTCTGTGGTTTGATTCCTACAACTGTCCAAATTTTTTCGTTTTTCTTTTAAATACCACTGCTCATATGTTTGCTTTGTAACCATTCATCTTTTCTTATTTGTGTATAAAAAAATTTTTGTTGTATGTTTTTGAACGGTACACATTTCATCACATTCTAATTTCTTATATCATTTAAGCTTTCCAGTGTA
This sequence comes from Hydra vulgaris, assembly GCF_022113875.1. Classification (NCBI taxonomy): domain Eukaryota; kingdom Metazoa; phylum Cnidaria; class Hydrozoa; order Anthoathecata; family Hydridae; genus Hydra; species Hydra vulgaris. The sequence goes on along the minus strand of NC_061162.1, from coordinate 40,262,524 downwards.
TTTTCTAAGTAAGGATATCAATTGGCCATAAGAAGAGATTGGTCAAGACAGCCATGCTGTCTACACATTTTTCACATACCCTTAATTGTTTCATATTATCTTTCTTTTGCTGGACATATTTCTTTTTAACATTTGGCTCTGTGCGTGTGTAAAAAAAAAAAAAAATTAGGAAGAGATGGGTTTCGAACCACGGTCAATCCATTTATGAAGTAAATGCCATATTCAAATAAGCCAAACATGTGCATACATATGAACAAATAAATATAACTATATAAAGTATACACATGCATTACATAGACATATTCATATAGGGACAATATATAATTATTACATTAAAACTACACAAACTTATTTTACAAACAGATTGCAATTTATATTTTATATCTTTTTCCTATTTAAATTTATTTTAATTTCCTATTTTGTTAGTTTTACTTTTTTGTTTTTGAAAGTTTTTTAAACAATGATTAATATAATAAAACTATCAAACAGCCGGGACCAAGTTGTCTAAAATAAAATACTCATGTGTGGTCATACAAGACGAAAACCGCAAACGTTTCCTGGGAAGGCTTGATTCTCATCGTTTAAGTTTTTGATTTTCCAGTAAATTCTAAAAACCTGGAATAACATGTCAAATTCTTTTGCAACTCGTGCATATATTTTGACTGCTTTTTAACATATCAATTAAGTTATAACTTAATATACACAATAATACAGAACAGTTAAAAAAACTGTTTATTTTCTTTTTTTTTATTTTTTACATATTACATGTGAGAAGTTTTTAAAGAATAACTAAATAAAAAATATCAACATATGTAACAGTTTTTTAACCAAAAATATATACTTTACCACATCTATGCCTTCATAAATTGACTTACACAGGCGTAAAGGCAAGGGCATGCTATAGCCCACTATTTCAACTGAAACCTGTATATATCAAACTAAGCGTATTGCGATTGCAAACTTAACAACTTTTTTTTTCGAAATTTTTTTTTCATATTACTTTATTAAATTTTTTTTGGATTTTTAATTACTTTGAATCACTGTATGGTGAGCTAATAATTTCATTGTTCTGCTTAAAAGTTAAACTTAGTGTGTTGTACTTTATGAACAAAGTACATCCACAGTAAGTTTACCTTAAAGTAAATCAAAACAACCATAAAGTTAAGTTACTAAACTTATTAAATATACTTATCATGCTCAAATAAATTTACTTGCAAAATTTAGCTATACCAATTATTTTATTTATATCTATTGTTAAAATTTTTTTATTTGCATATTGTTAAGACATAAAAACTTCTAACTAAAAATTATTTTAACAAGAAATTTTAAATAGAATATGAAAAATTCCATTATGTTTTCAATTTATCTATGGCAATATATATATATATATATATATATATATATATATATATATATATATATATATATATATATATATATATATATATATATATATAAATATATATATATATATATATATATATATATATATATATACATACATACACACATATATATATATATATATATATATATATATATATATATATATATATATATATATATATATATATATATATATATATATATATATATATATATATATATATATATATATAACCCTTAGAATTAGGGTCGGCATTTGACAATGCCGACCTAAAAGTGTTTGAGGTTGGCTAAAATTTGCCGACCTTGTTTTTATGTTTATGGTCAAACCTTTGTTTTATAATTATTGCCAATCTTATTTTTCCTAATTCCAAGTGCTGATATATATATATATATATATATATATATATATATATATATATATATATATATATATATATATATATATATATATATATATATATATATATATATATACTAAAGCGTGTTTTGATAAGCATTTGCTCACTTTTTCTGTTTACCTTAAGCTATACCGTTTTTTTCGAAAAAGAAGAAAAAACGAAAAATGACGAATAAAACGATTGTTTCCCCATCCCAAACCCTCAGTCGATGTAGCAGCACTCCACTGCGAGTCAGGCTATTAGTCAGTCGATGTATGTACTGAAGCCCCCAGCAGCAGGCTATTTCTGTATGACGTCAGATTGCTTACCTTAGTACGCAATAATATTTGTACATATATATTAGGGTGTCCCACAAAACAACATTTTTGAAAATAATCTGCTCTAACCCACTAAATGTGTTCTATCTAATACAAAAACACTAGGTTTAAATTTTTTTTGAATAAAAAATATTTTAAGGGGTCCCTCAAGACCCTCGAATATTTAATGGGTCCCTAATATTTTTGAAAAAAAAGTTTTTCAAAAATATGTTAACCTGGTACTCAGATGAAGCGAAATTATATAAATATTTCAAAAATAATATTCATTTCAAAATATTTTTAACTTATCAAAATTATCATGAAAAAACATTAAAAATGCATTTTTTTTTTTAATTTTTTCTTAAAAAACTCAATTTTTTATGTAATAAAACCAAAAATAACAATTTTGTTTAGAAATGAATATTATTTTTAAAATTTTTATATAATTTCGCTTCATTTAAGTACCAGGTTGACATATTTTTGAAAAACTTTTTTTTCGAAAATATTAGGGACCCATTAAATATTCGAGGGTTTTGAGGGACCCCTTAAAATATTTTTTATTCAAAAAAAATTTAAACCTAGTGTTTTTGCATTAGATAGAACACATTTAGGGGGTGAGAGATTATTTTCAGAAATGTTGTTTTTTGGGACACCCTAATATATATATATATATATATATATATATATATATATATATATATATATATATATATATATATATATATATATATATATATATTACATTAGAATTATGCTAGTCTTTAAAAGAATTCATTTTTAAAAGAAATTTATTTGAACAAGAATTATAGTCTTCTGAAATTCTGTTGTTTAAATGAAACTTGTTGTTCAAATAATCTTGAATTTAAAACTTGAAATTTGATAAAATTTGAAATAACTTGCAATTTTCTTTGTGAATTTTTAACGCTCACAACAATTATAAATTTAACTGACTGGAAAATGCAGTGACACACCTAATACCAGATTTTTTTAAAAGGAAAAGAAAGACTCAATTAAAAATAAAAGATTTAAAAAAGTATCCAAATCATTTTTGAACAAATGCTGAGGTCCAGAAAAAAAATTAAATTCTTTAGGTAAAGAAAGAAATAGAAATAAAAGTTAATTGATTGAATAGTGTATTTCATAAACCAGATCTTCAAGGGCCTTATTCCAATATTAATCATTTATTATGAATACTTTACACTTTTTATGACTATTTTTTCAATTTAAACTGAAGATTTTTTGTTTCTTTAAAGTACTTTAAAAAGTAAAAATATTCTATAGCAAACACCAAACGAGTAAAATAAAAACTAAATAATTAAAACTTAAGAATATGATTTATTCTAATTCTGTTTTAAATATTTATTTTTTTCCAAAAAAAAGTCTGAAATTTAAGCATATACTTAAACTTATACATAAAACATTATTTGTCTTACTAAACAAAATTTCTTCTTTTGTTTTATTTTATTGCAAAACAACTGAATCCAAACAATTAAATTAAAACATTAAAAACCTATTGAATGAAAAAAATAACTATGCTTAAATTTATAATAAGTGTGCTAGATTAAGAAGCAATAAATCTAGAAAAAATGTGGAATCTAATAAATTTGTTTTTTTTTTTTAGTTTAGTCATTTGTTATTTTGATTTATTCTTACTTATTTGTTATACTGGTTGTGTATGTTTTTGTGAAAAATAATTAATGTTAATGTTTTATGGTGATGATGTTTTAGTAATCAATTCTATTTTAAATAATTTTTTTAAATTAAATTTTGTAATATTTTGCAGTTTTACTTTCACTTTTTTAAGTAGCCTGTTAAGTAAAAACACTTACTAAAAGGAATATTGTAATAGTAATAAATATGTTTCTTGCACATTACAATATAAAATAACATAAACTTTAAATCTTAACTAGATATTATCCTTAAAAAAAGCAATTACAAAATAAAGTATAAAAGAATTTTAAACTTTGCATTTTGCATCCTCTTTCAGGCCTTATTAAGAAGCGTTACGCAGCATACTTTACGTACAAAATGGCGATTTGCATACGCATTCAACAGTTTTACGTTAAGCAAAAACTTTATATTTCAACTATCTTTTAACAAGCCTTCCTGGGAAGCGCATGCAGGTGGGTACCTTATTCATCCACACTCAAAGTAATTTTTTTAGACAACTTGACCACGTTTTTATATAGTATAATTTTTATATAAAGCATTTCAAGAATTTGTGGCAAAATATAGCCATAAGAAACTTGAGGGAATAAAACAGCAATACTCAAAGAAAAGAAATGAAGATTATATACGAAATAAAAAATTTAAATATAATAAACAAAAAAAAATTGAATAATAATAAAAAAAGTTTTCAAAAAAATATACTTAAATATTTTACTTTATTTGTTTTCTTATTTTAAGAGTGTTTGTTGTTTCCATTACCAAAACTGATAAAAGTCAAGGAAAAAAGTAGATAAGAAATAACCAAAATAAAAACATTTTTTGATATACATTTTTCTTGACTTTTAAATATAAAATATTAGGGTTTTTTTTACTACCCCCATTGAAATAGTCTGTACTTTTGTTGGATTATCCAAATCGTGCATTTAAAACCAATAGTTTATTTCCTGATGAACTATTGTTATTGGCGATGCTCCAAAAGGTATGCGAGCTAGTGCGCTGTTAATTTATTGAACTTTTTAATGAAATTTTTGGAGCCTATTTAAAACTTTTCTTTTAATTTTTTAAATACATTTTTTCAAACAGAGCAATCGTTATGTTTACTGTCTCTAGTAATTTGTATTAACATTGGATATTGGGCAATATAAAAGAAACAATTTCAGACATACATCTAATGCGGTAAACATTTATAAAAAAAACCATGTTATTCTTTTATTTAATTTATTCCGTCATATTAATATTAATTAAATAATATATTTTACAAATAAATTACTATTTAGTTTCTTATTTTCCTAATATTGTAAGTAATTATTGAGAAAAAACGTCAAATACAGCAAAAACAATTTTAAAAACAAAAAGATGTCAAAATGAATAAATATAAGAAAAAAAATTAATAAAACTTCTCATAGTTTTAGCGTACATAGCAAATTAGTTTCTTAATTATATAAACCAGGCTTGGCAAGGAAAGCGTGCAATTTCAGGTCCTTATATGACCACACAAATAATAATTTGTATTGACGATTTACCCAGGTTTTTGACAAATGCATTAAAAAATTGGTTTTTACGCTGAAAATAAATAACTTAAACACATTTTTATATTAGCAAAGCCTTTTTAAATAAAGAAGCTGATGATTTTACCTAAAGTATCATTGAAAGTTGTAATATATAAAATAAATTTTAATTCATATTATTTTAATATTAATTATATAATGTTTTTTATAAGTAAAATAAAAAAAAAAGTAATAAAAAATTTTTTAATTTTATAAGCGACAACTTTATACAGTGATAGTCTCTTTAATAAACTTTATATAAGATATTAAAGTTAATTCACTCGAAAAGTAGAAAGATTTTGTTGAGAAGAAAAAAAAAAACTTTTTTTTTTTGAAAGATGTTTGAATTAAATAACTTTGATTTTTACTTATGATTTTATATTATTGAAATGCATTTAAATAAAGTAACAAATCACTGCTTATAATTTTTTATAAAAATATTAATGAATAATATATATATA
>NC_061162.1:40244265-40254265 GCF_022113875.1 Hydra vulgaris | reverse complement strand
AGCTCGTCTTCTCCGTTTTCTCTGGTATTTTGAGTATGTAAAATAAACGCGATTTTCCAGGCGCATTATACAGACTTGATAATTTATTCAAGCGAGTTTAATTCATAGGAGTTTTAGAGCATGACGTCATTGGAAACATTTTAGAAATTCTTTAAAATATTTACTATTAAATTTTACTCAAATAGCTAACTATAGTTACTTACTTTATTAAAAGTTTATTTTATTAATTGTTCGTTAGTTTTTTACAAATCTAACGAACAATTAATTAAACCAAGCACTAAGAAAAGATATAAAAATTAAGAATATACTAATAAAATATATAATTTGTAATTAACTTTCAAAATTTTGACAATTTAAAAAATATATATTATAAAACATTTATTTTTGTAAACAAATGATAATAGTTTAAAAGTTTTACGGCTTTACAGATGTGGCTCCGAGAATGAGCCATAATATTAAAGTAATAGTTCATTTGATAATATATTCTTAAAAAAATTTATGCTAGATATCTCCAAACGCAACAAATCGTAAATAATACAATTTCTAAAACATTTCAACAGAATACTCTAGAACTTTATTTCGCTTAGTCAGCGTGTTTTTTGAACCAATAGAATTAGTTTGTTCGCAAATTTGGCGGGTTTTTAGTGTTCGCAAATATTCTTTTTATTCTTCCGCAAGATGTTTTAAGAACATTAAAGTTAATTATGTTTCCATGTATGTCTGTAAAATAAAAATTAATATATATTAATTTTTTAATTTTTAAGCCCCCGCCATAATATATATTGGATGTTATAATGGAAATATAAATAATGAAATAAGATCACCTCAATATCAAAAAATACATTTTTGAAATTCAGAGAAAAAATGCGTTAATAATTTTTTTTTTAATATTTACAAAGTAAATTAATAAAAATGCATTATTATTTAGGTTAAAAATTATTTTATCTAATATTTTGAAAGAAAAACTTATAACAAAAGAAACCAAAATACACGTGGTCTAGACGATTATTTAAAAAAAGTTGCGCAAATAAAATACTATTTTATTTTTTATTTTATTTTTGTTTTTAATTTTATTTTGTTTTTAATTTTATTTTGTTTTTAATTTTATTTTGTTTTTAATTTTATTTTGTTTTTAATTTTGTTTTACAAATACATTTTAGAACTTTAAAATATAATAAAAATGAATATGCTTTGGAAATTGTATGTAAAAAATAACATCGGTGTTTTAAACAAACAAACAAAAAAATCGATGACGTCATGCACTAAAACTCCTATGAATTAAATGCGCTTGAATAAATTATCAAGTCTGTATAAATCGCGTTTACTTTACATACTCAAAATACCAGAGAAAACGGAGAAGACGAGCTTCGACTAAAACAACAAGATTTGTTTTTCTTGGTATACTTTTATTAATTAGTTTTAATCAAAAAAAATTTGCTCAGACGTTTTTTTTTAACATTCTCTTTAATATGAACACAACATGTCTCGGGACTTGGTAGTCCGTTTAAGGCAATTTACAAATTATTTGAATTCTTTTATTTGAAATTAGCATGATTTGAAAAGCGTATGTCTAAACAAAAGCTTTTGATGTTAAATTTTTTTTTGCTTTAGGTTTTTTTAATATTTGAAGAAACTTTTCTCTTTTGTATATAACATTCAAAAGCTTTTTAATACCCCTAATAGTAAATCTAAAGAATACCATTTTGGATCATTTTCGCTCATCGGCATTAACATGAATTTAGTTAAAATCTTTTGAAAAAGTGCATTAATTTACTATAGATCCTAGTTCTAATCGATTCTGACACATATTAACTATATATAACTGTCAAAATACAATATTTTTTATCAACTTTTACAAAATATACTAGAATTCCGACCAAGAAAGAGCTTATATTTAAAAAAAAGCGCCAATAAACGATCAGAACAGATCATATTATTAAACTATGATGTTCATTTTACCTAAAAAAACATATCCAATTAAAATCTTATTCTAATTTGGACAAGCGATTGGGATTTTAAGAAAACATTTTTTTTTTTAAATCTTCAGTCTAGGTTTTTTACACACATTTATGTTTTATGATACTGCAAAATGTATAATTTTAATTTTTTTTTCATTCACAGACATAATTATTTAACGGAAATATGTCGTAGTCAATAAAATATCATACAGACGCTATAATATTTTAAAATTGCCTTATCTACACCGAGTACATAAAAAAATAAAAAATGAAATAAATAAAAAATAAGTTTTAAGTTTAAGTGAAAAAGAAACAAAAGATTATGTTAAGAATGAGATTGTTTTAAGTAATAAAGTATAAGGAAATAAAATCTTTTTCAAATACCAAATTTAGATTTCATCAGTAATTTTTGCTATATTAGTTAAAATGATTTTTAACACAGTTTAAAATTTAATTTAATTACAACGTAGTACTTTGAAACACGCTTATAATGCATTTCAAAGCAGGCAGGTTCAAATAGAAAATTTATGTGATTTTATTTTTTTTGCATTAATTCAAGCCCTGTGTATATATAAGATATCTACTTCAGGCATCCCCTTAAGTAAGTCCGTAAAAGACTTACGTAAAAGTCTTATGTAAAAGTCTTATGCGTAAAAGTCTTATGCAAAACAAATATTTTAATATCCATTTTTATATATATATATTTTTTTTTACCAAATAAAGCTAACATTTTAATAAAATTATTCAGCAATAGCAAAGTTGTCGATAAAATTGAACAAAAATGCTTTCTTTTAGTTTTAGATTTTTAACTTAAACAATTATTTTACGGGGGTTTGTTAGGTTTTAAAATTATTCCATAGTTTTAAAAATATTTATTAACTGTTAGACGTATTTAAAGTATTTAAGAGTAATTTCGAGGAAATATTTTAAAAATTGGTAAGCCCAAATAAAAAAAAATAAAAGGATTAATATTAAAACGTATTCTACTTGATTCAATAAAAAGTACAGCTATTAAAATTTTTGTAAAATTTATATAAAAAAAAATTACTTAATAACAATCGCTTTTTTGTTAGAAGTTACCGAAACTCAACGAAGCGTGCTCAAGAACAGCTGCTGAAAAATAGAACATCAATAGTTTTTTGAATAATCTTTAAGAATAATTTTTAAGAATAATTTTTTCGCTGAAATATGTCTTTTATACCTATAAGATTTTTATTCTAGCATTTTATTTTATTTTACTAGAAATAAAGTTTCTTGTAAACATTTAAAATCTATTCAAAACGTTCGTTAAAGTTTTTTAGTGATACGAGTGATTGTGCTTATCACCCGCTTTATGAAAATAAATAAAAATAAATTAATAAATATTATACAAAATCGCTGGTAAAAATATTAGCTATTGCACAGTTTTTAATCGTACAATATTAAAATTTCTAGTTTATTACTCGCTGACTTTTTAAAAAGAAAAAATAATTATTTGAAAAACTTTAAACTACATATTTGAGAAGAAAAAAAATAAAATATTAGCATATTTTACCTTTTTTAAATGTTTAGTTATAATGTTTTTTATTTGTTTAGTATAGACAAAACGTATCAAACGTCGAGAAAATAAACAAATGTTTTAACATTTTAAAAAACGAAACATTCCAAAACATTTTAAAATAATAACATTTCTACATAAATGATTTAAAGTAGTTTTGCGGTAATTAAGTAAATTGGTGCATTTAATTTCGATAAATATGAAAAGCAAATAAAAAGAATTTAATGACGTCAAAAATCACGTCGTGCTTATGCGTCGCGCAGTTTTTATTCATTACAAGGCCTGTATATGTATATATATATATATATATATATATATATATATATATATATATATATATATATATATATATATATATATATATATATATATCCTTATAGTGTAGTCGAAAGAGTCTTTTAATGTAAAAAAAGTCTCTTTCGACTACAATTTTAATTACCTCGTCTCTTAAGCTGTATTTGATTGTCGTCGAAATGTCAAAGCAATTAAATTAATGCGGAAGTACATTAAATTTAATTGTTTTTTAAAAAATTTTTAAAAAATCGCAATAATAACGACTAGAAAGTTTTTTTTAATTATTAGTGTTTTTGTTTTATTAAAAAAACATTTTTAAAACATGCGTAAATGTTGCTACATCAACTATCTTATAGCCTGCTGCTACAAGGGAGTATTTCTACATCGACTATCTTATAGCCTGACTCGCGACGGAGTGCTGCTACATCGACTGACAAATAGCCTGACTCGCAAGGGCGTGCTGCTACATCAACTGACAAATAGCCTGACTCGCACGGGAGTGCTGCTACATCGACAAGCCAAACAAATGATTTGTTTGGCTTGTTTATTTATTACTACTTTCTATCATTTAAAATAGCTTTTAATTTATTTTGCATACACAATATATATTTTGTTAATTATAGTGATATTAAAATTCAATTTATGTAAAAGAAAAAATTTAAAAGCTAATTTAAAGCATATAAATTAATAAATAAACCAGGCATACAAAATATATATCAAAAATATCAAGCTATAATCCTTAATAAAATAGTGACATTTGATGATTTATTTTGAAATAGATACCTGATTATTTATTTTAATTTAATAACAATAACAATAAAAACAACGAAAACAATAACAACAACAATAATACTGATAATAACAACAGGGTAAGCCGTAACAACTGGTGTCAACAGTTGTGAAATGTAACAGTAGATATCGCACTGTAAAAGTTTGTTTTAAATCAAGATTCAAATTAATAGTTAGGAATTGGTTTTTATTGCTGATAGCAAGATAGATTTAAAATTACTGATACAATAAGCCAATATATAAACCTCATAAAGTTAAAGACTTACCTGCGTTTTCTTTTAATAGCTAAAAAAATTAATTGAAATTAATACAAGAAATTCTCATGCTGAATTCGATAACAATACTACAATGTATATCAGCGTAATTTGTGAACTTTAATGTACTGCGAAAAAAGAGTTATTAGTTGTAAGCCCCGGGGCCCTTCAAACGGTCATAAATAAATAAACTATTAAAGAAAATTGTTTATGTTCATTTGATCTTCACATTCAAAGGGATGGGGGGGGGGGAGAGGTTAAATAAAAATTACATCACACGGATTTACTAAAATAAAAAAATATCAAACATGATTTTTAGAATTATCTAAAATTGCAATCAATTAAATAATTTTTTTACATCAAATTGTTTACGATGTTCACAATTCAAAGTCCCACGACAAAACCGCAAAGCAATTTTAAAATACTAATAGTTTTTAAATAGCAAACAGTAAAAAAAGTTTTTTATCTATTAAAAAAAAAACTCTCAATACTTAAAGCCTGAAATGCAGAGTTGTTAGTTCTTGGCCTCGGCCTTGGTCTTGATTGTTTTGGCCTTGGCCTTCCACCTTTTCTTTAAGAATTTTAGAACTTTCTTTCGTGTTTGCATTTTAAAAATTTACTACAGTTGATTTTGTTTACAAGAGTTATTTTTGTTTACTTAAAGGCTTTAGAACTTAATTTTATGTTTTATTTCAAGATTTAAATTGCAATTATTTACTAGCCATTTTAAAGCACTAATCAATCACATGATTGGTTAATGGTAATTTATTCCATGTCTATATTAGGTCACATGATATGGTTTAACCTTTTTTATTAGTTAAAACATTTCAAAATTTAAAAAAAGATTTAAACAAATGATTTTTTCTTAAAATTAAAAACAGAATTTTAATATTTTTTGAATTAAAATAATTTAACTATATTTTTATTAAATTAAGCTACACGTTCGACGTCATAGCTTTTTCAGAGAGTTAGCATGATTTTGAAAATTCTATTGCCATTTTATAAACTTATTAGTCAACCAAGAGAAAATAGAAAAAAAGGGTAAAAGGTTAGGGCTTTATGTTTCAAAAAAGCATGATTTTAAGATAAAAAACATACAATGCTTCTGAAACGATAATTATGAAAACCTATTTATTGAAATTATAAATAAAAAATTTCAAAGTATTTTAATTGGATGCGTTTATCGTCCACCAAGTGGTAAAATCAAATCTTTTGAAACTTTTATCAAAAATACAATTGAAAAAATAAATAAATAATAATTACAAAAAATGATATTAGTTTTCAAATTTGATATTCTATGTCAAATTTAAAAACTATTATCTAAGAGCAAACGTAAGTAACACATACAAACTGCCTCAAAACGTTAATAAATATACTGAATATAACACTACATATCGAACTCCAAATATATGGAATACCTATCAAAAAGGACTTAAATGTGTGGCAAAGTCATTCAGTTCAGGGCCGTCCCGAGGGGAGGCATAAGGGGTTGTCTAGCCCCCTACGAATTTTATTAGTCGGCAAATTAGACGCGGGAGTAGGCAAAATGGGATTTATAGATGACAGTCGGCAAATGTCGGAAAACGAGTACCTTTTTTTTTTTTAAGAGAATTTAGTGGGCGAAAAAATTTTTTTTTTGCTTAAGTCGGCAAAAAACAGACACGTCTTCCCCCTCCCTTTTAAATCTCTTCGGAACGGCCCTGTTTGTTGATTCTATTTTTTCAGTTTTTAATCTTTATTTGATTTACTTATCAGCGCAGCAGTTTTATGCTAATTAGGGTTATTAATATAATACCTATATTCTATTGAAAGTATATATAGAGGGGCTCTATGAAAAGATCTGTTTAATTCTTTATTTTATAAAGATCATTTTAATAAAAAAAATTAAAATTGTTGACAAGATTTTACTGTCTTCTTTATTTTTACGGACATATTTTTTCTTTCTTGTATATATGTATGTTTATTTTTGTTAAATAGCAAAATAAAAGAAATGCAAAAAAAAAAATTATTAAATTTTACAGTTTTTATTCAACTTATCTAAATCTGTTTAAAAAAATTGTTAGTATGTATGTATATTTGTATATGTATGTATATTTGTGTATGTATGTATATGTATGTATGCATTGTATATGTATGTATGTATGTATGTATGTATGTATGTATGTATGTATGTATGTATGTATGTATGTATGTATGTATGTATGTATGTATGTATGTATGTATGTATGTATGTATGTATGTATGTATGTATGTATATTTGTATGTATGTAAGTATTGTATGCATATATGTATGTATATTTGTATATGTATGTATATGTATGTATGTATTGTATATGTATGTATGTATTTATATTTGTATATGTATATTTAACAGAACTTTTTAAAATAATTTTATTTATAAATTCCAACTTTGAACTAATAAGCAATAGTTTCATTATCCTTCTTAGATAGTTCTGTTACTGAACTATCAAAAAATTATGTTAGATTTGCTCAAGAACAACACCAGAAAAAAACTTTGACATCTACTAAAAATAGTGTAATAGTAATCTTGAATCTGACATGTATGTCAGAATCAAAAGCACTATATCAAAAAAAATAATAATAATAATTATGTTAGATTTGCTCAAGAACAACATCAGAAAAAGATTGACTTGAATTTAGGTCTTACGGGACGGCAAGAACTGCTGGTAGCAAGTGCTGTGACAATAAAACCAGATGTATTGAAATTAGGTCAAAGTTTTGGCAGATTTCGACGAAATCAATTAGAAAATCTATTTGTAAATATATATGAAAGCCAAAAACAAAAATTAACTAAACAATATTAACTATCACTATATAGTCTATAAGACTGTTACATTTAAGAAACATCAAAGTTTCAAGCAACGAATTAGACATACGAACTCTATGAGGGTATCAATGCGCTCTGACAAAAGATACGCTACACAGGAGCTGACGTTGCAGGGACTCAAATACTTGTCAAATATAATTTATAATTTTTAAATATTGTTTCATTGTGTTCATTTAACGAAAAATCTTTTTGATTAAATTCTAGTGATTGATTTGTTCAAGAAGTTTGTCACAACGATCTTGTTTGTAAAACAAGATTTTTTTCTATTATTTGCAAAAAAAAACACTTTTTATTTGGTAAAGAGCTTTTATGGCCTGAAAATGTATGTGTAGGTCTTGGCCTTGAAATTCTTGATCGCGGCCTTGACATTGAAACTCATGGCTTTGGCCTTGGCCTTAAAACTATTGGCCTTTGTCTTGCTATTTTTGGCCTTGTTAATAACTCTGCTGAAATGCATTTTCACTTACATAGCTCTCTATTATTTCTATTCATTTAATTGATTTATTTGATTAAAAGTTATTTGTAAGTGGTATTTCCAATTGTTTCTAGCCTTTTAAAAGAAACTGCAACTTTCATTTGGAGGCATTGCATGCATAAATTATAAATTGTTTGATTTTTGTAACCAGTTTCTACAGATAAAACTTGAATTGAAAACTTTAAAAACTATTAAAAGTTTCATAACGAAAGTTATGGATTAGATTACAGGGCTGACGACACGAGTTTAAAGTGGAGGAACACAGTCGTCAATTTCTAAAAAAATTACTTTATACCTAGATATTTCTAAAAAAGTCCTTAAGAAAAAAAACAGGAAAAAAAACGTAACTTTTAAACCGTTTGATCAACTTGCCAGTTATTGCGTAAAACTCAAGTTTTTTAAGTAAGATATCATAATTAACTGTATCAAAAGCCTTTGATAAATCGACAAAAACACCGAGTGTATATTGCGATTTAGTAAAAAATTTTGAGACTTCGCGTGTAAACTGAATAATTGTTTGTTCAGTTGAACTATTTTTTTAAATCCAAATTGATTTTTATATAGCAAATTATTTGAAATCAGGTAGTTGTATGTCTTTTCAAAGATTATTTTTTTAATATTTTTGAAAACGTAGGAAGGATAGAAATAGGGCGATAGATATTGACGTTCAATTGTTCTCCGTCTTTATAATCGGGCAATTTTTAATAGATCAGGGAAAACCCTTCGTTGTATAGATGTTTTGAAAACTTCAAATAAAATATCGTTCAAGCTTTCATAGCAATCAATAATTACGTTTCCGTTTATTCCATCCGCACTGATTGCTTTGTTTCTTCATTCATTTGTTCATTCTTTGTTCATCCGCACTGATTGCTTTCTATTGATTTGAAGGCTTTTTGAAACTCTTCAATTGATAAAGCTAAGAATAAGTTATGGGGAGAAAGTAAATTATCTGAAGTTGTCAAAAAATCATTAAAGGAAATATTTGTAGAAGGAATCCTATCAGCCAGCCTACTTCCGATATCAGTAAAGTATTTATCAAATTCTTTCGCTATTTCATTTGGTTCACATACACAAACATTGTTTATTTTAATCATTTCTGGAAGGAAAGTTGAGCAGGTTTTCTGTTTCACCGTTACTTCTTTCAATATTTTCCATATTTGTTTTGAGTCGTTTTTATATTTAGCAATTAGATTAGAGTAATAATATTTTTTCAGGTTTTACAAATTTTTTCAAATAGAGTTTTGTAGTTTTTATACAGAGTAAAATGGGGTAATTTCACCACTTTAGAAATTTTACAACCAATTGGTGGCAAGATTTTATTTTACAACCAATTGGTGGCAAGATTTTATTTTGTAACCAATTGGTGGCAAGATTTTATTTTGCAACCAATTGGTGGCAAGATTTCATTTTGCAACCAATTGGTGGCAAGGTTTTATTTTGCAACCAATTGGTGGCAAGATTTTATTTTGGTATCTACTTGTATAAGTATAACTTTACTCAGGATTTTTTTATAATTCAAATTTTTATTAGAAGAAAAACAAATTTCTTATCAAGTTATGTAAAAAAAAAATCTTCTTTTTGTGAAATCATGAAAAGAAAATTAATTGACAAAAATAATCTATAAAAAAACAGGAAATTTAAAATTCTTATCAAAATCAAATTATTTATTTCCAATTATTTATTTCCAAAAGACTAAAATATTGGAAACTTTTCAAAGAATTTTTGTATTGTTTTTTTCTTTCTAATTTTGATAAGCTCCAAAGTTATTACGAAAATAATAAATGGGGGAATTTCGCCACCTATTTATACTAAATAGAAATGCTCTTTGATTGGATAATTAGTATT
>NC_061162.1:40201765-40239265 GCF_022113875.1 Hydra vulgaris | reverse complement strand
GTTTTCTTAACATTTGTTTGAAAAATTTTATGCTTTTTTTTGTTTAAATGTGTTTTCTCAGATCTCTAAAATTCACGACTTTGAGGTGAATATCTCAAGATTTTCTTAATCAATTTCCATGAAAATTCCAAAAGTTGTTCCTTTTGTTGTTATGGATGTCCCCTACCACATTTATGACAATACGATAATCCAATTCAAAGATATTAAAGCCCAAATATGGTCAAAAATGCCTTAATTTTTGATCGTCAAGTGCTTTTCTTATTAAAAAAAATCTGTTCAGTAAATTTTCTTGATTTTGGTACAGGATCTTCTTTATTGTATTAAAAGTAAATTTAGAAAATTTCAAGTTAACAGCTTCAATAGTTTTTGAGATAATCACTGCAACGAAATGATGATATTTTGGGACCAAATTTCTGAAATCAAAAAAAATTTTGACATTTTTTTTTTTTTAATTTTGTCATTCAAGAGTAAATTTTAGTCAATTAAGGATGTAAATAATATCTAAAATGTAATTTTTGAAGGATTTGATTTAATTAGTGGTCTACCACTTTAAGTAGTCATTTCAAAAATTTAATTTTTTTCTTTTTAATATAAGGATGATATTAATAATAATTATATTATAAACAGAAATTGTATGTTAAATAAAAATTATTAAAAATGGTTTTTAAGCAATTTTTACAATATATATATATTAAAATATTTTGAACTTTAAATGCATAATAAAAAATTTACACATAGAAAATTAATTTTGGTTTGTTTACATTTTATATGTACTTCGTAACAGCTACGGACAATGCTGTAAATTTCAACCATAGATGTCATAAAAATTTTTTTATGCTATTCAAGGCAGTCCACTAATTAAAGATAAACACGGCAAAAAAAATTTTATTCACAAAAATTACCAGAACTACGGGGTAATTTTTACCCGGATAACTTCGATATGAAACCGGTAACGGTTAAACAGGTGAAAAAAAAAAAAAAAAAAAACTCGCAAATTACCCGGGTAACGTAATACCCGGTAAGAAACCCTAGCAGTTACTACTTAGTTATTTTGTACTTTTCAATCTCAGCTATTCTGTACTCTCTTAGATCCACAAATTAACATTATGTGCAAAACTTAGTTTGTTGACACTTTTTACACAATATAAATATTCAACTTCTTTGATTTCTATTATATTGTTGATACGCGATCAAAGTAAAACAACGCGTGGGGAGAATTCTTGTATATTCGGATTCAATTTTTTAAAATTTTGTTTAGAGCAATCGTAAATTTTTTACTCATGGTTTCCTTATGCTTTCTAGATTAAACGCATTCATGTTAAAATATATGCTATGATTAATAATTATAGAACTAATAATTTATAATAAATTTTAAAACAAACTTATCAAAGGTCAAACAAATATCGGAGAAAAGAGTTATCCTTTTCTGAAAACAGGGTATATATATTTACAACGCAGTAAAAATTGTTCATAATATTCTTTGTACACCTCGCTGAACATCTTCATTTTATGAATGCGAATTTCATGAATGCAGTTGTCAAACTCGGTTTATTAAATTTATACATCAAAAGAATTGTAAAAATATTTACTACAAAAATACCCCCGAAACAGTCGCATAGTCTCTAAGTTATTAAAACTAACCATCATCACTACCATCTTCTATCTCACTACTTTCAGATTCACTAAACGATACTTCTTCACTGCTACTAACTCCACTTATTGAAGATTCTCTTTTTTCAGTGTGTAATTTACGACTTTCATTTGATGTTTTTTCTTTTTTTGTGACTTGATGTTGTTTTTTGTCGCCAGAACATAATTCTAGCCAACGTTTTTCAAAAAATCGAGACATTATCTTGCCTGCTTTACCCACCTAAAAAAAAAAAAAAAATTTAACAATATATTTTAAAAAATTAAAAATTAAATTGGTGAAATATCGAGTTACAATTTTAAAAACTAATGAAGTTAAAAATCACCTCAGAGAAATCTTCATTAAAAATATTACAATTCTTGAACACAAGACGAGTGTCCTTAGCAAAATCTTCTCGATTTTTATATCTAAAAACATAGATAAATATATCTCTAATCTAAAAAAACATCATAATTCCCATCAATTGCAAAGTCACCAAAGGAATTTTCTTATGTTTAAGTATAATTTGAATAACTCCATAATTCGAATGGTTTTTTATAAACCGTTAGTAAGATTTTCCATATAAATGGAAGTTTCAATTTTTCTTAACTTTAAACAACTCATTTAATTATATAAAATTTTTCCAAATTTTAGTTTTTTTTAGTTATCGATATAAGTTTAGCAATAAGTGTTTAGTTCTTTAAAAAAATTTAAAACTCTAAACTCTTAACTAACTGACCAAAACTCTAGACTAACTGACTAAAACTCTAAACTCTAAACTAACTGACCAAAACTTTAAATTAACTGACTAAAACTCTAAACAAATTCACGGCAATTTTAAAATAACTTTTACAATTTATCATTGACAAACCAAGATAAAATTAAAAATGATTGTTACTTACTGATTTTCTCTCAGTTTGTTTTCAATAGTTTGAAAGTCCATTGGATGTTTAATAACTTGGTAGTATTCAGGAAACTAAATTATAATTAATAACTATTATTTATAAAAAACAGAATTAACTATAAATCAGGTTTCACAGTTAATAATATAGTAACTTAAAACTTATGCGACAGCAAAATTAGGACCAAACATTAAAGAATCATAGGTTTTTGTGGTAAAGTAAATTTAAACGCATGAAAAGCACTCAGGATTGAGAATGCTGAAAGCATTCTCAATCCTGAGTGTTCTTCATATGGGTTAAAGTGTCCAGGAGGTTGCTCATCATTTTGCTGTCAAAAAATGTTTTTTTAAATGTGGCAATGTTAGAAAGAAAAAAATGAGAGATCTGGTGGGCAGAAAAAAAAATATTCAGGTAAAAAGCATCAAAGGTTGAATCAAGAGAAATCTAGACAAGTCAATTAGAGTCAGAAGACTATCTGCAGGCTTTGTTAATCAAATCTTATACCAGAGCCAATAATTTTCTGTAAACTGAAATTCTAAAGGTTAAGCAGCTAGAAAGAAGTAAGGTTCTCTGAAGTTTGAAAAACAATAATAATGAAAAAAAATTTAAACATTCTGTTATATATCTTCAACGTGTTCAGGATGCCCCTGACCACATCAAGTAACAGTAAGACAGGCCAAGCACCCTAGTTAGATCATAAGGCCTGGTGGCTTCCAATGGCCTCTAATCTTTTTTACCAACAGACTTGAACAGAATGGGTGCAAATAACTAGATCAAGTTCGCAAGCTTCCCTGGAGACATGGCAACTTCAAAAGTAGTGACAACTTTGTTTTTATGCAGAATGGTGCACCTTTTCACAAAGTGAAACTCATCCAGACAGAAATTAAGTAATCTGGCCTCCTAGCACTCCAGATTTGAACCCTCTGAAATCTTTTATTTAGGCATTTGTTTAGGCCAAGTCTTGTGAGCAACAACAACAAAATGTTGAAGACCTGAAGCCTTTCATCACCCAAGCCTGGTCCAACATGTCAGCTGACTTTATCCAGAAAAGTTTTGTCTTTGAATTGAGGCTGTGATCAAAACTAATAGTGGTTATATTAGTTAGAATTATTCATAAGTAAATTATGAACAAATTTTCAAAACAATTTTAGTTTTAATTTTATTTTTCTGAAATTTTTTGAAGATCTGTAATTATTAAATTTTGCGCTGCATGCAATAATATGATAATTTATAGTTAAAATTATATTTTAAAAGTTCTTCCATAATGTCATTATTAAATTAAAAAATGGCGTTATAGAAACCTATTTTAAACTTAAACCATTATAGATTTAAAATATTTAAAAAATAAAAGATTATATTTTTTATTCATTACTCATAAAATTTATAAAACTATTTTTATTTTTGCAATTAAAAAATTGTAAACTATTTTTATTTCTTATAACTCTACTAAAATAATTGTAACAATGAATTCTTAACATGATATATTTAGCATGATATGATTATTTGAAGAAGGGAGAAGGTCACCACATATATAACCACTTGTATATTATTATTTTAATCATTTTTACCAAGATTAACTATTGTTTAAACAAACAATTATAAATGTAAGCTATAAAAAAAAAAAGAGTTCATGATCTCCATTAAAAGAACTTTGAGGACCAGAAAATTTCTCAGATAATTCCAGATCACTTAACACGACTCTTGATTAAGTACTGAACTTGTTCATTCAAGAATTATTAAAGAAACTTGTCTCTTGCTCAGTTTTATTAAAAAACTAAAATTTTTAACAATTAAAAAAAAAGTTTGCTTATAATTTATACAATTTAAATTATATTACCTAACTATGTAGGACAAACTAATTATACAAATAACAAGAAAAAGAAATTAGAACTCCTTCCCCATAAAGGATGTGCATCTAACACCATCTATCTTTTTATATGCCTGAAAATCTCAGTATTGTGTCTCATTAGTGAAACAATGCGTAGAAGTTAATCAGCAGTAATAAATTTATCTACAATTGTAATCTTACTTGTTTATTGTTAACAGGAACAAGAAAAGGCCAAGCATGTTCATGGCTATCCATTTCTGATAATATTTGTTTGCATAGCTCCATGTCCTTAGGTTGCTTTATTTTGTGTCTTTGCTCTTCTTCTATGACAAGTTGTTCAATACATGGCTTTTTTTTAGATGGTACTTTACTTTTTAGACGTAATTTTTTGCAAACAGGACAAGACCATGGTGAACGCGGAGATCTATTAAAAAGTCAATTTTCATTTCATTTTATCAACAGAGTTGAAAAATTATTGAAAAAACTAATTGAAAAATTACAATATATATATATATATATATATATATATATATATATATATATATATATATATATATATATATATATATATATATATAAATACATATATACATATATACATACATACATACATATATATATATATATATATATATATATATATATATATATATACATATATACATACATACATACATACATACATACATATATATATATATATATATATATATATATATATATATATATATATATATATATATATATATATATATATATATATATATATATATGTATATACATATATTAAGATAAATATATATATATCTAACCTATTATATTTATTTATGATTATTAATTTATCATAATTATCTAGGAAGGAAAAAAGTTGTCAAAATAGCATGTTGCTTTAGTCACACTTAAGCCTCATTAGTCACACTAAGTACATCAATTGTAATATTTGCAACAAAACAGTATCTTGCTAATCTGATAATCCTAAGTACCATCAGTGGCTTTTTGTCTTATCTCAAAACTCACCATCCTATTATTGTCAAAATTTGAGAGTTTTAACTTTGCTTCTGCAATGCCAAAATCTCGAAGTTTCTAGAAAAAAAATGATTCTATTTCCAAACAAAACAATAATGAAAATTCCCATTTTTAACATTAGTGCTAAGTAACAAAGAGCAGAAATGCCTCAAACTACTATGCTAAACTGGTTTGATATTTTTTTGAATCGAATTTTATCAATTACATAAACTTTGTAAGTCAATTACTCAATTAAGCTCCGAATTATGTAATTGCAAGAAAAAAAACTTACAAAATCATGATGGATCATACATACAATAAGATAAAAACTACTCTAAAAATTTGTATTTATGGAAGAAAAAATCTTAGTTGTGTCTATTGGCCTCAATGCTTAGTCAAATTTTTATCACGGTTATATAGGGATGACAATTCATTTCATTTCAAAAGACTAGTACAAATGAGGTTCAATTTGACATGCTCAAAGTTTAACAAACATCACATATCAGTATACATTAATCAAAAAATTTATAAAATAGTCAAAGAACGAGACATTACTTCAAAAATTGATGTTTGTTTGAGAGACAATTCTTTATATTTATGGGTTTTATACAGAGCTCTTCAAACAAGAAGAACTCCAGATAAGCTACAAAAATCAAACTGGATTAAAAAATGATGTTGTAACAAGGTGGAATGTGACATTTTATATTCTGCGAAGAATTTTGCATAAACCAGGAATTTCTGCCACAATACTCATGTTGCTATCTCTTGACTTTACAACTAGAAACTATTCTAGAACTGTATAAATTAAAAATAACTGTATAAAGTAAAACACCTTTGCTAAAACCAGTTGTGATTTTCGGAAAGATCTTCCCTTTCTAACAGGTGTAGCTTTTACTAATGACATATTTAGCAACAGAAATAATAACTCTTACAGTACTTTGATCTGTTACTACATCTCAAAATACTTTTATCTCAAATCATATCTTGTTGAAATGGAGTCATAATAAAAGGAAAGGAACACTGAGTAAGCAATCACATTCCAGTATAATAGTCTCATTGAAGATCTCAACCTCATCTTTAAAAACTATTATTGATGAAAACTATTATTGATGTTAAGCATTAAGATATTTGCCATTCCTGAATCATCAGCAGCATCTAAGAGAGTTATTTATGGAGCTAGCCAAGTCGTCACTTGGACAAGATAAAGTAGAGTGCTTGCTTCATAAGCGGGAAGTTCTGAGTTCAAATTTTAGTACATACATATGTATGTATGTATGTATGTATGTATGTATGTATGTATGTATGTATGTATGTATGTATGTGTGTATGTATAAATACAGGCAAATAATGTTTTTAAAAATCATATAGCAAATAGTAACTTGATTTTGTGATTGGAGTTAAACATATTCATCTTTGGCCTAAATTAGTCCTCATCTGAATTCCAAATATTTATATTAATCTAAATTCTGTGAACAAATTTTTATGTATACGCATAATGTCTTTGGCCATAATTCAAAACCAAAAATATGTTCTGAAGTTTAATAAGTAATACTAAAAACTAAAATTAGAACTAAAATTTGAACTCAGAACTTCCCGCTTATGAAGCAAGCACTCTACTTTATCTTGTCCAAGTGACGACTTGGCTAGCTCCATAAATAACTCTCTTAGATGATGCTGATGATTCAGGAATGGCAAATATCTTAATGCTTAACATCAATAATAGTTTTCATCAATTATAGTTTTTAAAGATGAGGTTGAGATCTTCAATGAGACTATTATACTGGAATGTGATTGCTATATATATATATATATATATATATATATATATATATATATATATATATATATATATATATATATATATATATATATATATATATATATATAATATATTATTATATATGATATATTATATATTATTATATATATCATATATTATATATATATTGATATATTATATATATATATATATATATATATATATAGATTGATATATTAAATATATATAAGAAATGCCTCAAACTACTATGCTAAACGCCTATATATTGATATATATATATATATATATATATATATATATATATATATATATATATATATATATATATATATATATATATATATATTTATATATATATATATATATATATATATATATATATATATATATATATATATATATATATATATATATATATATATATTACTTGTTAAGGGGTGGCTCTAAACATTGCAAGTGATAATATCTTGGACAGAATGCACATTTTATTCTTTTCCCAGTTTTAGTTCCACAGGAGTAACATTGATCACTTCCAGATGCCTAAAATTTGACAGTTTAACATATAATTTAAGATATTAGGAAACAAAAAATTAAATTAATTAATTTTCCAATTAATATACATACCATTAATATACATTCAGGACAAAACCAATCTCCTTCTGGAATCACTTCTAACTTTGGCTAAAATAAAGTAAAACTAATTTAAAAAAATTAAAAATAATACTTTTAGAGTTTTTTATTTTATTTTAATTTGTTTACCATTTTTCTAGTCAAGAGAGAACAAAAAAAAAAGTTAAAGAAAACAAATAAATAAATTAAACATTGAAACACACACACAAAATAGATTATCCAGCAAACACTTTTTTGATTTTTTTCAAAATTTCGTTATTGAAATCTTAGCTTCATACCTTATGTTAACTTTTTAAAATTCAATATGAAGTAGAAAATAGTATATATTAAACAATTAAACCAGGGATGTATTTATGTTCTGCAAAATCATTATGGTTTTTATTAAATCAATTTTTATTATTTTGAAACAAGCATAATCAATTTTTATTATTTTGTTAATAATTGTTAAGCCAATAAAAATCTTACAAATACAATTACAATTAAAATAATACAATTGAAATAATACAATAAGCCAATAAAAATCTTTAAAGTTAAAATGTAGCTTTTGAGTTGTCGTGTGAATTTTGAGATGCTATGTCACAATTAAGCCAATAATTGCATCCCTTTGACTGTTTCATAATGGAACCAAAAAAAATTTTAAATGATAAAAAAATATTTAAATTGTTACAAAACATTAACCTTGAAATCAACATAATTTTCTATGATCCAATAATGTATTAATTTTTACTGAAATTTTTACCAGTAAAAATTTTAGCCTCATTCACTAAAAACTATAATTTTGTTCAATTGTTGATGTGAGGTGTGTGTATATATATATATATATATATATATATATATATATATATATATATATATATATATATATATATATATATATATATATATATATATATATATATACCTTGTAGATTTTTGCAATGTTTTGTAACATAAGTAAGATAACTAAAAAATTATTGAGACAGCATTTCAAAATAATTACATTAAAGCATATTACAAACAAAAAATGTCAGTATTATAAATAAATTATATTTATTATATACAGTATTTTATGAGATAAATTACCTTGCAACAGTACATATGGCAACCACGATCACAAGCATCACATAGTAACAACCGATCTTCATTATCACTTTTACGACATAAAATACAAAACTGAAAAAGAAAAAAAAATGTTGGTGAAAAAACCTGAAAAGCTGCAAGCTAATATATTTTTTTAAAATTCACCTTGCCCTAATATCAGAGGGCTACTTAATTGAGATAACTGTATTTTCCTCTTTTTCTAAACTCTTCATCCCTGTAAATATATCTTTATAAGCCAAGCTGCTACAGAGAGAAATAAGTTTTAAAGAATTTTTTTTATAGAAAAACCCAGAGACTTTTGTATTTGTATTCCTAACCTTAAAAAGGTGCATATACAATGTTATACTAAATCAACTAAAAACCTTCAGTATATCAGGGTTTGGGCAAGTTAAAAACATTAGTGTACTTTAAAAAAAAAAAAAAAAAATTCTAAAAGAATAGAGCAGTAATATTATAGCAAAAAATACTTTTTTTTTTCTTTAGTGATAGAGAAAAAAGTTTTTAAACTCAAAACTTTAACTTAAAGTAAAGGCCTAAAAATTCACTTTATAGACCAAATTTCAATTTAGCATTGTTCCCAGACTCTGATCACCATGATTTTTAAAAATTGTTCTTTAACATATCAAAACTATTATTAAAAAAAAAAAAGGTTTTCTAGGATGGCTCTAAGAAATGCCTAATTAAAAAGGTATTCTAGGATGACTCTAAGTAATGTCTAATTTGCTTTAAAGTAATGTCTAATTTGCATAAAAGAACCATGCTTTTATGCTAAAATATCAATATAAAAATTAGCTGAAATAAGGAAGTGAAAAAGGGATTGGAAAACATTTAGTTTAAAAAGCGTCAATTGTTCAAAATTATTGATCGCCATGAAATCATTATTTGAGTTAAACCAAGTCAGAGAAAATTGTTTCTTATTTAAATTACCAACTAGTTTTCTTCCATTTTCAACCACTTCTATGATTTCATTTTTGTACTAATCTATCCTAAAATTAGTCAAATATATTGTGACAATACCCTGAACATAAGATGAAGATAACCCGAACACAACTTGATTCCTTGCTTAGTTTTAATTTTTGTAACCTTGGCTGTTTTAATAAAAAACTTCATCTTCAAATAGTTTTCATCTTTCTTCCATTCTGAAGAAAGAAATTTGAGCCATTTACCATTATCTTTTAAATAATAAAAGAGCAACTAAGATTGTTTCCGATTATACAACAAAAACTCTGATCTGTTTTGAATGGATGGAAGAACAGATTTTATAGAATTTATAGTAAGTGGTTTTTCTTTATCCATTAACTTTAACACAATATTAGCCCTTTCTTTTGCATAAATTTTATTAAACAAATTCTCAGTTAGATACCAAGGGTACCTAGAAAAACCTTCTAGATCCTTCTGAGATGAATTAGATAAGCTTGGGATCTGTCGAAGAGTATATATACTCTCCTAGGTATTTGTAAAACTGATTATCAGTAACTGGTGCATCAGAGTCTTTTGTTGCTTCTAGCCAAACTTTATTATACAGAACTGAATAAAATTCAAAAAGACTTTTAGTTTTGTATCGGAATTGAGCAAACTATCTTTAAAGATAAACAACTTTGGTGCATACAATAAATGTGAAATCTTTCTAGTATGATGATTTGCTCCATATTTTAGATTCTGGTCAGCCTAAGAGATAAAGTACTAATTCTCTAAGATTTCTAAGAACAGTTTCTAAGAGTTTCTAAGAACACAAGTTCTATTGTGTACTCTTAGAGAAATTTTCAAGATTTAAGGACCTGATGTGTTTGAGAGGAACTTTTTCTGAGCAAAACCATTCTTACTGATAATCTTTGAAATCTATTTCATCATTAGCATTTTTTTCTTATGTAAACAATGTGTTGCAAAATGCTCCCAGGATCAATTCTAAAATGTGATGGTGGCAAGCACGAAAAGAAGATTTTTCTGATTTCATAGTACTGTAACTAACTTATATTTTAAAATCTTGCTTTGATTGTGAAATGCCTCCATAAACTATTTATAATAACAATCAATAACTTGCAAGTGATGCCTTTAAATACCAGATAAAAATTAAACTAAAACTGTAAACAAAATTTCAAAAACCTAATGAAAATTTCAAAAACCTAATGAAAAAAAAACCTAATAAACTTTTGACTTAATATAATATTAAGTCTAACCTAAAAAATTTTAAAACATTTTTAGTAGTGGTTAGAGAGCTTGTTTTTAAGTCATTGAAACAATATTCAACCAAACATACTTTATTTGTTCACTTTAATATTTTCAAGTATTTAAAGTTTTTTTTTGGTGCCATGTCATTTATCTTATGTTTAGTGAATCTTTTCATCAATTTTTTACTTTAAAACAAAATGATTGTACAGAATTTTATCAATTAATTATTATGCATTGTTTATTATTAACATAAACATAACTGACAGCAGCGTACTAGATATTTTAATTTGTTATATTTTGATCAGAAAGTCATCTGATTGATAATAATACTAATATTAATGTGTACTAATAATTGTACTAATATATGTACTAATAATTGTAATATGTAATAATTGTAATACTAATATGTGTACTAATAATTGAAAAAAAAATAACAATAATTAATAATATTAATAATAATAATAATAATAAATAATTATTATATTTGTTTTTATCATTATATGGTTATAAAAAAGCATACAATGATAATGCATTTTTTTTTATAAGCATCGAGATCAAAGTTTTTTCTAGGCCAAGATTTTGTTAAAAGATAGCATGCTGAAACTTACTCTGAATTACACATTACTTTTGAGTGAAATACTGTAAATACTGATTTATTAAATTATTATTATTATTATCAAATAATTAGTAATAAAGCAGTTGTTATTTACTCATATGACATATCATTTATTGCTGTTCCGAGTTTTACAGGGAGGGTACGAGGAGGGTATGGGTCTAGTTGCTAATTTAAACATACTTTATATTTTTATTTTGTATATGCAAACATGCAAGGAACTTTAATCATAAAGCAGACATATTCTTCGAAGGAGTAATACCACAATAACTAAAATTTATGCATCAAAATGCAAAAATTTAATTAAAATGCAAAGTTTTTAAAGAATGCATGTAGTCTAAGTAATCTTTCCAGAAAGGCGATATCTTTTTTACATAAAGAGAAACAATGTTATATGTATGTAATGTTATATGTATGTAATGTTATCAATGTTATATGTATGTAATGTTATCAATGTACACAAAGAGAAACAATGTAGTATGTATGTAATGTTATATGTATGTAATGTTATATGTATGTAATGATATCAATGTTATATGTATGTAATGTTATCAATGTACATAAAGAGAAACAATGTTATATGTATGTAATGTTATCAATGTACATATATAAACAAAAAAGAAAGATTAAAGATTATTAGACTGATTATGAATCATTATTATCAATGAATTTATTACGTTGTAAAACAAAAATCTTTAATTATTTGACAAATAAATCCTTTTTTTTATTCCTTTAATTATAACAAAGATATTTGTTTAGATTTCAAATTCAGATTAAAAATAAAATGTGCTAGTACTTAGACATATACTTTCATAAAAAAATGTTTCTTTTAGTAAAAAGAACAATATTTGATGCAGCTATTGGTAGAATTGACTCTTGTAAAAACTTGTATGATAATGTGGTCCAACATTTACGCAAATACTATAAAATCATTTAATAATGTCAAAATAAAAAGTTTATAAAGAAGGCTGAAAAGCTTTGCAAACAATATTTAAGGCTATTGAAAACTATAATACACTCTGCAAAAGATGTTTAAAATCATAACAAATTCAGTGGCTTGTTCAGTCCAAAAACCCAATCCTTTACTTTACAAACTAATGGTTGATTCATATTCAGGTAACAAGACCCAAAATGTGAAACCGCAAGAGATTTTCAACATTTAAAGGAATTATTTACAGAACTTATAAGTTTATCTTTTTTCAGTTTAATGATTTTATATATTCTTTTAACACATGAATATTATCACCATGCAGTTTAGTCTATAAAAAACTTAAAACTTGGCTTTAAAAAACCACTGGCGATAAAGTGATGTCCATGGTTCACAACTATTTTTTAAGAATATTGCAAATTCTAATTGTATTGCCATTAAGTAGATGAAGTTTCATTGGAAAAATTTTAATAACCTTGACGATTTTCACATTGTTTAGTTTCACATTGTTTCACGATTGTTTAGTGAAAAAGATAATTGCTTTTAGTTCCCATCCTGATTGTTTAGTGGCCAATAGCCTTTGCATCATCAAGAGAATAATTAGTGAAACATAATTAACACAAAGTAAGATAAAAGCATTGAAAATTTACAGCTGCATTGTAAGCATTAGTTGAAAAATAGATATTTCCCAATACTCTGATTTCAAAATCTTGAATTTTTTCATTGCTAATGTTACACCAAGGGCAAGGGTGTGTTGATGTTATATTTTCAATACCAAAAAACATGAGCCAGTTTCATACCATTAGCATAAAAGTATTATAAACTAATAAAATTGTCACATTTTCAGCTTGGCCAATTAACAGGTTATTTGCCCGCCATCTTTTTGTTTTTCATTACCTAATGCTTCCTTATAGCTGAACCTTTTTTTTTTGAATTCACATACTGTTGTTTCTTTACAATATTTGAACATATTTAAAATCTAATAACATCAATCTGAATCTTTGCAATGTAATCCTTTAATAATTTTCTCTCCATATTAACATAATTAACATAATTTAGCTTAAAGTTAGGGTCTCAAGATTAAAATGTTTTGAAAATGCAAACCGTTTCTGGTAGACATTTTTTTCAAACAAATTATTTCCAGTACAGTGTGCGCTCTACTATAGCCTTTTCTAAATTATGTCAATAAATATATTAATAAACTTCTAAACAATATATGTGTAAATATGTAAATAAACTCAAATGCCCATAAAAAAAATAAAATAAAGAAAAAAGCATCTATGTATGAAAAGACATTTATTAAGACAAAAAAAAAAAAAAAAAATTTTTTTTTCATAATTTAGTATTTTTCTTCATTCTAAAAAAGTATCTGGACTAAAGTGTTCGGATAAATGTAAAATATAAGTTGATTTTGTTTAATAAAACACAAAAATCATACATATAACTTTAATATTGATAATATTAGTAACATCTATTTTCCCAGTCATTATTAATTTTTTTGCTTTTTTATTCTTTAATTTTATATTGCACATAATATTATATATTTTTATATATTGTGACGCTAGAATAATAGAGTTTTATCTCCATTTTTTAACGTTGTAAGAATATAACGTTGTAAGAATTTAACTTTCGATTTCTAATTATTAAAATATTTTACAGTTATTGTTGTTAATATTAATAAAATAAATGTTTTTTATGTTAATTATGTTTTATAATTAATTTTATGTTATTAATTTCATAATTTTTAAAATTGCTTGACCACAAATTAATTGTTAATTTCAATTTTATAAAATAAGGTTGAAATTGACAATGAAAAAACAAAAGCTAACAATTTTTAGAGTTATATAAATAATAATAAAAAGTTTAATATATTAAAAATATATCATTTTGAACACAAAAATAATATTACAATTAAAAACAAAAATTTAATTTTTTTTGCCATGAAAATTTGGAAATAGAACCTTATTATTTTTATCTACCGATATGCTATTAGGATCATACCAATTTATATTACTTAATAAATAATAATTAATGTGTATTCTTAGCAATAAATTTGATATTTTGATCTTTTAATTTAACGAATTTAACAAAATTTTACTTTTAATTTTAAAAATTGAAGAGAGTATAACAAATTTTGTTAAATTCTCTTAACAGTATAAAAGGGAGATAGAACCCAATTATTCTAACGTCACGATATATCTACAGACACACACACACACAGATATATATATATATATATATATATATATATATATATATATATATTAGGGCAGGTCGATTATGATATCAGAGGTTTGGTAATAAAGAGATTTGATTATCAGGTGAAAAAAATATGTTTGGCAAAATCTTTTTTGCTTTAATGAACCTTAAGTTGAGCTAAAATGATTTTTAATATTATATTTCTTTTTAAAAAAATTTGCAATGCCATATTTAGCACTAACATTTTCATAAAAATTAAAGATTGCTGCAATTATGCAAAATAAACAAATGTTATAATTATGTGGGGAAAAAAAAAATTTTGGAGTATGAAAAGTAATGTTTTCAAACAAGCATAAAGCAGGTACCTGCACAAATAGAGAACCACCAACAAACAGACAGATTTTTATTTTTTAATTTTTTTTATTGTTATTATGGTTGAGTACTGTTTTGGTTGTATAGCTTGTCTTATTTATTTTTAAATATTCCTCTATTAATCTTTATTTTTGTCTTGACAACTGTCAAAATATGCTTTGTCTAATAAATAATTCTCCTTTATTCTGATGTACTTCATTTCTTCCCTCAGGCGTTCACTGCTCGTGTATGACCATTTGGCAAATTTTATATGCCAAAGTTTTTAAATAATACAGAACCACCAACAAACAGACAGATTTTTATTTTCTTAACAATACTTATCTAAATTATTGTTTTACAATTGTAAAACTTATAACTGAAAAAAAATCATGATATGGAAAAAAGTTAACACTTGGTCACCATTAATGTCCACTTATTGTGTAGAAAAAAAGTTGGAGTACTTCTAAACATATCCAGATTAATTGACCAAAGTAAATGCAAAGTATTAACAGAAAAAAACATTTCTAAAAAGTTGGATAGGCTTTTTGATATCAGTTTCTGCACACGTGATCTTAAAGTTGTTCTATATAATGATAAAAATATCAAATGTACTCAAGATAATTGTCCTGATACGCACATGTAATCCAGATAAAAAAGTACAATGTTATTTTTTAATAATAGATAAATAAAATAAAAGTATTTTTAAATAAAATGAACATTGGTATATTACTAGTATGATTAAGTTTAATACTATGAATTTCATATGCAATTGCTTAATATTATCAAATAATATTTAGATTCCAGTAGAAGAAAGGTTATATTTAAAAGACTAGAGAGAAAAGTCAGATATAAAAGGATTATTTCAACTTGGATTATATCAAACTTATTGTTTTAGAAAAAGAAATTTTAGATGACTTAAGTAGTGACCAGAGGCTTTGATATGAATATTGCATAGGAATTGCCACTTGAAATATGAGTGTTAATCATTCAAATTGGAAAATTAGTCCCCTTAATCATTCTCGTTAGTTAACATTGGCAATATGGTTGATGTCTTTATATGCCCGAGTACTAGTTCCTGATTCTAAATTAATTATTTTGGTAACCTATATTGTCCAAAGAACCATTTTCTTACATGGTTCCTCCATAAAAAGAGCAATAAGTTACACGAAGCTCTGCCAATTATGTATTTTATGATTACCCAAATCAAGCTCCAAGGTAAAGAGGTGCAAGATATTTGCATACCAAAGTTAAAGTTCAATACTTTTTGCCTACCTCCTGAGAATAATTTGTACTCAATGTTAAAGTCAGAGGAAATATATATAAGATCAATAGCAATGCAGATAATACTTGATACTAGAAATCGTAAAAAAGATGGCCAAACTATAAACAGAATCATTAAAATTCCAGAAATTAACATTGATTCTCATATATGGTATGGACTAAATAAATACATAAATATTTTTGATAAAGACATAGATGAGCCAGCAACAACTCAAGATTTTACTGATGAAGAGATTTTAGAAAAGTTATTGTCTGGAGAAAAAATTGACCTCCCAGATCTTCCTTCACATCCACAGTGTGTCGAGAGATCTGTACAACTTGTTTCTACGGCTTCTCATACTGTTTTTGGAAAGGAAGCATGTCATAAGCATATTTTAGCAAAAATTCTAAGCAGGAAGTAAAGAAAGAGTTTTATGTCTAAATGTTATTAGGGTGAGACATATGATGATATTTTTTGTTAATTTAAAAACTAATTTATTGCTACTTGTACATGTAAAAATTAAATTTTATAAAAATGTTTAATCAATGGGTTAATCATTACCTCGCGTGGTTGAACATTGTTAAAATAATTTCTAAATAAATAAAAGATCTTATTTTCAATGCAATTTTTTTTAAATGGAAATTTGTATTTATATAACTTCAACTTTTGAAAGTTATTTCAAAGGATTTTATTAGGCGTAATTAAACTTATTGGGTAAATTTAACTTATCTGAAATAATTAGGATTGCTTTCTATTTTACAATTATTCTATTATATAACCCAGGCATCAACCTATTTTAAGTAGAGAGGATTTTCCTTAAGTCCAAAAAAAGTAGTAATTCGACCTTTCACTTAAATCCAAAAAAAGTAGTAGTAAAAATAAAAGTAAAAATTCGACCTGCCCTTATATATATATATATATATATATATATATATATATATATATATATATATATATATATATATATATATATATATATATATATATATATATATATATATATATATATATATATATATAAAAAATTAAAAAAAGTACTATATTTAAAAAAAATAAGTACTATTTTTAAAATAGATCCCAATGCAAATTAAAAACTGCTTTAAGACAATGCTAATAAAAAAATTATTTTATTATAAAACTATTTACTTATTACCACTTTCATAATCGACTTTTCCCAAGCAATACATGCATTCAGCATTGACAAACACATAGACAGCTGTGAACATGATCGAGCTTCAGTTACAGCATCTCTCCATAATTTAAGAGCTGGGGTTGTTGGCTGGCAATTTGAACTAATCAAACTTTCCTCTTCTTCATTTTTATTAGGAACCTTTTCTAAGCGGAAAGGGTGCTTCAAGTAACGACGCTCTATACCAGCTTCGAGTGAAAGTAAGTGTGAACTTGCAATTTTTAAAATATTTTCATTTTTGAAAGATTTTTCATCAGTAGAAAATTGAAGTGATGATGAAACCTTTTGAGATAAATGCCAACCCTACAAAAAAAAAAAAACCTAATTTATTTTGAGTTTTAAATATCAACCCCAGAAAAAAAGTTGTTATTCAAGTTTTTAAACAGATATTCAGAAAATCAGTACTTAATCACTAATTATTTTAAAAAAGTGATAAAAAATTTCAGCATTTTTTAACTTAGAAAATGTGCAAAACTTATTAGGATAATAATTTATATCATATCTAAGTGTACAGCAATAACAACTGACACACACATATATAGAGATAAATTGACACTATAGTGAGGGTTTAAGTACATACATTAATTAATGGATTAAATCAACTAGGGGTTTGGGCAGCAACCATTACTTATTATTAGCAGCACATACCTTCAGGATACTTGCAATAAATTAATAAAATTTCATTACAAGACTATTGCAAGTATTTTCAGTTATTTTTGATTAGGATTTGCCAGCCATTTCTACTTATTTCATCCCATAAAAACTAAATTATATTATAATACAGTGACCGAGGAGGCCAATCCATGTATCCTAATATTTGTTTAAAACATTCTTGTGATAAAATATAATTATTACACTATTTTGACGTGTACTTGCAAAAAAAAAAAAAAAAAGCAAAATGCTTATAACTCTTTGCTCTGACAATAAGATATGACAATGAAGACGGTCTTATTAAAATTTCTTTCATTTCTGACAAAATTCCTTAGTTTGTGGCCAGTAGAAGAATCCCAAGTTTTCAAAAATTCACCTTTAACACACCATAACACACTGATCAATTATTTGTTTGCAACCTTTCCAAACACACATTGAAATTGTTTTCCCCTAAAAATTGCTTATTTTAATTTGTAAATAAGACCTTAGGGCTTAATTCTGATTTAATTTCCTTCACAATTGCATACTTTTAAAAATAATACTTAATGTTTAAGTAACATAATAATATAAAATAAATAAAAGAAAAATTTTTAACATTTTTAGTACATCTCTGTGGCAAAAAGGGTTAATTTTAATTTCATTAGAATATGCCTAAAATAATTTAATAATCATTACAATTTCAAAATATATATTATTTATTTTGCAAACCTGTTCTTCCTTTCTCTTCTCACACCCTCTCTTTTCCCCACTATACATATCAAACTTTGTGATGAAGCGAGAACGATTGCTTCGCTTTATCACTTTTTGGCATAAACTCAAATAAAAAATCTAAGTGCAAGAGAGCCAATCATTTAATTCTTCTATTCAAAAACTTAATTCAGCATGTTTTTTTTTTTTTTTTTAATTTGCACAGTTTTTTAGGGTCCATTTGACAAAGAAAAAAAAAAATCCAAACTTAAATGTTTAAAAATCAAATATCTAACGTAATATTTATAAATAACTTGCGTTATATTTATAAATATCTTATAAAGAAATATCTAGCGTAATAACTTATCAAACTAAAATTTCACTTATAGGTTTGATTTGGTACAGCTTCAATCACATTCTATTAATTAATGACTATTATATTTAAAATTCAAAAACATCAAATAAAATTCAAAACTTTGGAATATCAAATATTTTTTGTCAAATATAATTTAATAAGCTAAATATTTTCACTGATATCTTTGAATCGGTTAAGCTTATATTAAAGTCTATTTATTAAAAAAGTTGATGCTAAAAGAAACTAAAAATTAAAAAAGTTTCAATAAATACTTCGTATAACAAATATATTTGTTATACATTTTGTATATTGAAACTTTTGGAAGCTTGCTTACAAACAACAAAAGAAAAAATATAAAGTCACTAGTTTCACAAACACATTTCTCAAAATTTACATCAGTATATAAGTTATTTGAAACTATACTATACTATACTATATATATATATATATATATATATATATATATATATATATATATATATATATATATATATATATATATATATATATATATATATATATATATATATATATATATATATATATATATATATATATATGTATATATAGTATATAATATATATAAGTATATATATACTTATATACTATAAGTATATTTATACTATAAATATATACAGTAGGGTTGTCCAGGATTAGTATGAAGTGTCAAAACGTCGTGAAGTGAAGTTTTTCCCATTATAATATCAATACTATGTCTAAAAATAATTTTTACAGATTTTTGATAAGTGATCATGTGGTCCCTCAAGGCCTCTGAACATGTTCTCTATTTTTTGCATAAACTGCATTTTTTTTTTTTTAAAGAACCGCAATAACCAAAGAATCATTTCTAAAAAGTTTTGATTAGTTTTCAGTGGCTTTTATCATTCGAGTTTTGATACCGTTTAGTGAAAGAATAAATTTAATTTTATCAATGAAGATATTGTAAAAATGTTGACTCGAAGTAGTAAAAAGCATGATCCATCACTAAAAAATTAAATCACTAAAGGAACTCCAAGCAGGCCTGTCAAAAGAACGTTAACTGATTTCTGGTTAATTTGTCATCCTTCAACATCAATTAATTGGGTCAAACTGCCTGATTGTAGGCAAATTATGTTTTATTAAATATGTTTCATTTCTAAGGAACGATCCAAAAAATATTAAAAATAAAGTGAAGAATGAGGATATTGCTCATATTGGTTGATGCAGTCCTTGTTTTTTGGAATATGCCACACATAAAAACTAAATACAGACAGAAATGCATGTTTGATGTTATGAAACTTTGGAATGAATGGTAGATTTTGATGAAAAATAAAGGAAGAACAACTGACCCTGGAAGCAAGAGAGCAAATTTTATTGAATGATTTGATTCTCTTTTTAAAATTGGTGCACCTGACGCCATAGATAAAATAAAGAAACCAAGATTTTCGTCAGAAAGAAAAAAACAAGATGATATTGACTTTTATTTGGATCAACAACAGGAAAGAGCATGTATCAATGGGCATACTAAAATGAAACCAAAACCGAAATAAAACTTGCAAGACAAACAGGTGAAGCAAGAATTACAGAACAAGAACAGGTTGGATATTTTAAGAGAAAAAAGGTCGAAGGAGTGGCTGCTTTGCTAGAATATGATTCTGAGACTTAAATGAATATGACTGAACTGAAATTGATACTGATTTTGAAACAAATCTACAACAAGAAGCAACAAAAGTAGATCAAGGTGAATATGTAACTCTTAAGCTACCTAGGAAAATAATGCAATTTGACCAGATATCCAGCGCTGCTGATCGTCTCAAGTTGTCAGACGATCAAACAATGATTGTATCAACATTGATAAAAACTGCTGGAGGTAATCTTGAAGATTTTAAGATCTACATCTTGAGATCTACAAAAACTGGAAGAAAAAAGATTGCAGCAAGTGTCATGGAGACAAAACCCTCCCCAATAAAGTGCTTTGCATTGGGATGGTAAACTTTTAAAAGATATGCTGGGAGCCATATATGAACGACTTGCAATTCTTATTTACGGAGCTCCCGAATACCCAATCAGCAGTACATTAATGGGCCAGAGCTGGCAAGCCAGGTCTGGCAAAAACATGTGTGATCCAGTTAAGTGCCTTAGCTGGCGAACTGGCTAGCCGTTGTCGGACCATAAGCGTATCTTTAAAGGCTTGCCAGCGAAGGTACAAAAATGAATTGCGCAAAATGTTTTTAACGAAGATGCAAATTTTACAGAGAAAAATGTACTTACCCAATCAGCAGTACATTAATGGGCCAGAGCTGGCGAGCCAGGTCCGGCAAAACACATGTGATCCAGTTAAGGGCCTTAGCTGGCGAACCAGAATTGGCTTAACATTACCGGACTAATATTAGCATATCATTAATGGCTCGCCAAAGGTACAAAAATGCATGGCGCAAAATGTTTTTAATGTAGATGCAAATTTTACGGAGAGAAAAATATATTTATGTTTTCTTTCAAGTATATAATTTTCATTATATCACATCCTGTATATTTAGTAATCTTGGTTTTAGTTATAAGCTATTGGTCCAAAAGAAAAAAAATTCGAGAAGTTAAAATTATTTTAGT
Source organism: Hydra vulgaris (assembly GCF_022113875.1). Lineage (NCBI taxonomy): Eukaryota > Metazoa > Cnidaria > Hydrozoa > Anthoathecata > Hydridae > Hydra > Hydra vulgaris. The sequence goes on along the minus strand of NC_061162.1, from coordinate 40,217,424 downwards.
TTAACTTTTATTTATTTATTTATTTGCCCGAAATCAATCAAATGAAATGGTTATTGATGGAGCCTATAACTATGATTACATAGGTAAAACTGGGTTTTATTTTTAAAACAGTCGTTCAAAGCAATTGCAAAAAACATGGGTTGAACACTTCAGATAATGAACCTTCCAACACCACTGCTCTGGATAATAACCTAAATATTTCTTATCAAATTGATAATGAATTTAGTGAATTTGAAGCTTTATCTGATAACGATTCAGATAAAAGTGATAAGAATATTGTAATAGATGAACTAGAAGGTGATTTAGCATTTTGATCTTCTAAACATAATATCACACAAGAATTCACTGATTTAATTTGCTGATCTATGACCAGAGCTGCTTAAATGTTAATGCATCCTAAAATTTTATTTAAACTTGTGTTTTTTATTTTTTTTAAATAAAATTCATTATATGTATTTTTTATGCTATATTTTATATGATCTTATCATCATTGTCATCATCCCCCACCTTTATTTTCCTTTACTCAATATATTTATTCAACCTTAATTATATTTCTTTATAATTTTTAATTTGGCGTTGAGTAAAACAAGTACTTCACTAAGTTTTAATTATTATTTGTTGACTAAAGTATACACTTATTAACTCCGTTAATGTTTAGCCTTAAAATTATTTTTACTGAACATCGTAATATCTTAAGGTATTATTTTGTATTTCATGTATACTTTTTAATGTATACTTTAAGGTGTTTATAATATATCATAAAAATTTCTATAAACTATATTTTAACATAGACTTATGTGTTTAGAGTACATTAGTAACCTGATGAAAATTATGATAGTGACTCACAAGATTTTTATGAACATCAAGAATTAAAAAAGTCTTGTCTGCAGACACCTGTCTCGGTATTAAACAAAAGTAAAATGAGATTGGAAAAAGTGATCATAATTACCTCTGTGATTAAGGTATTTTGACTATTAATTTGTAGCCTATTGCAAAACATTTTATGAATTATAACTAATGTTAATAAAAAAAAAAGAATTAAATTGTTTTACTAATGGCAATTTTTTTTAAGGTGAAGGGAGTAGCAGCAAAAAGGGAAGTAGCAAAAAAATTGAATTGGACAGGGCAAGGTGATCTTCAAAAAAAGTCTTTTAGAATTCTTAAATTTTGTTAAGTTATTGAAAGTAAGTTGATAAATATAATAACAAATAAATATAAATATTTAAAATTGTCTTTCATTGTTTTCTTCACTTTATTGTCATTTATTAAATTTATATATGTGTGTTTCTATGTGTGTGTGTTTATATACATACATACATACATACATACATACATACATACATACATACATACATACATACATACACACGTACACACATACATACATACGTACATACGTACATACATACATACATACATATATACATACATACATACATACATACATACATACATACATACATACATACATACATACATACCCACATTAGGGTCATGTGAAACTTCGAATTGAATCGGAAAAGTGATTTGAGTTTCAAAAAAAAAAGATTCAAGTTATTGAATATTTACTTATTTTCTTTTTGTTGTAGTATTTTTGAATAATTGGGCACTTTTGCACTTTCAAAAAATACTTTCTTTATTCTTACCACTTGTTAAAAATTGCTACCAATTGCTAAAAATTGTTACCAATCGTTAAAAATTGTGACCAATTGTTAAAAATTGTTACCAATTGTTAAAAATTGTGACCAATTGTTAAAAATTGTGACCAATTGTTAAAAATTGTGACCAATTGTTAAAAATTGTTACCAATTGTTAAAAATTGTTACCAATTGTTAAAAATTGTTACCAATTGTTAAAAATTGTTACCAATTGTTTAAAAGGTTAACTACTATATGAAGCTCCAAAAAAGAGTGTTTACTATTATTTTTTTTCTTTTGAAATATATAATATAAAGAAATATTTTAACTCATATACCTTAAATTGCTGTTTTGATTTTTGATTTAATTTTCCAATCAAAACCTGCTCAATTTGAGATACAAAAAAAGTTATGTTTTTTAAAAGGAATTGCCTTTATAAACTAAATTGAAAATTAAAAAAAAATTAAAAAGGTTTAGAAGGGGGTAAAAATACCTAACAAACTAACTATAAATATCTATTTAATTTTGAGAAAAGTCATTGTTAGTAGAATTCTAAATTTTTAGTTATAGGCATTAAAAACTTGTGCCAGGGAAGGAACGATAGGTTCCTTCCGTGACACAAGTTTTGATGGCTATAACTAAAAAGTTATTACTCCACATGCAATATCTTTACCTGAAATTAAATAAGTCTTAATAGGTAGCATGTTAGGTATTATTGCCCCCTTCTAAACGTTTTTATTTTTTTTTGAATTTCCAATTTAGTTTATAAAGGTCATTCTTTTTGAAAAAAAAAGACTTTTTAATCCTGCCCATATGTATACGTATAAATATATATATACATAAAAACAGAGAAAGAGAGATACAGATATAGACATATGCAGATATATACAACAGCTATATTTAGCTATACTCATAATTTTGTTCATAAAAACACTTGATTTATGACTGCAATTATGTTTATAGAAGCAATACGAAGAATTTGCTGACAAAAGGCAGTTATGGCTTTTTTTTCTGGAGCTCTAGACAGAAATAGAGGCAGAAAAGAAAGAGCAGAAAAAAAGTCCATTCAAAAAACCAGTTCATCAAAAAATCGTAGCTATACTGCCCAATCATTGACATTGAAACCTTTATCTGGATTATCATTACCACGATTTGAACGCTTTATTTTTGATAAATCTGACCAAGTATAATGTTTTCAAAGTCTTGCATGATCTGTTTTATATGTTATATTTTATATTAATTGTATATTTGACATTATTATAAGCTTTACAAGTATTTATGTTATTAATGATAAATTTAATGCATTTATTTTTTATATATTTTTAATGTAAATTTATTAACTTGTAAATTATTAACAAAAAATATATTATATGAATTCAATAATTGTTTTTTGTTTTTAACTTATGTCTATTTTAACAAAAAGTAGAAAAAAACAAAACATAACTGACAAACATAACAGATATAATAATTATTTTTATATAATTAGATAAAATTTATATATATATATATATGCATATATATATAAATAAATATATATATATATATATATATATATATATATATATAATAATTAAAATATATATATATATATATATATATAATAATTAAAATATATATATATATATATATATAATAATTAAAATATATATATATATATATATATATATATAATAATTAAAATATATATATATATATATATATATATATATATATATATATATATATATATATATATATATATATATATATATATATATATATATATATATATATAAAATGAGTAAAATTAGTAAAAATTGATGAAAAATGTAGTTTAATTGGACAATTTTGTATAGTGGGCGTTTAGTACAACGTTCGCTGATTGCCAGCATTGGCCCTAAATTGAATCAATGCTGGCTTGCGGCTAGCAAAACATTGCTGCGCCAACACTGGCTTGCGTATACTGGTTCTTTGAAAAAACCAATGAGCAACCCGGCGCTGGCACGGCCCCAGCGTGCCAGGCCTGGTACAGCTTGGCAGCCGAGCCTGGTTCGCTATTGGGCCAAATAGTGTCTGCTTACTGGGTACAAAGAAGGGAAATAATTAGATGTACCTTCTCTAGCTATTATATATAATTAGATGTAGCTTCTCTGCCTGATCTGATTTAACAGCCAGCAATAGTGGTATACATAAAGGAGCTGCTAACTTAATGGAAGCAAGTCTAATAAATAGTTACTCTATCTAACTTCTCATCATCACATTTTAAAATTTGTTGTTAGTGCTGTATGGAAATTATTATTTAATGACATTTTAGGCCCGGAAAACAAACTGTTTGCAAAATTTAAAGTTGTATGGTCAAACTTAGATAAAGTTCAAGCAATTCATACATATGTATGAATTGCTTGAACTTGAACTTGTGTTTTATGTTTAACAACCGTTAGTTTTCTGAAAACTGAAAACTAACGGCTGTTAAACAAAAAACACAAGTTGTCAAAGAACTTACAGACATGCTATCTATTGAAGGATTCAACAACTTTTCTAAAAGGTGATTATCGTAAATCTGCTGAAAACAATCTGATTATTCTTGGGTGAAACTACCCCATGTGGCGCCCACTCAAACCAGGGGTGATGCATCTCAAACCAGGGGTGATGCATCAAGCATGTTGGATAACCAACACATATATATATATATATATATATATATATATATATATATATATATATATATATATATATATATATATATATATATATGCTAGAAAGATGTATATGTTTTCCAAACAGATACGGTATTATGATGACATGGTTGCTAAACACATGTGTATGAATAGATTTTTGGCTCATTTCGTCACTCCTGCATGGATGAAAACATCATGGGGAGCGGATGCATCTATGAACAACCTCCAGTTTATTCATGACATGATTGATTTTAGAAGCGTTGTCAAAGATATTGCTGATGTTGTGATTAACAAACTCCATAATTATCAATAGTACTTGTCAAAAAAGCTATGCCGCTTGCTTTATTTAGTAAACATCTTTTGTTGACACATGCACTAAATAAATAAATAGCGGATCAATTGCTTTTGACTCCAATACCAGAAAACCTCCGCCCAGTTTTCAAAAAAATTGGTCATGATATAACTTTGACAAGATTGATTGGGCCTGAATCTCATTCGTTGTTCCACATTTTAAAAGTGAGCACTGGTTGGCTTTCCAAACCAGTGGAGCGGTGGAGGCTTTTAGAGTTGCAGAACAATTTGTTTGTATAGTTAAAGTTGTCAACAATGCAGTGGAGCCTGGTGTCAAGTTGATCTCGGATTTTGCTACAATCATTACAACTGATATTGAGCAAAGGGCATGGTTGTTGCAGGGTGTCGAGCAGCATAGAAAGTTATATTCCAGTTTTGATAAAAAGACACTAAATTTGTGAAACTGTAGTGTATTACTAAGTACTATATGAGTGTGTTGAGTATAAGAGATTAAACACTTTTTAAGTAAATTCCTAATTTTTCAAGTAAAGACTGTAAATTCTTTTGCTTTTTCTTATATTTGGTCACAAAATTGATTAAAAAATTTGAAATGCTAAATGTAACATAAACTTATTTTTTTTTGAAGATCTGAATACCTTTATATTAAGCATAATTTTGTTTAAATTATGTTGTTATATTTATAGAATTGTATAACATTGTATTATGTAAAAGATTTTAATTTTTGCTCTAAAAATGAGGTTCAAATATGGAGGCCTTGAGGGACCTCAGGATCACTTATCAAAAATCTGTAAAAATTATTTTTAGACATGTTTTTAATAGTATAATGGGAAAAACTTCACTTCATAATGTTTTGACACTTCATTCTAATCCAGGACAACCCTAATATTCAGGGTTCAAAATAACGAACTTTTTTCTACCGGACTATTAGTCCGGTAAAGACTCAAGTTTGCCGGCCATTTCCAATAAAAATTAAAAAGGCCGATCAAACGCCATTCTTGAACACGCTTAAAATATTTTTTTTTTACAACTTCACCACGCATTTTGTATTGACAACTCTAGGCGTTTTAAAATGCGCTGAAAATAAAAAGAAAATTTTTATAATAAATTATCTATCAAAAAGAAAATCTTAAAGATATAGAAAAATCTCAAAAAAAGCTCAAAAAACTAAAATTTAAAAAGGAAATTATATTTATACTACATTTTTTAAAACTTTACATTATGCAAAATGCTTTGTAAATTATTAAATACATAAATTCTGGAATTATTAAATACATAACTAAATATGTAAAAAAAAAGTACAATACAAAATTATTAAATACATCAATTACTATGTAAATATATATTAAATACATAAATTATTAAGTTATTACTTTATTTAATATTACTTATTACTCAATTAAATAAAGTTACAAATTAATTCCAATGTTTACAATAAACGCATTTTATTTAAATTATAAAAGTGTAATATAGGTATTTACATTTATATAAATATGTATTTTTTTTTTATAAATCTTTTTAAACTTTTTCTAGGATTAATTTTATAAACACTTTTAATAGCGAAAACTTTTAGCGCAAAAACAAATGTTATGTAACAACTCAAATTTAATAGTGTAATTAAAAGTACTGGTTTCTATAAGCATTAAAATAACTATGACATTAAAATTTTTATAAAACAAATTTAAAAGGAATTTTAAAAGCTAAAATATTTAATTGAAATTTATAAAAACCATCGAATTTAAAAGAAATAAAAATACTTAACTATAAATTTAAATTAATAACTAATTGCAACATTTTAATATAAATGATAAAAACCGGACTAATCCTTAATTCAAAAAAATATAATGCTTTGGTGTCTTTTAAAAAAAGAATTAACTCAAAAAAAATGACGTAATTTATTAATGTAGCTTTGTGTTAAACTTCAATTTTGTTTCGTATAAAAAATTAAAAGTTCAAAAAATAAAGTTTATATACAATACTGAACTTATTAATAATTTTGGAACAACTAAAATGATTTGAAATTAAATGCACATAAAACATATGTTTTATGTGCATTTAATTTCTAGACAAAATGACAGATAGATGTAGTTTTTTACTGGACATGTGCTGGACAATGTTCTATGTCCAGCATTTATTTCAGACCCTGAATATATATATGTATATAATTACACTAATATATATTATACTAGTACAAGTATTTTATACAAGTCTATTATACATTTATTAAGTATATAATCGAGTATATAAAAAATTATTTACTTAATAATAATTAAATCATGCATTCAGTTTAAATTAGAGAGCAGTTTTCTGTTTTGTACAAACAATGAATGGAAAGTTATGAAGTCATTACTGCAAACAGATAGAATGGAATGTTAACTATTTTGAAAACATGTCCGTCCTAATGAGAATAGAAAATTTATTTTAAAAATTAAAACTTGATAAAATTTTGAAAAATCAAAAGTTTTAATCCCCAGGAATTTGTAAAAACGTAGATTCTTTTGCTTTATTATTTTTCACATCTTTTTTAAATAAAAAAAATATTCTTGATCTTTTATTTTTATTTTTAACTATTATTTATTTTAAATCAAATTTAAAAAAGTTCTATTATTTTTCACAATCAGGCATGTTAATTCAACTTCAAAGGGAAACAAAGTTATGTTGTCAACTTTTAGTAAAAGACGATATTTCATTGTTTTTATTTAATATCAAAGCTGAAATAACATACTTTTTCTGGTAGATAGACAAATGCATTAACTAAAAAACCAAAGCTATTTTGTCTGATTTAACAGACTTCACATGAAAAAATTTAAACTAAAAACCGCCAACTCTTTCCCTTATATGCACTGGTATGTTTTTGAGTGACCCTCCTCCCCATACCTGCGTACAGAATTTATAGATGGCCCCATGGCAACCAATTTCCAACTAAGAATATTGCTCTAGTAGACTTGATGCAGATATATATATATATATATATATATATATATATATATATATATATAATATATATATATACATACATATATATATATATATATATACATATATATATATATATATATATATATATATATATATATATATATATATATATATATATATATATACATATATATATATATATATATATATATATATATATATATATATATATATATATATATATAAAAATATATATATGCTATATATTGTTTAAAAAAAAAAAAAATGCTTATCGCCTGCATCGCTTGCCATATGTGTTATACATATGTTTTTTTATTGTTGTTTTAACAATCATATTACTTTAACAAACTAATTTTTCTCTGTCTTTTTAAGTAGATAAAAATAAACTGAATATAAAAACCTTTGCTTGTAAACTTGCAGAAAAAACTTTTTCCTCTAATTCTTCTACTTCAATCAAAACAGCTTTATCACTTGCATATACTAATTGTGGAAACCAAGAGTTCATGACATTCGTTGTAGGAGTTTTACATGATTCTTTTTCATCTTCAGGAAATACAAGTGAAACTAAGACAATGAAAAATGCTTATATTAAATAGTGAATCATTGAAAAATAATGAATGGATGGAGTGGATGTATAAGATGCTAGTAGCGCTCCTTTTTTCCCCACCCCTTTATAATTTAGGTATTATAAGGGTGAGGGAAAATAATCGCCTCTCTCACCCTACCTGACTGGATAGCTCTGTTGATCAATAAACCTTGAATGCAGTCATCAAGTCACAGAAACAAATAAACAGCAATTCTTAGAATTTAATAAATTTTTTAAATTATAGACAGTAAATAAATATTAACAAATAGATAAATGTAAAACAAATATGAAAAAAAATTTGAATCCCTTTATTAGGACTTTTTTTTTAGATTAGTTAAAAATTTTTAGTTTCTTTTAAATTTATTAGTTTAAATATATAATAAAACTATATATAACTTATTATAATCATCTAATTAAACTTATATACAATTTTTTATATTTATATATTTAAAAATAAAAATATAATTTATTATAATTATATAATTAAAACTGTATATAATTTATTATAATTATTTATTCAAAACTATATATAATTTATTGTAATTATATAATAAAAACTACATATAATTTATTATATTTAAAACTATATAAAACTTTATATTATAGTTATCATAATTACACATTGTATTCATTAAACTAATTTTATAAATTATAAATTGATTTTAACATTTTTTGGGTTAGATTAGCTAATTTTTCACATTTTGCATGGTTTAATCATTTTAGCATCATCATTAATATTATGCTTTCACAGGTTAGTAACAACACACATTCATCTTATTATCATCTCTGTTCTTTCCAGACGTTGAGCACCATTAATCTTTATTTCCCATGATTCACTGACATGCTGTTGTGACATTCTTGCATAAATAACTGTTATTATTTGATAAACACCAAAATACATCAAACACATTTTAATATATAATTCTGTAACACCTAAATACATCAAATGAGCCATCTGTCTTTTTTTAATGTCAACTTTTTTTTTGATAGATCTTTCATAAACAACTTTTTTCTCCAACATCATTTGTCTTCTAAATTTAGATCTCACCCATTTAGCAACTCACTAATTTGCAAATCACTAATTGAAGATTTACAGATTTATTATTTTTTAAATTGATATTAGAAATTTACTTTACTGAATTTTTTTAATAGGTAATAAAATCAGTCTGTAAAACTGTTAAAAATAATTATAAAATAAAAGGTCCTAAGCTGTGCTCATGTAACTAATATAATTTTATAAAATGCCAAAATACATATTTTCTGCAAAAGTAAGATATCTAAGGCACAATAAAAACCTATTTTTCAAGTGCAAATTAAGTTAATTGAGTAAAAAAAATAATCAAGCTTGACCTCCAGTTAGCTAAGAGCCTGTCATCTTCATTCCTAGAATTTTTTCACATTTTATAAACTTTCTTTTTTTTATATTCTACAACTTCACCTAATTCTGCATGTCTTTAAATGATTTTTCCCAAATACTTTACATTAATTTGAAAAATATAATTAAAAAAAACAAACCTTTTTCTTAATTGTTTTAATATTAGTATTATCAAAAAGTTCGTATAATTTGTGTTTCAATATTCTTGCCAATAAATTTTTTTTTTAGATATTCTTAACAATAACTTATGTACTAATATGCTTAATAAAATAAATATTTTCAATTTCAGATCATTTGAATTATTAATGCTATAATGTAAATTGACAAAGTTGATATTAGATTGTTAATTGAGAATTGTCGTCGTAATCAGAAGTCTCCATCTGATGCTCACAAATTCATAACTACTGCCTGGGGTGAGGATGCAACTTCCATTCAAACAGTATACAAGTACTACCAAAGTAGTCTATATCAAACATAAGTGATTATAGTCAGTTCAGATGAATCGAAGTCAGGTAGACCCAGTACCTCAACAACTATGGACAACATTGAGATCATTCATCAACAAAAATGAAGACAAATTTTAAACAATAGAGCAAATTTGTGATATCGTAAACACTTCTTTTGGTTCAGTTTATTCAATAATCACTAAAAAATTGATGAAAAGATCAATTTGTTCACAATGGATCCCATAAGGCCTCACCCCAGTAAAACAACAATATCGGGATGAACTTGCGCAATTTCTGACCATCCTACGAGATGAATCGAATGTCGAATGACTTCTTATTGTTGTGGATGAGAAGTGGGTTTACCAGAGATCAATCGGGTGCAAACGTAGCAATTGCGCTTGGATTTCAAAGGGTGGAGAAGCTTCAAAACGTGTCAGGAGACCCAATTTGATGCAAAAAGTATGGTGATTTGATCTCATTTGATGGCAAGGCCTATGTTGAGGTACTTCCAAATGGACAATTGGTCAATTCAGAAGTGTACATGCTTTTCCTATCGAATATGCATTCTAATTTTGTCAACAAAGGCTAAAAAAAAGTAACATGGAACACAAGGCTCCGTCAGCACGATAATGTCAGGCCACATGTGTCTGATGCAGTCAGAGACTTTCTTGAAAGTTTCTGACTGCTGAGAAAAAAGTCACCCGTGTCATTCAACCTCCATATAGCCTCAACTTTAACTTGTTGGACAGACATGCTTTCTCTTCATTTGAATTTTATTGCAAGGATTTGGATTTACAAACAAAGGAAGAGGTTCAAATAACCATGGAGACAAACTTAAGGTCACATTCTAATGATCATATGCAACGACAACTGGAAAAACTGAAAACAGATTTAAATGAGATTATTTTAAAGCAAGGTGCCTACTTATGTTCCACTATTAATTTAATTGTTCTACACTTATTCTTTAGTATAAAAACAATTGATTATATGAAATTCTTGATTGACCCTAGTATTTTTGAACAAGAAACAAATATTTATGTAACATAAATAAAACATATTACTATAGCAATGCTTCTTTTCTATACACAAACATATATATTTTCTATAAATTTTTACATAATAAAAATTAAGCATGACTCCACGATTTCAAGATCATGGATAGCAAGCCCTAATTAACACTAATAAAAAAAAGTATAAAAAAGTTGTAAAATATTTATCTGATTTGAAAATCTTGTAAAAAACAGTCTTAATAGTGTTCTAAACTAATTTAAAATTTACACTTACAAAATGGGTTGCTGTTTCTACAAGATTGAGCAATATAATCTGCATAACGCGAAACATTTTTTTGAAGCAGTCTCTCCCTCATTCCTCTAAAAAATAATTTGATTCAGTAATTATTAAAATGAGGTATAATTTATTATAAAAAAAAAATCAAAAATTTAAATTTTGATTACCTTGGATGAGCAGCAGAAGTTATTTGGTACAAAAGATTAGGATCAGTAATTCTCCACCAACCATTTTTCATTTCAGTCGGAATTTCTTGAGTAACAACATTCTGAATTTCTAAAAGTTCTGTTACTTTTTTTTTATTTTCTATAATATTATTCATGTCCATACTTTTAGGTAAATCAAGTAATAATTTTGAAACACACTGCGATGATTGAGATTCAGGTAAAAATGAATTAGGGGTACCATTATTTCCATATATAGATTCAAGAAATTTTTTATCCTGGCCCAATTGTACAACAGAAGGAGCTATTATGGTTTTTGTATTATTAAAGTTTTTACTGACAACAGATTTTATTCCATCACTGCAAGTTCTTTTTTTGGCAATAGAAAACCAAACAAAATTGTCAAAACGTTCTGATTTAACAACATCTGGCTGGTTCCTTGATGGTATTGAAGCTGCTTGTTGTGAATCAGAAGAATTGCTTAAAATATTTTCAGTTTTAAAAGAAAAAAGGTTTAAGGGCTTAGCATCTGTACTATCTTCTTTTATTATACTTTTTGTTAAACTTTCATCAAAATATCCACTTTCTAAACCTTCCACATAAACACCACCAGCATTTGGTAAAACAAAATAACGACGCTTGTATCTATCTTGACCTAAATGTATGCCTCTAATATTATGGGATGCCCGTAATAACTTGTTACGACATTCAAAATGTTTCTAAAAGTAAATATAGAGTTGATAAAAAAGATTCATGAACTAAATATAAATTAACTTTTAAACTGTTAGTATATATTTAATTTAAAACTAAAAAAAAAAAAAAAAAAACAGAAAAAAAGAGTAATATATATGTTAACTGTTAGTATATATTTAATTTAAAACTAAAAAAAAAAAAAAAAAACAGAAAAAAAGAGTAATATATATCAGCCTTTGATATTATGGTTGCCATTTGGACAAACTAAATACTTACCTATCAGTAGGTCAGCAATTTATGTCAACCTTAATTCTATTTTATTATGGTGAAAATTTTGTATTAAAAAATTTTGTGCTGATCTGATGCTGACCAAAACTGTTTAAGGTTGGCAATTTATAGCTGACCTTGTTTTTTTAATGCCAAGGGCTGATATATATACAGGCCTTGTTAAGAAGTGTTACACTTCTTGCATTTTAAAAACAAATTGGCGATCTGAATACACATTCAGCATGTGAGGTTGAAAAAAATGAAAAAGAAAAAGAACCGTCTTTTTTTAAAAATTTTTTAAGTTAAGAAATTAAAGGGTATAAAAACACCTTTAGCATTTTAAAAATTTTTCTCAACTTCTAAAAAATAATCGCATATTACTGGTGATGGTGCTATGGTTTACCATGCCTTCAGCAAGTCTTGTACTGAATTAATAGTCTTGTCTGTTTTATGCAAATATTTTTTGCCCAATATTTTTTAATGGTCTGGAATTGTGGGCTATTTAGTGGATTAAGTTTTTTTGGTATAAAACTAATCCTTTCTCAATTAATACCACTCTAAAGTTTCCCTAGTCTAGTGGCACAAAGCTAAGGAAACTTTAAAGTGGTATCACGCCAAAACAAACAAAGTTTATCATGCGATCAAATGAGTGGGAAAAATTGCTTTTAAAAACTTGAGTACATGTTTCTAGAATATAAACTTGAATTTCTGATGTCAAAGTTGGTGACATCACAAAAGTTTTTCTCTTTTTTCTGCAACAAAATGCTTACCTTGAAAACAATTTTTTCCAAATTTGTCCACAAGTTTGTATTATACTTGTTGCAAGTAAAAAATTTGTCACCAGGCAGTTGACTATAGTTACATTTTATGTGTTTTGTCGTTCATCGATTATGCAGCAATTTAATTTTGTCAAAACTTGGGGGTAAAATTTTTGTGTTTTTATGTTTTAGCAATGGAATTTTGTTTGTAAGAACGGTTTGGGTATTTAATTGCTCTGAAAAAATTTTAATTGAAGAATTTCTTTGCATTCCTAATTAAAAAATTAGAAACTTTGACCAGTTAAAAACTAGAAAGTTTGACCAGGCCAATCCACCTATTGAAAAGATAGTTAATCAATTAATTTTGAATCTAATACCAGAAATCTTTTACTTGGTAAGCCAGTCTTAAAAAGATTACTTAACCTCAACAATATCAGGGAAGCTAAGTCTCAAAAATTTTTCACAAAAAAAAAAAAAAATAGTGATTTAAAGTTGGAGTTTAAATCACTATTTGTGGACCTCAAATTTTGACATTTTGTTATTTATCCTCATTAATTTTTTTGACATTTTGGAAGTGAATACTAACTGCCTTTTCAAACAAATAGAACAGTAGAATTCAACTCGTGATATTAAAGTTGCAAAACAATCAGTTTGTTCAGTTAAAGCTGTCACATCAAATCAAAAATTCTGAGGGTTTTAAAATGTGTTTTACAAACTAGAGTGCTCAATGTTCTTAAAAGAACAGAACAATTATAAATTATTAGAAAATCATTTGAAAATTTTTTTTTCATGAAAAGATGAAAAATTTTTTGATCAGTGATTTTCTACTATTTTATATAAATATATGAAATATATATAATATATATATATATATATATATATATATATATATATATATATATATATATATATATATAAATACACACATATATATATATATATATATATATATATATATATATATATATATATATATATATATATATATATATATATATATATATATAAATACACACATATATATATATATATATATATATATATATATATATATAAATACACACATATATATATATATATATATATATATATATATATATATATATATATATATATATATATATATATATATATATATATATATATATAAGATTTTTAGCCCATAGTCTCAGAATCCTTATAACAAATAATTAACCTACTTGCTCTACTTGTTTGACTTTTTTTTCTATATCTTCCACAGTAGATAAATTGCTAGTCTTGAAAGAAAAACATAACAATTATTTTAACCATTAATTTTAGCATCTTTTTTACAAACTAACTAGACTGTAGTTCACCTCTTCTATATTTTCTCTTTCACATTTTTCCATGGTTAATGAAAAACAATCTACCAAAAAAAACTCGACACTCTAACAAAAGAAAAAAAAGTCTAAACTTCTGAACTAGTCCACCTAAGAGAGCAAACAATATGCAAATTAATTCTAAAATAAAAACAATAAAACTAATGTTGAATAAATAAAAGATTTTTTCGCAAAAAAATTATTAGAGCCTTCTATTAAATTTTCAGCTAATTTAACAACTGAACATGGTACAGATTTGAAATAAAGCTAAATTTAATGAGGGTCGGTGAATTACTGCTATTTAAGTTTTTTCAGAATAATTTTGAACCAAATATAAAGGATCGTTAAAAAAATGTGGACACATTTTTTATAAACTCCCATTAAATGCAAGTTAAAACAAAAACTTTTTTAACTAACTTTTTAACACTTTGATTAAGAAAGAAAAATCAATAAAAACAAAAGTATATGGAAAATCTTTAAAGTTAAAAATAACTTTATATTTGAGTTTGTCTAGCAATAACAAATATGATTCAGTAGAGCGTGACTTTTTGTTTAAGTTTCAACCTAAACTTCTATCAAAATCTCTGTAAAACTCTATAAAAAGAGATCTAAACTGATATATAAAACTGATTAAAAATTTAAAAACTTTTTTATATACTTTTGAACATTTAAATATAAAAATAAAACCAAACTAAAAACACATAAGACATCAGGTTTACATACATCTGCTTCTGTTGAATCATTGTATTCATCTCCTAAATTATTTTCAGGAAACTCAGTATCACTTTCCTTTTCATCTTCAGAATCCTTATAATCTTCTTCATTTTTAATATCACCGCATGATTCTGTTACTTTCTTTTCAAAATTATTTTTATTATCTTTTGGTTTCATCTTCATTAAGTCTGCTTTGTATCTAAACATAATTAACATAATTAACATAAATAAACATAATTAGATTAAAAAACTTACTAGATCATTAATTTAAAAAAAAAAAGATTAACTAGTCACAAAAGAAAGTGTACTTTTCATACTTACTTGCGCATTTCCCCTTCCAAAATCCATTTGTCTCTTCTTAAATCTGCTGTATTTTCCAAACTTTTTTCTATTTCTCTAAAAAATTAAAAAACCTAAATACTAATACAGTAAATTATAAATACAGAAATGAAATCTTGCTTATTTATCATATACATACATACATATATA
>NC_061162.1:40149265-40196765 GCF_022113875.1 Hydra vulgaris | reverse complement strand
TTAAGAAAAATGATACAATTACAAACGTACATAATTTGAATGAAGCAGTAGCACCACCTGAGTTTCAATTTAAACTATTTGAAAAAGGTGTTGTATTTTATAATATAGTATTTAATGAACAGACATATTTTCCAACTATATTAGAATCAATAACAGATGATGTAGACCTAAATGTACGTTTGCAATACAATGGAACACCGCTTCCATTACCAAGTTGGTTTGTTTAAGGACATAATGCAAAACTTAATAAAATTAGTATACTAGAAAATTTTCCTTCTTATATGAGAAACTACACACTAGAAAATCATGACACTATTTTAGATAAAATTAAAAATAGAGAGCTTTATCAGCCACAAGGCACGCTACCATACTCAGCAGAGATGATTCGATATGCGTTACTTTTACGATATACATCTTTACAAGCATACAAACTACTACTTAAAAAGCTCCCTTTACCATGAATATCTTTATTAAATAAAGTTCAACAAAGAGGTATTGATTCTATAAAAGCTTTAAAAATTCTATGTGAAAAAGGAAAAATTTCTCCTGATTGTATTATGATTATAGATGAAATCTATTTACAAAAAGCAGCACAATATCAAGGAGGAGAGTGTGTTGGTGCTGACAAAGAAGGTAACTTGTACAAAGGAATTGTCACATTCATGATAATAGGACTAAAAGAATCTATCCTTTTTATTGTTTAAGCAATTCCAAAAGTCACAAAAAATAGCTGACAACCTTAAAAATCTATTAGGTGCTGGGTTGTTTGTTCAAGTCTGAATCAAAGTATTTTATTATTTACCCACAGAATCATGGAAAGAAGACATATTTGTTTTATTATAGTGTGCATTTAGTCAAAAATCTTAGAAATAATTTATTAAATGGTAAAAAATTTGTTTTTTCAGACTTTAAATACCATAATGCATATATCAATATTGATTGTCCATCAGGATATATTAGTTGGGATGGTTTATTTAAAATTTACCATAATGATAATGATCTGAAAGGTAAACTTAGAAAAGCTCCAAAGCTTACATATGAGGCATTACATCCTGGAAATAATAAAAAAAGTGTGCCACTTGCGTTAGCAATTATACATTAAACTACAATTGCAGCTTTAAAAAGCTACTATCCAAATCGAAAAAATGTTTCAAGTTTTTTAACTATTTTTAACACTTGGTGGACTATTGCTAATTCTAAACAAAGGTTTTCATCAAATATTATTGGCAATGCTATTGTATTAGGAGACAATAAAATTATTTTTTACCGAGCTCTGGCTGATTGGATCAATCAGTGGTCTCTTTCACCTGCATTCACCCTCACAACTCACGTGCTCAAGCACTGCTTTGCTTTTGCCTTACCTGCTCAAGCACTGCTTGTTGAGGAGCTCCTGAATCATGGATATGATTACGTGATGACAGCTCATTTACAGTGATCCAATTGAGAGACGTTCCTCACAATACAGGCATATGAGTAGGGGAAGATTTCTTGTAAATTTAAAAGAAGTTTTAAATTCAGAAAGAATTTTGTCATGTCGTTCTTTAATTAAGGAGCATATAAACTTCTGTGAAGAAAATCTAATACCAGTTAATCATCCTTCCTTGATAATACTTGATGAACTGTTTGAAAATCGAATAGAAGAAATTATGGAAAGTTCCCTTGATTATAATAGTCAAGAAGTGGCAATAACTATAGCAGGCTATGTTGCAAAAAAATTGTCAAAAAGGTCTGAATGTGAAAATTGCAAGCATGTTTAAAAGCCATGATATATATATATATATATATATATATATATATATATATATATATATATATATATATATATATATATATATATATATATATACATATATATATAACTATTTAGTGATTTTCATTATTCAAAGGGTTTTTCCTTATTTGTATTTGTAAAGTTAAAGGTTTTCAATAAGTTACCAAAAATTTGTTTTTTTTAAAAAAAAACTATAAATGCAGATAAAAGCATGTAAAAGTTCACACAAAAAAAAAATAACCCAAGCCAATCAAATTTTACTACTAAAAATCATTGTGCAACTCTTGGAATTAGAAAAAATGAGGTTGGCAATAATTTGCCGACCTCAATCTTTTTGAGGTCAGCATCAGATCAGCAAAAATTATATGATACAAAGGTCTGACCATAAAACATAGAAACGAGGTCGGCAATTTTTTGCCAACCTCAAACACTTTCAGGTCGGCAGTTAGGTCGGCATTGCCGAATGCCAACCCTAATTCCGAGGGTTGATCATGGATGGACAAAGTAAAAAGTGTACCACAAGGATCCGTATTTGGTCTAATTTTATTTTTAATATTTATCAATGATCTTCCAAGTCAACTTACAAACCAATTGTTGTTGTATGCAGATGATTGTAAAGTAATAGTTGAGTTTAACAATGAAATATATGCACATGCTTTACAAAATGACATTGCTATATTAGAAAAATGGGTAATAAACTGGAAAATGCAATTCAATTTTGAAAAATGTAAAATCATGCATAATGGTAACCAAAATAAAAACTATAAATATCATAACTAACATTAATATAAAGCAAGAATTAAATACTACTAAATTGGAAAAGGATATAGGCATATTATTTTCAAATGACTTAAAATGAGAACCTCAAATCAAAATTTCAAATCATCTATTGCAAACTATAAATTTGGTATAATATGCAAATCATATTAGTACAATAAAGCAATTTTATTAGATAGTGAACTAATAAAATTGCTTTATTGTAGTTATATACGCCCACATTTAGAATTTGCAATACAGGTATGGAGCCCTTATCTTTAAAAAGATATATAAATATCTTTTCAATCGAAAATGATCAAAAATGAATAACAAAATCTGTAACTGAGATATTTCATCTATCATACAATGAAAGACTAGAAAAAATGAAATTGACATCTTTAAAACAATGAAGAATATGAGGAGATCTCATACAAATGTACAAACAGTATTATGATATAGAGAAAATAACTTGGAAAATACCCTCCTCAACATTTGTGCTCTTTAAATTTTTCAGGTCTGTCTTAAAATATTAGAGGGAATAAACATCATTTATTCACCAGCAAGAAACATTCAAATCTAAATTGTGAGGGTTTAAATTGTTACAAATTGGGTTTACAAAGGGTTACAAATTACAAGGTCAAATTCTGGAACAAATTATCAGTTGAAACAGTGGAAGTTAAAAATCTCAACTTATTTAAAGCTAAACTAGACTTAATCGAGTATAATTAACTTTCTTGTTTAGTCTGTAAATGATTTAACATGGCTTTAAATATTAAAGATACTATCAACCCTCGGAATTAGGAAAAATGAGGTCGGCAAAAACTATTTGATACAAAAGTCTAACAATAAAACATAGAAACGAGGTTGGCAATTTTTTGCCAACCTCAAACACTTTCAGGTCGACAGTTAGGTCAGCATTGCCGACTTTAATTCTGAGAGCTGTAATATAGTTGAATATTTAACCTGATCTACAATCTAACTTTATACAAAAATATAAAAACTTGATAAATATTATGACATAAATTTTACCAACATCCAGGACATGGCCAAAGGTTTGTATAAACTCATTCACCATAAGAATATCTGCATATGCTTTTCCAGAGATATGCAGGTTAGGTAGTGGCGGAATATCAGGAAGCGGTCTTAGATCTTTTAAAGACATATCATCAATAGGTTTTTTAAGCTCTCTTGCAATCATTCTCTCATAGTGTTGTTGTTCCAATTTACGTTGACGAACCAATGTTTTTTCTAAACGTTTGTTTTCTCTAATTCTTTCACGCTCCTTAAAAATAAATTAAAATTACAAAGTTAAATCAGTATTCTACCCTGTGTCCCTTGGCATATACTGCTCTGTATGAAGTCTCCCTTTGACTATTGCTCCACTGTTTCCCTTGACTATTTATGATAAATTTATACTCTGTACAGAAATATTTAAAAAAAACAAAATTTTTTAAAAACTTTTTAAAAGTTTTTCCTGATTCTCTTGAGCATTTATGATAAATTTATACTTTACATAGAACTATATAAATAAAAAACATTTTTAAAAAACTTTTTAAAAGTTTTTTCTAAATTCACCCTTTTAAATAAAATACAAACTTTTAATAGATTTTAACCTTAATTTGTAGTAATTGTATAGTATTTATATATAATTTAATAGATTTTAACCTTAACTATAATAACTAAAATAATAGTAACTATAGAAACAGTTTATAATACATTTGTTATACTCACATTTGCTATGAGTAGAATCATATTTAATAAATACGCATTAAAGAAACCAAATTACCAGGCTATAAAAGTCTTGGTAGTATCAAATAAACAACTGCGTAAGATTCAAATTATACACAGAGGATAGGACATTTTTCATCTACACCTATAACAAAATACTGGATACACCACTTCAATCACCAGTAGAGGCAGGTGGAACTTCTTATCTATAGTGTTACTTATCTAGGAGAAAACGTCAATGCAACGTGAGTATGACTAGAAGAAATAACATCTGATGATTACATCAGATGTTACTTCAGATTATGGTAACATCTGATGATTACATCAAATGTTTAAAGATAGATGGCAAGAAAATAAAAATACGATGATGGCAAGGAGTACGAAAATAAAATAATAAAAATCTGCAAAATGTTTAATAGCCAAGATAACCAATGTTTATTAACCAATGTTTAATAGCCAATATAACCAATGTATATTAACCATTGTTTAATAAGCCAATATAACCAATGTTTATTAACCAATGTTTAATAAGCCAAGATAACCAATGTTTATTAACCAATGTTTAATAGCCAATATAACCAATGTTTATTAACCAATGTTTAATAGCCAATATAACCAATGTTTATTAGTTATAGCACCTAAGTTCAGAAAGAAAATTTTTTTTAGAGGAAGTTTGAAGTTTGTCACTCCAGCTGCATTTCCTGTTCACCCAAAATGAGCAACATTGTCCAGATGATTCTAACCATTCTTTCCGTTGTTAAATAAATAAATTACTTCTTTTTCTTATTTTTAAAAACAATGAACTTATAGTAAAAATCTAAATTTAGTGTAAAAATTATTTATTGCAACAAAAACTTATTGGAATTTGTAATAATATATTATGTTTTTAATAATATAGCCTATAAGCACAAAGTTCAAAAGGAGCGATAAAATTATACAATTTAAAACATTTATACCATAAAAAAAAAAAAAAATTTAGGGTTATCAAAGATACAATTTCAAAATGTTTGTATCAAAAAAAAACTTAATAGGGTAAAAAAGAACTTTACCCTCCTAAGTTTTAAATTTTTTTTTTTTAGAAATTACCTTTTTTTTTTTTTTTTTTTTTAAACATCTTCGCTTCCAACAAGGCTGCAAGCAACCACTAATTAGTGTTGGAAGTTACTGGAAGAGAAAAGATAAAGATTGTAGAGCAAGATAACGATTGACAGACGAAATTATATGAATCAGGAAAGCAAGATGAAGGAAGCGAATTACAAAGAACTGATGTTCGAGGAAAAAAACTAGACGAAAAAGAGTTTTTGGAGCACTTAGGAACAGTAACAGAAAAAGGATGAGACTTAATTGAATGACGAGTAACATGAGAATGAATTTTAGTAGATGGCTCAAGAGACGCTAACTCTTTAGAGCAGTGCCCATTATAGTATTTGTAGAAAAGAGAAAGAGAAGCAACATTACGACAATGTGACAGAGATTGAAGGTTGGCTGCAAAAGCAGGTCCAATTATGTTTACAATGCGTTTTTGCATCTTGTCTAAAAGAGAAAGGGCATCATTAGAAGATCCGCCCCAGATATGGCAACAGTATTCCATACCTTAAAATTTTTATTTTAAGGTATGGTTTCTAATGACTCAAATAAATAAACAAATTAATAACAAAAATTTGGTTTAAAAATTGTTTTTTTTTTACCTCAGCTCTTCGTTTTGTTTCATAAGCTTTCATCATTACTAACTCTCTTCTTTTTTTTTCTTTTTCTTCTGCCTTACTCATTACAATTTGCTGACGCTTAATCTCACGCATCTAAAAAAGTTATTTTTTCAATATTTTTAATAAGTTTTAATAATATTTATTTAAAATAAAAATACAATTTTAAGATCCTAGAAGCTTAAGATACCTTTGCTCGCACTGTTGCCTCATCTTCTTTAGTCTTCACTGGTGTTACAGCTTCTTTGTTCTTTATTGCTATTTCCTCTTCTTTAGAAACTTTATCCGAAGCTTTATGTTTTGTCTTAACCTTAAAGATAAATACAAATTATTTACAATTGGTTTATTATAAGCAATCATCTTTGCAGTTTAGGATATAATACAAAAAGCTAATATAAAATATAAAGTATATAAAAAACAATACATAATACATATTAAAAATGAAAAAAAAAATTCACAGTTTTATTAACTCTATTGTAACAAGAGCAACAAAAAACTTATCATTAAAATTACAATTGTATTGAGGTAATTTTTAAATGGAACTTTAATTTTTATTTTAAAATTATAAAATATATTATAATGAATCAGATTAATTTACATAGTAATATATGTGTACATTAAGCATAAAAAATATTTATGATTACATTATATATTAAAAAATTCAAAATGCAAAATTAAAATAAAATATTAAATAAACTTAAAACAAAAATATAAAATGAAAATAAAAACAAATACTTTATTTAAATTTTCTACAGCTTTTAGCTTTCTTTCTTTTGCCAACCTCTGTTTTTCTAGCTTTAGTTGTCTTGCCTAAAATTATTTATATTAGCAAAATATTTATAAAAATATTTATATTAGCAGAATATTTCCAAAAATATTTATACTAGCTAAATAAAATTCAAATACAAACTGCACACCAATGTTAATTGTTATAAATATGATGCAAGAAAGAAATAATTTCAAGTTTGCTTTTAAATATTCAAAAAAATCTAAAAAGCATTTCAGAGATTTGTCTACAAATAGAACATTTTACTAGAAAAAAAACTCAAAATATTGGTAGGGCAATAAGCTCAGGTCTCTAAGACACATGCTGTAGCATTAAACTGCTTCCTACCAATACAACTTGCTTTGCATAAATATGCTCAACCATGTGTGCCCAAATCAACTCTGCAAAAATAATTGAAATATAGCTGGGAGACATTACCTCAGCCAACATATTTACCTAACTTGGCCTTAACTGATTATTACTTGTTACATTCAATGAACAACAATCGATGAGATAAAGTTTATAAAAATGAGACCTCAAAATTTACCTAAGCAACCTTTTCCCCTTTAAGCATAAATAATTCTATTTACAAAATTTTGATTCTTCATGAAGCATAAATAATTGATTAGGTTGTTTGTTTTTTTTTAATTCATAAAATTTTGCATCTAATTATTTTTGCAGATCA
Source organism: Hydra vulgaris (assembly GCF_022113875.1). Classification (NCBI taxonomy): domain Eukaryota; kingdom Metazoa; phylum Cnidaria; class Hydrozoa; order Anthoathecata; family Hydridae; genus Hydra; species Hydra vulgaris. The sequence goes on along the minus strand of NC_061162.1, from coordinate 40,189,356 downwards.
ATAACTTATATATGCTATGACTGTATATAAGTTTAAACAAAACTATAAATATGTTAAAATATTTGACTATTATATCTTGTTTGAAAAAACTAAAATATATATCAAGGCAAATTAAATTGTTTTGCAGCTTTTAAAAAAAATTTTTAAATATTTTTTAAAACATGTTATAAATATATGAACAACTTTTTTTTTTTGTAACTTGAGTCTCATTTGTACCTAGAAGACACATGCATTTTAAAATTAACTTTAATGTCAACTATGTCATATTAACTATACTTTTCCAATCAACACTATTTTAACAATGGTTGAAAAAGTATTGTTAAAATATTGTCAAGTTTGTCTTTTGAATTTAAAGAGTTGACAAAAGGTTGTAACAGCATATATATTACAAAAATATTGATATAACAAGAGTTATTGATACAGAAATGCAAATAAGTTTGATATGAGTTTATACCTCTAAAATATCTATGTGTAGCACTGTTGGCAGTGTTTAGCAATTGGCTGGCATTTTATACCCTTTATTCTTTAACTCTAAAATCCCCATCAATAGCAAAGATGAAAATAGAATCTTATATTTTCTTTGAAAATCTTGCGTTAATAAAGTTTTTTTTATATTTTTATGGCAACTTTTTTTTTCACAACTAAGCAATCAAAAAAGTATATTCAAGTGTTTTATTGAGTTGTTAAAAATCCACACAAAATTTATATAGAATATATCTTCAATATATTCAATTATATATTCAATAGCAAATCCTTTAGGCAATATGCTTTTAATTCTAATTTAGAATTTCGTTAAACTTTATATCTCTGAGGGTGTCAGGGCAATTTTCTTAATAAATATAACTTATATCAATTAAACTACATTTAACTCATTTAAAAAATTGTATTCTCCTTCTAAGGTTTTGGGGGTTGTTCAAGATTGTGGGGGCTACTACAGTTGAGGAGGCTACTCATATAATAAACCATAACCGCAACTCTCTCTCTCAACCGATTAAGTACAAACAACAGTGATTGAAATTGGAACTTTTCATTTAGAAAACAAGTGCTCAACCACTACACCACTACTACTTATTAATTTTGTATTTTGTTTTATTTTTGACACACTTGAATATATTATAATTTGAATCTATATTTTTAATTTGAATCTATCTTTTTAAATCTTATCTAGCAATAATACTCATTATACACAGTACAAATTTCAAAGAAATAAAATTTTAAATAAATAATAAATTTATGTAAAAAATAAAGATAAAGAAAGATAATTCACAAAGAAAGATGATAAATAACAGCAACAACATAGCAACATTTTATTTTGATCAAATCAAACAAAAACAACCTGCTCTTTCTTTGCTTTCGCTTTTTGCTTTTCATTGATAATATTTTGAGCTGCAAATTATATAAGTTCATTGATAATATTTTAAGCAGTAAAAGTTCAACACAAAAAAAAAATTAAAATTAGAAATATCTTTTAAATAAAAAACATATTTTAAGCTAAATTTTAAAAAAAGTTGAGTTTAAAAATTAAATACCTTTTAAACGTTTTGCTTCTTTCACAGCATCTGCTTGCTGCTGTTTTCTCATACGCGCTTCCTCAGCTCTCCTTCTCATTTCTATATAATTAAATTAACTTATATATATATATATATATATATATATATATATATATATATATATATATATATATATATATATATATATATATATATATATATATATATATATATATATATATATATATATATATATATATATATATATATATATATATATAATAATTTGTTATTCTCAAACAACATAGATGCATTTAAAGACAGTTTAAAAAACAAGGTTAATTTCAATAATTTTGAGTATTTCTTTTTGATTGACTCAAATTATTTTTTGCAGACAAATTTTATTTTCTTTTTTGTGTATGCAATGCCATGTTAAAATGTTAAAATGAATTAAATTGTATGACTGCTAGAAAAATAATAACCGGTTTTTTATTATCTTTTCTGTTTTTCATTAGCCTGGTCATAAGACTGTCACGTATTATTTGAATAGCCCCAAATAATTTTTTTCCAAATTAGCCTCAAATAACAAATATTTCCTATAGATATAAAAATTCTAATCTTTTTTCACTTTCCTAAAAAATCCTAATTTTGACATATTTTAGACTAAAAAGGAAAATAATCAAATCAACTTCGACAGCACTCAATGATGTTTTTTTCCAATTTTTTTTTTTATAGTTTGTATTCATATTTGAAAAGGATCACATTTTTTTGCAGACATGTTAAATTTTCAAATTTTTTTGTTTTTGGCCTACCCTAATATATATATATATACATATACATATATATATATATATATATATATATATATATATATATATATATATATATATATATATATATATATATATATATATATATATATATATATATATATATATATATATATATATTAGTGGTTCATAACAAGGTTTTGTTTTCAAAAGTCTCCTTCAAAGGTATTAGTTGACTCTTTTGGTACACATATCTATGTTTAAATTTTCATGAAAATCAGTTGATATTCACCCTCCATCAAATTGATATTTTATGTTATCGCATATATATATATATATGGAAAAATGGTTCTAAAAACAAAAATCACTTTATTACAAATTGAGAAATATTGAGCAGGTGTTTAAATATTTTTTTAGAACAATAAAAGATGTAGAATTAAAAGTTTTACAAAATACTCTAAAATATTTAAAAAAAAAGTTAATATAAAATATGTAAAACTGTATGACTGTTTTGCTAAAAAATCCTTCTTTGATTGCTATTTTAGCTTGATTCTACGTTAAGATTTTTATGTTTGAACTATATCACTTCATACCTAATACTTTCTGGCTTGTGTTTGTAACCTCCTTCACCATTTGTTTCACAAAAAGTAGGTGACATTTAAATTTTGTGCAACGAAAGATTCTGCTACTACAGCCAAAAGATCATTATTTGACATGTTTCTAATAAAAGGATGTTCTAGAGTGTTCACTCCACTTAATTTGCCACTTGGTTTTCTTTAAAATCCAGTTCAGGCACCTGGAAAAGACTTACAAAAGCTTTGTGTGATTAACTTAGGCTTTAATGATCAATTTAAAAGCATCTCTGTAATCTGGTTTATGGGCTAGTTTAGCAAACAAAATGCTCTCTGGATGGGCAGAAAAAGCATTTTATTTAATGCACTCCTGTACAATTTCTTTAGCAGCTTTATCTTGCATTTACTCTTATTAATTATCTTGAATTAACTCTTATTAATTATCTTTGCATTAAGAAAAAGGGCTATTAATTGCAAACTAATGTTAATTTTCAGCAAACTAAATAACCACATAAACATTCATAATATATTTCCTGTCAAAATGTTTATAGTAGTTGATAGTTTTACAGAAATGACAGCCACCTACTGTGCTTACTTGGCCGTATCTTTATGTTTCTGGTAGCTCAACAAATCTTTCCAAACTGGTAACTTATGTAAAGGTTGAGAACAGCAAAGGACCTTTATCTAATAACAGTATAATTTATTAGGTAGTGACTGTCTAATAAGTCTAAAAAATGAATGGGCACCTGTTGTTGAGTCATCCATTTCAGTTAAAGGCAAACATTCCATTTTAAAGCACACCAAATGTTTATTTCAATAAAATGACTAAATTTATTGAAATAAAAGTTAAAACAACAAATTCTACCTCAAAAATAAATGCGATGAAATTATATGCGATAAAATAAATGTGAGAAACATATTAAAAACAAATGTGAGAAATTTATAACCACCACTACATAAAGTTTGTTTACACAAAAGCAATAATGTTTTTTCGTTATCTTATACCTCATATAAATCAAAATCCAAAAAACTTTTTATAAACAAATTGAATGCTTTTAAATGATAATCTCACCTTGTTTTTTTTGTTCTTTTTTCATAGTTTTCATAAGTATTATTTCTTGTTTTTTCTTTTGTTTTGCTTCAATTAATTTTTGCTTTCTTTCACTTTGAGCTCGCCTCTTTTGTTGTTTTTCCTCTGACCGTGCTTTTGAAGTACGCAATTTTTCAAACATTCCATCAAACCTTGAATTGATCTCTTCTTCTGTCAGTTTTTCAAATTTATTATCCTAAAAATGTATAACATATAGCTATTTGTTATAAACATTAAATACAGAATTTGAAATAATTGTTCAATTCAATGCAAGTATTATTATATAAAACTCAAAATTTCAAATGTAGTTAAATTTAATCTAGATCTCTGATCATCAGTGGTGTAACCTTAGGTTTTTTTCCAGTCACCTTTCGGTCAACTAAAGTTTTGTGCTTGTCTTGCTTGAATCGTCTGCTATTATTATCAGTAGTCCGTTAGTAAAATTATTTTTTTTTTGCAACTTTTCTCAATCGCAAATGAAAAAAACTGTAAAAAATTAATTAAAATAACTACTAAAAAGTGAAAAATAAGAAACTCTTTAATTAAAAAGTTGTTTAATAAATTAAGTTGTTTGTCTAAGCATAGTCTGTAATAGTAAGTTTCATTTCAAGGTTTTTTTTCTCATTATAACAGAAGTTTTATTGTGTTTTTACGATGAGCAAAAAAGTTTAAAACCATCAACTAAAACTTTTTAGTAAAATAAAATATTTTATTATTCTCACTTGATCTTCAATCTTAAACTGAAATGATTTTAATTAAACTTAAAATACAACTGATTTCTATTTTTAGATAAAAATTTCCATGTGTATCATTAGTAATGGTTTAAATAAATGTTAATTTAAATATAGTTTAAATTTATTTAAACTATATTTAAATTAACATTTATTTAAACTATATTTAAATTTAAACTATATTTAAATTAAAATTAAAACTTATTTAAACTATATTTAAATTAAAAATTATTTAAACTATGACAAAAAAAGATAAGGATTGTTTATGAATCACATGCACATTTACTATGTTCAAAATTTAAAAAGGATTATGTTTTAAAAAAATGATACATTAGTTTTTTGAATTGACATTAAAAATGTGATTCAAAATGCCACTATTTTTTGAAAAAATGTTTTTTGAAAAAATGATTCATATTTAAAATAGAAACAAAATGCGATTGTGGATTTTGAACTAAAAAGCAAATACGCTTCAAATTGTGACTACAACATTTTAAAAAGCATTATTATTGCACTACCTTTTAATTCACCTGCATGTCTAATCTAATTCAAGTGACACAAGCTGAACTATTCATAAAATGTGCAACTATATTTTTAATGGATCTGAGAACAATTATAAGAAGTCTTGTGTGTGGCACATCACTCATACACATACATCTCACTATTTGTGTGTGGCACATCACTCATACACATACATCTCACTATTTGTGTGTGGCACATCACTCATACACATACATCTCACTATTTGTGTGTGGCACATCACTCATACACATACATCTCACTATTTGTGTGTGGCACATCACTCATACACATACATCTCACTATTTGTGTGTGGCACATCACTCATACACATACATCTCACTATTTGTGAGAATATCAATGCATGTGATTTCCTTTTTGATTGGAATTAAATAAAGTGCACACTAGACAGAAAAAACAGTGACTTAGTCAAAAATTTCCAAAAGAAAATGAGGAAATGTACTGAAAGAAAATAAACTGAATGATTCTCCAATAACAAAGCAAAGACCAAATTTATTTATAGTGTGAATGGTAGATTGACAAGAATTGGTCAGTCAGAAAAAGATAAAACTTTTTTAACAAATTTATTTTTTAATGAATTGTAATAATTTAAAAAAAATCATAACACACTCTTTTTTTTCTATTTTTAAATCCTGAATTATTTTTTTTACGATTAATTTTTTGTATGGAGAAAGTAAATTCTGCTGCTGCATTGTTTACTCCAGGGATAGCAAAACATGTAAATAAGCATGTAAATTTTGTTATCAATTAAAATTAACTGTCTCGAAAATTTTGTGTAATAAAAGGTTTCTATCAGCATTAAAATAACTATACATTTATTACAATTATTTTTTTTAACATTTAAAAAGCAGTGATAAAAACCAGGCTTGGTTTTTTAAAGTATAATGACGTTTCAAATAATTAACAAAAATGATAGTCAAATAAAATTTTAGGTAAAAAAGTCTATCTGAATAAAAATATCATATGTGATCAAGCAATTACATTACCATGGATCAGCCTGGTAAGAGAAAGTCTGGAGGCAAAAAGAAAGAAAGAGGCCAATATAAAGCAAATTGTGAAAATGTTGTTGCATCCATACCAAAGTTAACAACATTTTTCACAAAATAATCTGATGCATCACAAGAAGAAGTGGATTACTAAGCACGTAGCAGCTATCATCCGGATTCATTAATTGAGTATGAAGATTTTGATTAAGAGACTTTGGACTTCATTAGTGTTGTTAGAGAAAAATTAGCTCAGAACGTCGAAGTATTTTTTACTAAACCTGCTGACTGGAGATGTCAGAATAATGGAATGATTGAGTTATTAACAACAAATCAGCAAACTAGAGACATCAATGTCACAGATTTTTCAAGGTAAGAAAAATTATTTGCATCTCATTGGTGTCGCAACAGCTGAGTCTCGTGTGACAGCTGCATCTTTCTTTGGCTATCTTCAATAACTATATAACTTTTTTCTGCTTTAACACATCGCTGGAAAGTCTTGCAATCAAAACTGGAAAAAGGTGTAAGGGTTCCAAAAAGTCTGTCACAGACTAGATGGTCTGCTCGCTCAGATGCATGTTCTGCTCTTCAAACCAGCCATTCTAATTACAAGGTATAATTATCAAAATCAGCTTCTTTAAGTTCTTAGATGGCAATATTACTTATATATTTATATACATATAATATGCATATACACTTTAAGGTAGCCTTAAAAGAGCTGAATGATGACATAACGCAACAGCCTAACACGATAGTTGAAGCCAGTAGACTTCTCAAAAAAATGGATCAGCTGGAGATGGCTGTCATGGTAGTCATCTGGAACACAATAATGGAAAGGTTCAAAAAAGTGAATAAAATGCTTCAAGCTGTTGAAATTGATTTGGCATTCGTGAATGAACTGAAGAGCTCTCTTTCTATTTTTTATTCAAAAGGTTAGATCGAGTTTTGGCAAGTTTGAAAAAGAAGCTATGATATTTGCGGGGACTGACAAATACTCTACTGACCAAAAATGAAGAAGAATGCGCAAATGCCAACATGATGAATTGGCGTCTATTGAAGCATCTGGCTTCACTGGAATAGAAAAAATGATTGTTGAAGTTAATGTCATCATGGATAGACTTTTACCTGAGCTTGAAAGATGAAGGCAAGCTTATGTTTTACTTCTCTCTCGTTTCGGATTCCTTGTCCGCCTTCCAAATATGGACTCTGTTGCGATCACATCGCATGCTCAAGAGCTGTTTAAAAATCTACCCAAATGACGTGGACTCATATTTTCCAAATGAATGTCTGCATCTCAAGAGCTTCGTTCCTACTTTAATCGAAATCGGTACCAGTGAAACCAGAAAACCAAATCATCTTGATTTACTTCTGGTTATTCGATCAAAGAAACTTGAAACCACATTTCCTAACGTTAATGTTGTTCTAAGGATATTTCTCTCTGTTGCTGTTACAAATTGTACGGGAGAAAAGTCCTTTTCAACTTTAAAAAGGGTAAAGAATTGCTACAGATCTAATTGTGGACAAAATCGCCCGTCAGCTCTAGCCGTTCTTTAAATTGAAAATGTTCTTTTAAAAGAAATCAATGTGGAAGGTGTTCGCTGATTTAAAAAGCCGCCACAAGATTTCAAAATAATTTATCTAACATAATATTATAGTATAGACAAAAAAGTATGTATTCTTTAGAAGTCAATATTTCAAATTACTCTGCAAGAGTAAGTTTTACATATATTTAAAACACTTGATAAAGTGTTTTAAATATATGGGATAAGGTGAAAGGCTGAAAAGAGACCACAATCATTATTTCACTGGGGGGCCAGGATGACACAAAGACAAGCCTGTATATATTGACTTAAATTTTTTTTCTTTAAACTGTATAATTTATCATTATAATTAATGAAGTAAAAACAATATACAAATCATTTACCCAAATCTTTTTATGATTTTATTTAATTTTAAACAATTATACAATTTTAAACATTGTTTTTTTGTATACAACTTTATTGTAATAATATTTTAAATAACTACATTTACTACTAAACTACATAATTAACTTTCTTTGCTAAAATTTAAAGACTCCTTAAGAAGTATTTAAAGCTCAATGAAAGATAGTTACACCAACATAAAGTTTTACAAACAATGTAATGTGTTAAAAGTGATTATTAAAATATAACTTTTAAGCAATAGTTAGAGGTATTTATTTAATAAATAACCACTGATAATTGAAAAATGTTTTTTAAACTAAAAAAGACACAATGAACAATTTTAATATTGAGACACTGTATATCTTTTTAAATAAAAAAAGACACACAGTGTCTCAATAATAAAAGATCATGCTCCAAAAAGCATGGACATAAAACTGATCCAGATACAACAAAGAAGTTAGTTAAATCAATGCAAAATTGACATGTAACACAAACAGTGAGTTATATGAAACAGATATTGATATGATTAAAATATTAAAAATAAAAAAACAACACAAAAAAAAATCACAAATAATATTAAACCTCCTTAGATTCCAAAAACTCTCCAATTCTTAACTTCATAGAAAAACTGAAGTAATCAAGCTGAAGATCAGTTATTTCATTTTTGATCATATACTATAAAAATATAAAAGTATTACCAACAACAAAACCATTTATAATATTAATTATACAAACAAAAATACCCTACCTATCATAATTATTATAATTACTTGAATAATATTTTAATAATAATACTAATAATATTGAAATAATTATTTAAAATTCAATTAAAGACTCTGAAATAATTAACTAAAATTAAAAAAAGGCCATCTCAACTTTAAATTTAACAGCAACTTTAAATTTTAATGCAAAAAAACTTTTTTTTTAAGAATGTCAACTTGGGTCTCAAAAAAAGCAAATTTACATAGGGTAGGGTGGCGCAAGAAGCCCTTTCCCAATAAGCATAGGATGCAAAAAAGACCTCTTTTAAATATCTTTTGAATGTTTTGAATGTTTAAATGCTTTTTTTTAGATCCCGTACCAACTGGGCAAGGCCGGCGCGATAGGGGGGTGTGAGACACCCCTCCCTCAATGATTTTTAGTCTGCAAATTGGACCCTTAGTCGGCAAATTGGACCCTTTTAGACTAGTTAGTCGGCAAATGTCGACCCTTTCGATATAGGTTAGTCGGTAATCTAGACAGTTGGCAAATGTCGTCATGGCAGTCGGCAAATTTTGGAAAACGAGGACCTTTTTTTTTTTATTTTAGTCGGCAAAATGTAATGACACCCCCCCCCACGTGACACCTACTCGCGCCCGCCCTGCAACTGGGTTATGTCTCTTTTAATCATAATACTATATGAAAAAAAATTTTAAAAATTTAAGGTAGTAAAAAAAATTTAAAAACAAATAAGGTAGTATAACTACATAATATAGGGGTAAAAAGTTTGTGCATAAAGCATCTGTGCCTTTATGGAGTCATAGAATGTTTTGTTCTATTTGTATTATTTTATTTCACTATTAATAAAATTATAATCGTTGAACAATTTTTTTAATATCACTATTAGTTACAGTTTTATTCAACTTTTTGGAGGACATTGTTAGTGAGTTATAGTTAATTGCAAATGTTTATTGGATTGATACATACGCAATTAAGAAAATAGTTGTTCTTTAGAGAATTTACTCCACATTAATCTTAAGTCAATAAAAGTGAGCAATAAAATTACTTGCATTGAAAAAAAGGTGGAAAAAAGTTTTTGATAAAGCATTACCAGTAATAGTTTTTTTTTATCTATTTTTATAAAAACTTTTATAATTGTTAATGTTAAAGGACTTTATGAAGTTATTTATACTTGAGATAAAAACCGTGCTGTTTTTTCGCCAAACATTGATAAATGGTTAAACTTTCTTTTAAAAATTTGGCTATGGTCGAAGAAATAGCTCTTGAAAAACAAGGTGATAGAATAAAAACTGTATGCACTTACAATGATGAGGTAAAATTTCAACAGTTTTCATGGAGTGAGATGCCTTTAAAAGGTTATTCCCTCATGGTATTATAGAATTTTTGCCATCAGAAGTAACTGGCTAAGGAAAATAAACTTGTTTTTTTGATACTTTATATTTAATTTATGCTACACCTTATGCTTTATTAAATTATGCTTTACGATTATGATGACCTCCCTTAATTGCATTTACAAACGATTTGTTTTACTAAAACAAAAATAAAAAAGGTTCTAACTGATTTTTTTTAATACTAGGAGAATAGTAAATAAATCGTTTATTTTTTAAATGTCTAAATAAAAATATTAATATAATTTTATTTTTATTTATTTATGTATATTAGTTTGTCAACCAAAATAAGAATACATAAACAAATAAAAAACAATAATATAAATAATTTTAATTAACATAAAAAAGAATTAAAGATTTTTTTTCTAAATTCTCCTAATATAAAAAGTTTCAGTCAAATAATGAGATGAAATAAGAATTACTTAATGATGTAATTCATTTTATTAACGAAAAAGCGCCAGAACTTTAGTAAATGCATGTAGTTTTAACTTTACAAATTTAAAATAAAAAATTTAAAATAAAAATGTGCTTTAACTAAGCATTGTAGCTTTAACAAAATAGTCAATGTAGCAGCATTTTCTTGTAGCAGCAGGCTATAAGATAGTTGATATAGCAAAACTCTGCGCATGTTTAAAAAATGTTTAAAAAAAAAAAAAAATAAAAAAACTTTCTAGTCATTATTTTTGCAGTTTTTAAAAAAATGATAAAACTTAATGTACTTCCTAATATATTTTAATTTTTAGAAAACATTAAAATGTAGCTTAGTTGTTGAAGTCACTTAAATGTTGTTGAATAAAACTTTTTTTTTTACCATAAAAGTCTCTTAGGATTATATATATATATATATATATATATATATATATATATATATATATATATATATATATATATATATATATATATATATATATATATATATATATATATATATATGTGTGTGTATTTGTTGACTTCTAGATAAAAGAAGCCATAATAAATAGAAAGAAAGATATAACATACACTGTTGATTTCTGGATAAGTTCTTAGCTTTTTACCACAAGGTGAATAATAATAAACATCGCCACGTAATCCTTCACCATTGTTTACTGGTCTTAACCTTGTTTGTCTGCGCCATCTAAAACACCAAGAACAATTAAAAAAACAAATAAATAAAATTTTGATGCTTTATAATATAAAATAATAAATTAAAATAAAATAAAAAGTTGCAAAAGACAGATAACACTATCTGTCTTTTGCAATTATTTTTTTTGTCTATTATTACTTTATTATTTTATATTCAGAACATAAAAATTTTAAGTTTTATTTCTTTAAAAGACAAATTTTTAAAAAATACCCTTTTTGCAATGGAATTAGAATAAGTGATTCATCCAACACTTTTCTTTTCTTCAGATTGTTCTGCTTGACTTAAATAAAAGATAAATTCATGAAAACTTTTGTCATAAAATTAACACAACAAAATTAAGAAAAAGGAAAAAAAAAAAAAAAAAAAAAAACTAAAAAACGTTATTACTTGAATATTATTTGAATGAATTAAATTATAATTTTTATTGGATATTTATTATTGTTAATAAACTAGCTGTTAGAGAAATAAAGCGGACTAATCACAAATAAAAACTATATATTATAAATAAAAAATTAAAAAGAAATTGGTTTTTACCAAGAAATATCTAAGTAAGACTATGAAATTGTATCTCAGGTAAATCAGGTAAACCAACCACTGAGTTATCTGGTAAATCACTGGGTTATTAAGAGTTTTCAAATGGTTAAGCTTTATTAGCGAGTAAATCTGCATAGAAGGTTTGATTATTAAAAATCATTTAAAGGACATAAACTAGAATATCTCAAATGTGATTTTAATGCACATGTTAGGACATAAACTAGAATATCTCAAATGTGATTTTAATGCGCATGTTTTTTGCTAAGATTGGCAACACAACGAGTTGCGTTGCGCTTATAATCTTAGCAAAAAACACGCGCATTAAAATCACATTTGATCACCTAAATGAGGTTTCCTAAAGGCAAGCTGCTTGGGAGTTATAGTTATAGTAATGTAGCATAACCCTGAACTTTTTTCAGTTGACATGAAAGAAAAATGATACCCATTCACAACGATTACTGGTGCAGGTGATTACATATTTATCAAATATGTGATTTGTATTGGTATCTGCAAGAAAAATCATGCATTGATAATGAGTCTAAAATCATTTGGCTCACTTTTTTCCGGGTGTCATAATTGTACTTTGTCTCCAGCAGTCTTGCATTTAACCAAAATCAAGAAACAAAAAATATATAAAAGAATATCATAATGACCAATACTTATTTGTGCCAGATCTTGCTTCATTGCATTATATTTCTTTTTTTACAGGGGAAAACTTGACCAAAAACACCTGTCAAGTTGGCATTTCCAATAATAGGGTGTCATTACCGTACTTTGTCTCCAGCAGTCTTGCAGTTAACCAAATAGTGCATTGCATCAAAAAACAATAAAAAAATATAAAAGAATATTATAATGATGATCAATACTTATTTTGGCCTGACCTGGCTTCGTCGCATTATATTTCAACTCTTCCCAGGAAATCTTGAAATATAATGTTAATAAAACATTAAATAAATTAATAAATTTAATAATTAAAAAAAGAAAATTAAAAAAAAATTTTATACAACTTTTGTATTCTTTTTTTTAAAGTGGTTGCTGTTTTTAGCTAACAAATTTTATACAAGTTGATAAAAAAACATATTTATAACAATTTTTAACAATTTAACAGCAATTAAAACAATTTAACAGCAATTAAAAATTTTGATATGCAATTTATTCACGATTTTTATCAGTCCATATTAAGAAACTAATTTGCTGAGAACTATGTGAGATTTTGTTAATTCTTTTCTTACATTTAATAGTTTTGACGGCTTTTTGCTTTTAAAAATGTTTTGATAAGGTTTTATTTATTTACATAAAAAACTTGTTTAAAATTTTTTTTTCCTAAATTTGTATCAACTTTGGTCGTGGAAAATAACAAATGCCCTAAAAAAAAAAAAAAGGAAATAAAAACAATAAAATATTTAGGTAAATTATTTTTTTCACTAAATTTTAATTTTCAAATTTTTTTTACTTTATTTTATTTTGATTTTCTATTTTTTATAGTATTAATTTTCTTTCTTTGAGTATTGCTAATTTATTCTTTGTAGTTTCTTATAGCATCATTTAGCACAAATTCTTAAAACACTTATATATAAAAATGTGGTCAGGTTGTTTAAAAAATTACTTTAAGCATGGAGGAACAAGGCATGCGACCGCACACACTTTCCGGCAAGACTTGTATTTTCTTTTTTTTTTAATAAAAAAATAATCTCTGTAAATTACATTTACAGAGATTATTCTTTTATTCTTTTATTCTTTTATTGTTTTATTGTTGTTACAACCCTCTTATTCTGAAAACAGCAACTTTGAGGAGAAAACAGCAACCAAAAATTTGAGGAGAAGTGGTGTAAAGTCAAACATGGAGAAAACCCTGAATGAAAAAAACAAGAAGAAACAAGTTGAGTGAGGTAATATCAGCAATGAGGTGATGATCAATCCTGAAGTTTCTTGCTTACAAAGCACTCTAAGACTATGCCAATACTAAAATCTGAAACAACTTTATATTAGGATAAATAGCTGTCTTGAGAAAGCTGACATTAACCTTGAAAAAGATCTTGCCAACTCAACTTGTCTTTGAATGAGGAAAATTAGAAAAATGGACTTTGAATTTCAAATATCATATCTTGTTCTCGTTGGTAATTATCAACTGTAATTTTGCTTTTATTTTAAAGAAAAAAATTAATAGGCCTAGACTAGCTGCTATATAACACAGCTCAGAAATTTAAGCTTTAAGTTAACTATCAGAGCACCCCAAAAATGTTAATGATTATAGTAAGTGGGGCATCTGGACCTTTCATTTTCATATTTAGAAAAATCTGAGAGGTATCACATTTTTAGAAAATTGACATGGTAAAAGTCATTTTTTTCATATTTAAAAAAACCAAATATATTTACAGAAAGTTGAACTTTATTTAAAAAAATATTCATATACTAACTTTTCAAGGTCTTTAATCTAATATTTGTATATAAATGTCATTAGAATACGCAATGTTGGTCAAAAAAACATTTTGTAATAAAATACTTTTCTGAAAGATCGTCTGCTGTTGCTACCTTGAAAAGAACAACAAATGCATTTCAGATAATAAAAATTTGAAAGGTCTGGTTCAAGTTTTCTGTAAGCCTGAGTTTTCACTGAAAGTATTTGCCTACCCTACTGGATTATGCCCAGGTGGTAAGAAAAACTTTCATCTCTGTAAGGCTGGTAAAAGTATTGTAGGCACAGTTACTCTAAAATAGAAAAATTCTGATTTGTCTTGCTTACAAACCTCTAGAGATTGCTCAATATTATGTCAATATTACTCAATATGCAATCAAGAAATAGATTATTAAATAAAAGTATGAAAAAGGGAACTAGCTCAACACTGAAACTTTGCCAAATATGCTTCTGTGAAATTGCATAAGGTACAACAAATGTTCCCACAAATGTTAACCTTTTAAGGCTAGCACAAATCTTTCTGAGAATATTTCTAAAATTTCTAAAAAAGTAAAGGAACAAGAAGCTTCTTCCTTACTTAAAGAAATTTATTGGGATCAAAAGCAAAGTTTAGGAGCTCAAACCATTTTTAGAACAGGTAAAATATTGTTAAATAAAAATAGCTATGATATATATTCTTAAAATAAAAGTTTATCTTATGATAAACTATTATTCTTAAAAACTAACAGTTGTCTTATATTAAGGAGGTAAATGTATTCATATTACACTTGGTGCTCCAGAAAGTGATCAGAGAAATATTCCTTACAATAAGGTAGAAGCTTTGGTAAATACCTTAGGACTTAGTCAGTCTAAGTTTAATGAAATGTTAAAAATTTGAGGAGAAGTGGTGTAAAAGTCAAACATGGAGAAAACCCTGGATAAAAAAAGTAAACTACTTTTATTCTTAGAAGCGAACATGTTAAAAAAAAAAAAAACAATTATCAGGCCTTGTGATGAATCAGGAGCGATCCCTCTGAACACATGAAACACGCCTGTAAATGAACTTCCGGGCGCAACAAATAGCGCTAATACATCAACCAAATAAATGAGTGCAATTTTTTACACTCATAATGAAACTAGTGAGCGTTATTTGTTTCAACATGTTTCAAGTGTTGGGAGCGATCGCTCCCAATTCATCGCAAGCATTGTATTATGTCACTGAATTATTAGACTTTCAAGAAAAGCAAAAAGATAACCACTATGCTACAGTAAAAAGAGACTTAGTATATATCAAAGATATTACAACATTTCTGGATTTTGTAATAAAATTTCGAGGGCAGGTTCCACAAAACACATTTGTAAAGATTGGGATGAATTCAGATATTTGTATTTATATTTTAATAATCGTCTTTTTGAAAACATACTTTTGAATATATTATTTTAACATATTTATATCATAAATATGTATGTGTATATGTATAGGTGGAGGATCATTGAAAGTAATAGTAAATTTGTTTGATCAAACCAAGGACAGGGCAGAAGATAGCAGCTCCATGGGATCATCAAACTAAGTAAAATTTCATCTTTAACAAAAAGCTGCCGTGCTGGAACAGGTTTTCTTCTTGAAAGCTTATTAGCAGGACTAAATTGATATTGTTTTGGTTCAAATGAACGCTTATGATACATAAAAAAACTGTGATAATTAACACACTGTCAAATAGTAGATTATTGAAAAAAAAAATTTAATTACTTTTTTTTGGATCCAACAACCTTTCTATAAACTGTAAGTTTTTACTTATTTACTTTTATTTATATTTTACATATTTTTCTTAAAAGGATTCTAAACTCCCAACACATGTTGTGTTCATATTAAAGATAATGTTAAAAAAAAAGGTTTGAACCAAATTTTTTTGATTAAAAATAAATAATGAATGCATACCGTGAAAAACAAATGTTGTTGTTTTTGCCGCAGCTCATCTTCTCCATTTTTTTCAACCACTTGGAGTCTTCAAATTATGCGTCGCAATCTACAGACTTTGGCAATGCCTTTGAAGCGCGTTTAATTCATAAAAGTTTTAGTATTTGACGTCACGGTAGACTTTTAACAAAATAAAAGTGCAATTAAACTGAGCTGCATTTTTCTACTGTAGTATTTTTTTAACATACAGTCATGTGCATGAAAATAGCAGTGGCACAAAAAATTATAAAAAAACCTTATTAAATTTAATGATATGCATAATTTCGGACCGTAATTGTTAATTTTTCGTTATTAAGTGTTATCTGACACTATTTAGTCTAAAAAAAGCTTTTAAACTTAAATGGACAATATCATACTACCATTTTTTTAAAAAAGGTACTTTTATCACATTTAATGAATGCAGATTTACCATTAAAAAAGTAAATAAAATATAACATTGATGAAAAACTATTTATTCATCTTTTGAAAATACATCTAATACTTAGTTCCATGACCCTTATTTTTCAATACTGCTTTACATCTTCGTGGCATTGACTCGATTAGATGACGACATCTTTCTAAGGGAATAGCTCTCCAAGCTGCTTCAACTGCTCTCCAGAGTTCCTCTTTATTGGCTGGTCTAGACAAAGATACTGCTCTTTTAACATCCCCCCACAGGTTTTCTATCGGGTTCAGGTCTGGGGATTGTGCTGGCCAGTTCATTACCTCAACCTTATTCTCTACAAACCAATTTTTAGCTTTACGAGAGGTGTGTTTAGGATCATTATCCTGCATAAAGATCCACTTCAAAGGCATTTCTTCTTTTGTATATGGTAACATGACTTCTTGCAGTATTTTAACATAAGCAGTTGCATCCATGATGTCTTTGATCCAAAAAATAGGGCCCAATCCAAACCAAGAAAAACAACCCCATGCCATCACCTGGCAGCCACCATGTTTTATTGTCTTGGTGGTATACTTTATATTATATTCTGTTCGTGGGGGTCTTCGTACAAACTTTTCGTGAATACCTGGATTAAATAAAACAATTTTAGTCTCATCACTCCAAAGAATATTACGCCATTTCGATGATGACCATTCTTGATGCTCTTTAGCAAATGCGATTCGATTTTTAATCAGTCTCTTATTTAGAAGTGGAGTTTTTCTGGGCCTTCTGGCTTTTAAATTGGCTTTTATCAAACGTCTTCTCACTGTCGAGGACGATATTGGTAAATTTAATTCCGTTTTTATGGCTGTGGAACTCATAAAAGGATTTATCTTCGCACATCTAATAATTTTACGGTTCGTTTTCAATGACGTTTTAAATTTTCCCCCACGCAATTCCGCTTTTTGTGTCCATTTTTTGGCATTGGAAATCATTTTTGCAGAACATTGTAAAGCATCTTGGATGAATTTGTAAGTTTTACCATCTTTTAACATATTTAAAATTATTTGACGCTTCTCATTGGAACAATGTTTTGCTCTACCCATTTTAACTGTAATAAAATTGTGAAACTTAATAAAATATCGTTTAATTTTAATGAACAAACACTTACCTTAATGTATAAAAAAAATTGATGGTAAAAACAACTTTTAAGGCACTAATAGAAAATAAAGTGTATATTCACTGCTATTATAACGCACAGTTAATAAAGCAAAATTTTATAATTTAATTTAAATTCTGATACATGTGTGTATAAACAGCAATATTGCCAACCTCTTTATATTTAAAAACCCTAACAGAAAATATTTAGAGAATAAAATATACAAAATTAACCATCAGTAAAAAAATTAAATGTATTTTATAAATAATTTTCTCCCACTGCTATTTTCATGCACATGACTGTACAGCAAAACAAATTTATTTGTATTATTTTTCCAAACATCGCAAAAAAAATTTTGTAAAAAGTAAAAACAATAAATTATTTTTATTTTATAGGAGCAACTTATTTTTTACAGATATCTTAATAATTTTTAGATTTATATATCTTACTTATATTTCTTTAATTATTTAAATTAAAACAAATATTAAAGCTTTAGTTACCAATCTCATGATTTTCATACGAGTATTTTACATTATATAGAACGTTTTATATAAGGTCTTTTGTTTTTGCGCAAGAGAGCGCAGTATTATATATTCTGATTCTTAATTATTTTTATTTAAACAATGGGAACTATTTTCTAACTTCTCTGGTTATTTTTACGCTATGACAATTTTTTGTTTTCCCGTTGAAAAAAAGTATTTATTAACAATTACTTTCATAAACTGACAGTATTAATTAGAGATATTTAATGAATTGTTAACTTTTTTTATTATAAATTTTTTTGATCACGCTGATTTAATTTAAATTGCTAAATTTGCTGAATTGGATACAGATAAAAAGGAAATACCATTTTATTTTACATTTAATTTTTGATGAAATTTTTAAAATGTCACCAACTCCATACCAATTAGAACCTGTTAAGATTATGAAAAAAAAGTACAAGAATACACTAAACAATACAGTTGACAGTAGTATCAGATATGAAAATTTGTGAAAGGATATGTGAGATCCTGATTTTGCATTAAAAGTACAATTAATTGCAACACAAGTCGGCATTATAAATTTTGATTATAAGTTTACTGTTAAATATTTTATAACCATCAAATAAAAAACATGAAGTTTATATATTTTCGCCCGTTATATACAACTAATATTTAACAAAAATACGGACAAATTATTATTAAATAACGCAATAATTAACACATTAATTAAAGGCAATAATTCAAGATAGATGGTAATTTAAATTGTTAAAATGTCATAACGCGCATTAAAAAACATTATATTTGGTATTTCCAAATTTGTGTCGTAATTGGCATGTGTCTCTTAACATGAAAAATTAAAAATTTTTAAAAACACAATTAACAAATACAAATTTTCAAGCAATTTTCTCTTCCAATTCTCATTTATTCAAAGAAAATTTACTATTAAACTTTAATTTCTCTTATCTAAAAAAAGAACAAGTGACGCAAAAAATATATGTATTCTATACAACTCTTATTCATTCAAAGTTTAATCGCGCAAAACTTTTCTTTCTCTTTTGTTCTACTCTTTTATAAAAAGAGCGCCCGATGAAATAAAAACTTTTCTTTTTTAACATATAATTATAGTTTGAGATTAAATTAGAAATAAATCAACAATTTCATTTTTATGGCTTAGTCGTTCTAAATAAGTAAATTTAGTTCAAGTTAATAATTCAATATTTACAGTTGCAATATAATAAAGAAATGGTGTTTAATACTGAACTTTTTATTTATTTATTTATTTTTTTTACCTACATTTGTTATAAAAAACTTTAGAACCCCCGTCATTAAAATAATTTGTTTTAAATATATTTCGACGTGATTATTCAAACTAATTTTTTTCATTTGACTTTCCGAACTTCATGCAAAGCAAATTGAAAAGAAATATCGTCTAACCAAATAAAAAAGCTGTTACTTATTTTATACAGGTAATTAATGTAAAACAATTTTTCAGATAATAAATACTCATAATTTATAAACATTAAATATATGGCGCAATAACAATTTATAGCAACGAACCAGCATAAAATATTTGAGGTTTTTAATATCTTTTTGAATGTTAAAAATAGAAAAAAAAACAACTAAACAAATCAAAAAAATTTCAAATAAAAATAATTAAAAATATTTCTAGAGTTTCATTTGTTAAAAGTCTACCGTGACGTCAAATACTAAAACTTTTATGAATTAAACGCGCTTCAAAGGAATTGCCAAAGTCTGTAGATTGCGACGCATAACTTGAAGACTCCGAGTGGTTGAAAAAAATGAAGACAAGCTTCGGCAAAAACAACAACATTTGTTTTTCACGGTATGCATTCATTATTTATTTTTAATCAAAAAAGTTTGGTTCAAACCTTTTTTTTTTAATATTATTTTTAATATGAACATAACATGTGTTGGGAGTTTGGGATCCCTTTAATATTAAGTGTTAATTATAAAAATGAGTAATATAGACTATACATGGGGCAGAAATAAAATCTTAGTTGCCCATTTATTTGAACCAAAACAATGCTAACTTAGTTATCATTTAATTATAAATGCTAATTTAGTAATCATTTAATAATATTAATTTAATTATCATTTAGCTGAATTAGCAAAGTGAAGAGTTTAATGTTCCTTTTGCCATAATATTATGTCTGAAAATAGAATTCAAATCACAACATATTGAAGTTTTCTGAAATAGATAGAATATATATATATATATATATATATATATATATATATATATATATACATATATATATATATATATATATATATATATATATATATATATATATATATATATATATATATATATATATATATATACATATATATATATATATATATATATATACATATATATATATATATATATATATATATATATATATATATATATATATATATATATATATATATATATATATATATATATATATATATATATATATATATATATATATAAAGTGTAGATAAAAAACAAACACAGCTGTCTTGACTTTTTTTTGACTGACTTAAATGGGTAGAACTTGGGAGGAGTGCATTGTATTAAAAATGTGTTAAAATACAAAATTATTTTCCAACTTACTTCCAGATACTTCAAGATCGTGACTTGCTTTTCTCTTGACTCCAGTGATATCCATGTCTTGTGAAATAAATGAAGAACTAATGCTAGAATGTGACATCTCATCTTCTTCTTGTTCAAACTCATCACTTGACTCTTTAACAAATTAAAAAATTTACAACACTTTTGATGATACTAGTGAACAAAATGTAACAATAACAATGGAAATTGTAACAATAACAATGAATATAGTGGCAGAGTGTTTGTGGTGCGTAGTAGCAGAGATATTACACTAGCAGAGGTACTGGGTTTAAAACCCACCACACCCCTAGTAGTATTGTAAACAACATGCTAATTTGTACAGTTAAAATTTGTAATAATTGAAGTTTGTACCAACTCTCAATTAATCTAAAAATCTAAATTCAAAAAAATTTGCAAAAACATCAAGATGATCAATTGCTCTATATCTCTAGCTCAACCAATATTGGTATTGACCATAATCAAACATCAGATTTAATAGCTTCAAAAAATCTAATTGAGCTGAATTCATATAAAGGACAAACAAAGGTCATCAACTTTAACCACCAAATATCTGATAATATTTTAAGTATAACATATCTTAAAAAGCCCAAAATATTTGCCTACAACCAATAAGAATTCTTTTTACTTTGATTCTGATATAAAACAATACACACAAACACTTATATAATAAAAATGTTTTTAGAGATCTCAAAAAATGATTGGTAAATGTGTCTAATGAAATAAGTTATGTCACATATTATATTTACAATTTCTACATAACTGTAAAACTTCATAAATGTCTATTCCTTCTAAGATCTAAAGTAAATTGAATGATTGATATAAGATTCCTTAGATCAATCATTCTTAAAAAACAGAAGTAAATAGACATTTTATAAAGAAATAAAAAAATACGACTACTTAAACTACATCAGTAATCAACTATAACATATAAAAGTAAACAATTCAAATCATCTTACTAAAAGAATAATTGCTTTTACATTTGATTACAACAAAGAAAAAACAACATTTAACAGAACTAAAAAACAACATTTAACAGAACTAAAAAACAACATTTAACAGAACTAAAAAACAACATTTAACAGAACTAAAAAACAACATTTAACAGAACTAAAAAATAATACTTAACAGAACTAAAAAACAACATTTAACAGAACAAAAAACTCAACTTAAAAAATATGAATATCATGATAATGTTACTAAAAAAAGTAAAATACAAAACTCTCAAGACCAGCTCTCCAAAATCAAACTGAAAAAAATTTAGCCTTAAACAGCTTTTTTTAACAACTTGAACATTCCCTCTATTTTCACAATGCTACAGGTGATATTGTGAAAATAAAGGAAATAATGACAAAAGTAGTTTATTTGGACATTTAAAAAAAATCATGCTATACCTTTGGAGAATTGGGTTAATTGTAGGTCATTATCGTTTTTAGATCATTTATAACTGAAAAACTGAAAATGTTTTTTTTAAAAAAATATGAATATCATGATAATGTTACTATTAAAGTAACATTATCATTATGATAATGTTACTGTTAAATCCAGACAGTAATAATTAACCGATTTTTTATAGCAACTTGATATGTCAAACATTTTTAACTGAAGCAAACTTCCTGCCTAATCTATCTTTAAATGAAAAGGAAAAAAAGGTGGAAAAAAAAGGTAAAAATGTTTTTTTTTTTCATCTAGCCAGTAATTGTATTAAAACAATCAATCTTCTAACACTAACTTCTGCAAAAATCCAATTAAGCAACAAAGAAGTAGAATTTTGTTAACTTATAATAAAAAACATAAAATTTACAAAATGTACCCTTATGAAGTAAAAACACTTACAACATCAAATACAAAATGGAACATAAAAAAGACATTTTACTTTTCAGAGTTAGAATGTAATATACTATTTAAAAAAGTTTATTATGCAGCAAGATACCAAGATACACTGGAAAAATAAATAAAGTAAAACTTTAAACAAATGATTTTTTAATTGCCAATGTTCACACGCTACCATTATAGAACCTTTTCTCCAGCTTTATGTGTTTCTGGAGTGTAAAATGAAAAAAGATTAAAATCTAATATGAAACATCTCCACCAGACATACTTTTAATTAACATAACCACTCTATCTTCTGAGATTTTGAGATTTGACATTTCATTTTAAAATCAAAACAAATCAACAACAGTAGTTATTATCAGTTGCAACAATTAATATTTTCTGTTTGATAAAAACTATATTTTTTCATTATTTTATCAAATACTGAATTTTTGAAATGCCTCAAATGCTGAAATATTATACTCAAACTTAATTTTAATTATATAACAGTGTATAACAGTGTATATCTTATAATAATCTTATAATAACAGTATATAACAATGTGTACCTTATAACAACAGTGTATTTTTTATAATAACATTGTATATTTTATAATAATTTTATAATAACAGTGTATAACAGTGCATGTCTTATAGTAACAGTGTATTTTTTCAAATAAAATTTAAACATTGTTTAAAGGATAAATTAAAAAATTGTATCAGTTTTATTAACCTCACAATTTCAAGTTAAAAAGCAATTTTGTGTAAACTATAGTAATAAAAATTGTTTACCTTCTTCAGACGATGAAGACATTGAACCACTATTGCCTGCATTATCTTCAAATGCCATTTGTTTTAACTGAGCATATGGTTTACCGCTAGGAATAACTTTTTTGGTAACTTGATTAGCTGATGATGATATACTTAAAGAGTTGCAAGTATTCGTTTTCATATTGTCTGTTGAAAGTAAAAGTGGTTTAATAGGTGTATTTTTAGCTTTATTTAATAATCCTTTTCTTAAAACCTCATTATTGCATGTTTTCTTTGTAGAAAGGTTATTATCGTTTGTCTTTTTTATTTGGTTCATTGATTGTAAATAAGATAATGGTTTTCCACTGATTCGCTTTTCAGAAAATGAGGAAGAAAAACTAGCTGGTTTTCCAGTGTGAACAGGATGATTGCCAGGTTTGCTAGTTTGTTGGGATGAAATTAATTGTTCTGTGTGTGAAGCCAGAGAATTTGAAGTTTGTTCTAATGGTCTTATGTTGTCATTTTGGGTTGTTTTTAAAGAATTATTTTGTAACCGTAATGATGGATGAACAGGCTTCATTCCAGTTGGGGATAAAGTAAGAATAGGACTTGAAGGTGGAGACATAGGATTGCTAATAGTAGAATTTAAAATAGGTGTTTTTGGAATAACATTATCATTCAAAAGGGTTTCTTTTTTACATAAACTTTGAGATACTAATGGCTTTGATAAACAGGTTACTGAAGAAACTGAGTATGAACTGTCTACATCAGTTTTTTCCTCAAATGAAAAATTTTCAGCTGGAAGAGGTTTAATAACAGAAATTCTTTCTTTTTTCTCCATTGCATTACGTGCAAGCTCAAGGCTTGATTCATTAACATGTAGAGCATTCGCATCAACAGTTCTATTACCAGATTGTGATTTCATTCCTAGTAAGCATTCTATACTGCTGAACTTCATTTTTGGTTTATGCTCAAGAGTGTTAGATTCATTTTGTAATCCTAAAGCAACATCAGAAATATGATGTAACATACCTTGTTTAAAAGTATCCTCGGTTGTTTTTACACTTGAGTTTGATTGAAATTCTTTACTTTTGCTTTTTAGTAAAGTATCTGAACTCATTTGTGAAATCTTTGGCTTATGAGAACTTCTATTTGGATTAGATTTACTTATTGACTTTGATGCATTAAAGGTTGGTTGACTGGTTTCAAAATCAAAACAAGGATCATCATCAACCCCAGAAAAGTTGGATGGTTTAGAGTTCACAATTGAAGGTTCTCTAGTTTGCAGAGCTTGCTTTTGAGAAAAACTATATGGAAAAGCTGGATGATTTGCTGGCATATTTATGTTAATATTTATGTTAACAGCACTATTTTGTGTGGCTTGAACAGAATTGTTCTGAGAAAAGGAAATTTGGTTAGGAGATGAAACAGTAGTTCCACTTTTTTTAGTGTTAGTGTTCCGCAAAAATTCATTGCTGCGTGAGTTTTGTTTATGCTCACTCGAAGCATTCAAGTACGGATTAAAACTGATTACAGCATCCTGTGAGGTAATGGATTCATGATTAATTGAATTTTGTTTTGCAGAATATTTTGACAACCGATCACTTTGTAGAACTTGATCTTCTATAACATTTTCAAATCTAGGCGTCATATACATAGAATTTTGCTGGTTCTGATCACTATTTGGCTTCCTTGTATCTAAAACTTTATTCTGTTGGTTCATATGAATTGCAGATATATGTTGATCAATTTTAAAATCAATGTCTTCAAGGTGTTTATTTACATGAACATTTTCTCTAATAGTCATTTGATTATTTATTAAAGTCTGGCTATTTAAATACTGGCTACTTATTAATGCTCTTGTGTCCAAGCTGTTTAAAAATGAGTCATCAATGGATGACTTTGAGTATTGGTGACCATTTGAACCTGATATTAACCCAGATGATTGCCAGTTAAAATTGTCATTGTTAGTTGCTGAAGCCTCTGGATAATATATGAGAGATTGATTTGTAATACTTTGCTTGTTAAGATCTGAAATGGAACCTTGATTATTAGCTGTTCTTGTGTCAACCTGGGAACTCTGGCGTAAATAGGGATCAATAATCAAAGTGTCCTTGCTCAAAAAAATATCCCGTTGACTTTGATGAATGTGTTGATCAGAATTAAAAGTTTCTCTAGGACTAAAAGCTTGATTATTCTGCCTATTAATGCTTTGCTGCACATCAATTATATCATCACGATGGAAATGACTTCTATTTTGTACTTCATGATGAATATTAGATTCACGAGCTAATGTTTCTTGGTCTCTTTGAAAAACTGAGCGCACTTCTCGCTCTTGTTCAAGATCAGATTTTTGCTGAGTGTCTCGCTGTTGCTGAAATGTTTGCATTGTAGATACTTGTCGGTAAAGAGAAGAAAATAGTCCGGAATCCCTATATTCAGGTGAAAGTAAAGAATTTTGCTCATTTATCCATCTAGATTGAGGTAAACCTTGATATGAAAATTGAGGATTAATAGTATTTACTGGAGGAGAGTATGGTATACCCCAAGGATTTGCAGGAACATGGTTACTCAAGTTTAAATCAATGGGCAAAGGAACTTGTCTTTGATTGATCCTTGATTCATCAGCATCTGAAGGATTGAAAGAAGAACGACGACCATGGTATACATGAGCTGGAGGCAACTGAGGTTGAACTCCTATAACTTGCTGTGGTGATAAATAAGCCATTTGTTGACCTAAAATTTTAATAAAATAATAAAAATTAATAAGAGAAGAAGTAATCAGACATTATTATGAAGCCTCAAAAATAAGGGCGCAAAGTCTTACGTCTATATAAAAGTAGAATTTTAGAACATTTTCAAAAATAAAAAATTGACAAGGATAAACAAAATTGACATAAACACCCCTTTTGATTTATATAATATAATCTTTTACTACACAATACCTTGGGCAAGACTATGCTCCTTAACTTTAGTTGGCCTTCACAGCCTTGGAAATATAACAATACCACCTTACACTGAGGTTGCACATGAAACATAAATAATAATTACATTATTTAATGCAATATAGATACATTACAATGTTTCTCATTAGAAGTGATAAAGATAAAAACTGACGCAATATTACAACCTTAAATTTAAAATTTGAATTAAAGAAATTCTACAGTATAACAAATGTTAACATGTTCAGTTGTTCATTATTAAAAAAAATCTCTTGAGATCTTTTTAACATTTTTAGAGATTAATCTATTATCTTGCTTTATAAACTTTATCTTTTGACTTCCAGTCATTTCGAATCTAAATGTGGCGCTTGCAGCCTTGTGAATGAAGTGAATGGGAGCGAAGATGTTTAGAAAAAAAAAAAAAGAAAAAAAAAATTGCCTAATAATAAAGTCTCCTTTCAAGCATAGAGAACCCCATATTCCTAGAAAAGTCTCATTCATGCTGAAAAGTTAGAGTTTTATGTAAAAGTCCTAATTAATTGGAATTTTTTTAAATGTATATACTTAAGTAAAAAATCTTTATTCAGTGTTAATTAGCCATAAGAATCTAGTTACGGTAATAAGTTTAACCAAACAGAATTCTTGTTATAAAAACTGAAATTGTAAAAAGTAGACACTTTTTACAATTTCAGAAAAAAAGTATTCCACCCATCCAGATTAAAAAATTATAGCAAAAACTCAACTTCTACTTTTAAAATCTTATTTTTTCTGAAAAAAACTCTGACTCATAAATTAATATGGACATATCTTAATTGATTTGATCTTAATGAATTTTAAAAGACATCATTAAAGAGTTTAAAATATAATTTGTCATTGTCAAGTATATACACATATGTATATATGTGTGTGTGTGTGTGTGTGTATACTTGACAATAAGGGTATTTATAATCTCTTGAAATATTGTATGCAAATTAATTACAAATAAAGAGTTACATCTATAGTAGAGGTTTTATTTTAATTAAAGTTTAATGAAATCTTAAATATCTTAAAAATTTAGATATTTAAGATTTTTTTATTTGCATACTTTTAAAAAAAATTGATTTTTTTTTATCCAAGAAAAAAAATAATCTAACTTTTTTTTTTTTTTTAGGGAAAAAAAAAAGTTATTTTTCATTTTTATTTTTTTAAGCTATTAAAGAAACTTTTGACAGTTACTTAATCTGAAAGAGTTTAAAAAGGAAGAAAATGCTTGAAAAAAAAATGTTTTAAAAAAAAGACAAAAAACGTGTTAAAAAGTTTTTTTATAAAGACTGACTAAAAGGTTTGTTAATGTTAAGAAAAACTGTGTTCAAAAAAAGTTGTTAATATTGAATCTTAACAAATATTATGTTACATTTAAAAACAACTATTTTCTTATATCATGGTCAGTTTGCTTAGAGCATTAGTTAATAGAATGAGTTAAATAAAGACTTAACACACCCTGCCTTGGGACTCTTGGTTGAGTAAAGGCTAGAGATGGTGTCTCTATAAAAATACTCATTTCAGGGTGGCCACATAAAATTTTTGTAAAAAAAAGAGGATATTAGAGGATTTTAGAGGAGATTTTGCATTTAATTTAGAGGATTTTTTTAACTACAAAATTTTGAATAAAAATAACTTCATAGATTCAGGCTGGCATGAAATCTTTTATTCCATTTTAACAATTCCAGGTCAGGCCTCACTCTTCTCCATCGTTTTCCTTACATTGTGCTGCTGCAATTTCCAACCGTTACTTCCATATCTATCAGCAAAACGATTCTCCAGAAAACAGACGTTTCTTTATTACTGCTAGGAACCATTGTAAAAAGGTTTTGTCTAACGCCAAAGCCCGCTATTCTCAGGTCATGAAATCTCGCATTTCATCTCAAAAATTAGCCTTAATATACTATCAATAATAAGGACCAATCAGTTAATCCACTTCTCCTGTATGGTACAGATTTTGTCACCTCACCTAAAGACAAAGCTGAAATGTTTGCTAAGAACTTCTCATCAATATCATCTCTTGATTCCACTAGTCGTGTTCTACCTGATGATCCATTGCTTGACATTCGTATCCATCCAACTTCTTTATCTAAAGTGATTTCCTGCTTAGACTCTTCTACAGCGTGTGGTCCGGTCAACATACCTGTTGTGTTCTTGTAGGAATGTTCTACGGAGCTGTTGTTTATACTTTCAAAACTATTTAAAAAGTGCTACTCAGAGTCTTATTTACCAACATGCTGGAAAGTGGCATTTGTTATCTCAATTTTCAAAAATTCTGGAGAACGATCTGACTCATATAACTACTGTCCCATTAGTTCTCCTCCTATAATAAGCAAGGTTTTTGAGTCTTTAATTAACAAACACTTAATCTCTCATTTTGAATCTAACAACTTACTTTCTGATCATCAATACAGATTCTGATCATTTCGTTCTACAGCTGATTCGCTAACAGTAATAACCAATAGGTTTTGTGATGAATTAGATAAAGGTGGAGAGGTTAAGGCTATCGCTCTTGTTATTTCTAAAGCTTTTGATAAAGTTTGGCATGCTGTTCTTCTCCATATGCTTTTTTCTTACAGTGTATCTGGTAACATCCTTAAGATTGTTGAATTCTTCCTTTCAAATCGTAGTATAAAAGTTGTCCTCAATGGACAGCACTCCTCTTCATATCCTGCAACTTCAGGGGCTCCTTAAGGTTCTATCCTTCACCCTATACTCTATTTAATTTACATTAACGATCTTCCAGATATTCTTATATCTAAGATGGCATTGTTTGCTGATGATACTACCATTTATTCTTGTCTTGATAAGAAGCCAACTTTCTCTGATTGCTTGGAGGGGGCATTTGAGCTTGGAAAGGATCTCACTACTGCTGCAGCATAGGGCTCACAGTAGTTAGTGAACTTTAATTCAGATAAAACCCAACATTTTTCAGCAAATCATTACCACAATAATTTAGATCTTCCTTTATTTATGAACAGTGATGTACTTGATGAGTCATCAACCCTTCATCTTCTTGGATTAACTCCTAGTTCCAAAACCATATATCAAATCTATTGCAAAATTAACATCTGCTAAAGTTGCATCTCTTTATTGTGCTTAACACTTTCTTACTTTGGATTCTATTCTTTATCTCTTTAAGTCTCAAATTCTTCTTTGTATGGAATACTGATGCCATATCTGGGATGGATCTTCTAATGATGTCCTTTCTTTTTTAGATAAGGTGCAAAAACGCATATTAAATCTAATTTGACCTGCTCTTGCAGCTAACCTCCAACCATTATCACATCGTCGTGATGTTGTTCCCCTTTTCTACATATACTATAATGAGCACTGCTCTAAAGAGCTAGCGTCTCTTATGCCATCTACTACAATTCATTCCTGTGTTACTGGTCATTCAATCAAGTCTCATCCTTTTTCTATGACTGTTCCTGAATGCTCCAAAAACTCTTACTTGCCTAGTTTTTGTCCTCGAACATCAGTTCTTTGGAATTCATCTTTATCTTGCTTTTCTGATTCATATAATTTGCTATCTTTCAAGTTGTCTGTCGATCGTCATCTGTCGATCGTCATAGTGTTGGAAGTTACTGGAAGAGAAAAGATAAAGATTGTAGAGCAAGATAACAATTGACAGATGACTTAAAAGATTGCAAACTATATGAATCAGGAAAGCAAGATGAAGGAAGCGAATTCCAAAGAACTGATGTTCGAGGAAAAAAAATAGACAAATAAGAGTTTTTGGAGCACAGAAAAAGGATGAGACTTAATTGAATGACGAGTAACACGAGAATGAATTTTATTAGATAACACAAGAGACACTAGCTCTTTAGAGCAGTGCCCATTATAGTATTTGTAGAAAAGAAAAAAAGAGAAGCAACATTAGGGCGATGTGACAAAAGTTAAAGGTTGGCTGCAAGAGCAAGTCCAACTATGCGTTTTACAATGCGTTTTTGCACTTTGTCTAAAAGAGAAAGGGCATCATTAGAAGATCCATCCCAGAACCCCTGAGGTTACAGAATAAGAAGAAGAGTGCTGTCCATCAAAGGCAACTTTTATAATATGATTGGAAAGGAAGGATTCAATAATTTTAAAGATGTTTCCAGATACACCGTAAGAAGAAAGCTTATGGAGAAGACCAGCATGCCAAACTTTATCAAATGCTTTAGAAATGTCAAGAGTGATGGCCTTAACCTCTCCACCTTTATCTAACGCGCGATAAAACCTTTCGGTTAATACTGTTAGCAAATCAACCGTAGAACGAGAAGATCGAAATCCACATTGATGATCAGAAAGTAAGTTGTTAGATTCAAGATAAGAGATTAAGTGTTTGTTAATTAAAGATTCAAAAACCTTGCTCATGATAGGAAGGAGACTAATGGGACGGTAGTTTGATGAATCAGATCGCTCTCCAGAATTTTTAAAAATAGGGATAACAGATGCTGCTTTCCAGCAGGCTGGAAAACAAGACTCTGATAAGCACTTGTTGAAAAGTTTTGAAAGGATAGACGATAGCTCCAGAGAACACTTCTGCAAGACTATAACAGGTATGTTGTCTGGGCCGCAAGATGTAGAAGAGTCCAAGCAGGAAATCACTTTAGATACAGAAGCTGGAGTGATACGGATGTCGAGCAATGGATCAACCTATTTGACGGCTATATCAGGAAGAATGCAACTAGTGGAATCAAGAGATGATATCGATGAAAAGTTCTTAGCAAACAATTCAGCTTTGTCTTTAGGTGAGGTGACAAAGTCTGAACCATACCAAAGAGGTGGAATTACAGACTCGCCCTTATTATCCATACTATTAAAGATACTCCAGAAGTCATGAGAGCCTAATTTTTGTGATGAAATACAAGATTTCATGATCTGAGACTACCGGGCTTTGGCGATAGACAAAACCTTTTTACAATGGTTCAAAGCATTTATAAACAGACATCTGTTTTCTGGAGAATTGTTTTGCTGATAGATATGGAAGTAATGGTTTTAATTGGCAATTGCAGCAGCACAATGTGAGGAAAACCATGGAGAAGAGTGAGGCTTAACCTGGAATCATCGAGAGGGAATAAAGGATTTCATACCAGCCTGAATCCACGAAGTTATGTAAGAACCACATTTATCAACAGAAAGACAAAAGATTTCTACCCAAGGGCCATCATGAAGAAAATCACGGAAAGAGTCCCAGTCAGCTTTAAGGTAGTTGTAAGATGTACGATGATAGGGGGATTCTGATGATAAAGAGGAAAACTATGATCAGAGGCACCTAAGGGATGAATGTGGAGAAACTGAGCACTGACTAGAATCAGAAACAAGACATAAGTCAAGTAGAGAAGGTAAATAATTCAGGTTGTCTGGAAAGCGAGTTGGAAAGTTGACTATTTGAGTTAGGGATTTAGAAAGGCAAAAGTTGTGGGCTTTAATGCCTGCAGAGTCACTGACAATAGAGCCAAGCCATTCAGTGTGATGAGCATTAAAGTCACCGACAACAACATTATTGGCTGATGGATAAAGAAAGAGGGCTTGGTCAATATGATCAGAAATAACATCAAGAAGAGTGCAGTCTTGAGATGAAGGAGAGCGATATAGAAGAAGAATAAGAGAAAGTGGTGCTAAACGAAAGCACATAAAAGAGTAGTCTGTGGATTCAAACCTAGTTTCACGACAAATGGTTGAATTCTTAGGAATGTAAATGCCCAGGCCAAGCATGTGACTATTGGAGTCTTTACGAATTAAAGGGAGATAACCACCAACACTAAGATCACAAGATGAGACAGAAGAACTCAAATTAGTCTCACAAAGCGCAAGTAGGTCTGGTGAACTTTGCAAGAGATAAGACTTGACAGAAAAAAAGTTACTTCGAAGAACACGAATAATAATGAATGATAGGTTTAGCAAACTTGGTGATGACAGTGGTTTTTTGTGTTTTATAGTTTTTGTTACTTTATTCATTTTTAAATTTGTTAAAGAACTTGACTCGAAACATAGATAGTACTCAGTACACTGTCTTATAGCCCAAGCATTTGCCTCATTACTATTAATAAACCCTAAGCCGTAACAAAGGGCTCCAATGTGGCCTTGGCAATGCACACTAAAAGTACAAACGGGGACACCATCCATGCGCAACATGGCACTGTTAGTACTTTGATATTTTTCAGCTGTTGATGGAATCAGCCTCTCTGAGAGCTACCACAGAGTTCGGGAAACCTGACTACCAGCCGGCCTCAGAACCATAAAACTGAGTTTTAGAGCTGTACCCTCATTAGGAGATAATAGAATGAGTTGCCTAGTTATAAAAACAGAGAAACAAGCAAAACACATGCATCGAGTCAAAAAGATCCAGCATTCAACATCCTAAACTGGAAACAATGTATTAAAAATACATCTGCGCCAGCCTAATAGATGAATCTTGCTCAACAATCTTCATCTTTTCCTTTCTAGTAACTTCCAACTCTTATAGTGGTTGCTTTCCAGACTTGTTGGTAGCAAAGATGTTAATAAAAAATAATAAAATTCATTACGTATAATTTTAAATAATATAGGTAAGTGTATACTAATCATAATCATAATACATACATAATAATAATAAAAACATATTATCATAAGCATAATGAAAAACCTTCAAATTTAGTCCTGGTATGTAAAAAGCATTATAAACAGCATAATACAAAAAAGGACTTCAGCACTGTTAATAACATACTACTTACTTGATAGCCACTCCTGTATAAGTATTCAGTCATTAATCTTATTTTTACTGCTTAATTCATATACCTATCAATGGTTTACTATTTATTATCACCCTGGTATTAAAATTCAAGCATATTTGTATACCTATGCATTTTTTCTTGCTTCACTACTTAAAAGTTTAACTTGTCAATTAAGTGTGGCTTTAGCATCAAGATGTTTACTTCTTACCTTATTACAAATTGCAAGCCTTGGCATGAATTGGGAGCGATCACTCCCGTCACGTGAAACACGCTCGTTAATGGAATTTATAAATTGCGGGCACAATAAAAAACGCTCGCTAATTTAGTTACAAGAGTAAAAAACTGCGCTCGTCCTAAAAATTTGGGAGGGAGAAAACTAATAATGGTTTACTTGATTTTATATTAAATTTTTTTAATAAAAGTTTTTGTTAATGATTCTTGTTTAATTAAACAAAAAAGTTTGCTTATTGTTAAAAACAAAATATCTCTTTTCAGATTATTTAATTGCTTTAGTTTTTTCAATTGAGGTAAAGTTATTTCAATTTACTTTAGTAAATTGTTACTTTAAGTAAAAGTTACTTCAATTTAAAAACTCATTTTTTCATGTTAACTTATGTCATTCTGTTGAAATTAGAGCACAAATTTCTACAAACAATGAATGGTGATTTGTGAATGAGACTTCTTTATATAAAACATTTACAGCAAACATTTAAAGAAATTAAATAAAATTTTATTTATTTATATAAGTTTATTAATAATATAAAATTGTGTAATAAATAAAAATTATGAGAAACGTTAATTTAATTTTGTAAAGCATTTGTTAAAAACCATATGTATAATAATAAAATTTATTTATTTAATTTCGAAAAAAATATTTCTAAAAACATTGTGTTTTGAACAGAATAGTTTGCTTATCATTAAAAACAAAATAATCACTATTCACATATTTTTAACTGCATTTTGGCAGTCAGAGTAAAACATTTTAAAAAATTTGTTTTCTAAATGTTAACCTAAAATGTTTTTGGCAAAAATTTAACTAAATTTAAAAAGCTATAGTTGTTAAAATTATAACTTTAATTTTAATTATATATTAATTAAGTTTAATTAATTATAATTTTAATTAAGTTCTAAATAATATTTGAGGAAAAGAAAAGTTTAAGTTTGTGAAAATATTTGCTAAAAAAGTTATAAAAGTTCTATCAGCGTTAGCAACGAAAAAACATTAAATAAGTTTTAACCAAAAGAAATCGTTATTTCATCATTTTAATGTTTTAATGATGCGAAAACATTATGAATTTATATTTTAATTAAATGAATGAAACAATGAAAAAAATGAAAGCTTATAAACTTCTTTCAAATAAATTCGATGTAATATTAAAAAAAGATTGACTGTAGTATTAAGTTAATGATAAAGACAATAACAAAGAAAATACCATAATTCATGCCAAGGCTTGAAATTACTTTCGTTTTTTTTTAATGATATGAGGTTTCAGACAATTATCACTAGTTATAAGACTTTTGGGATTTGAAAATCAATTGTGCTAAATTTTTGATATTAAATTCCTTTATTTGCTTTATAAAGCTGAACAAAAAAAATTAAACAACACTCACGTAGTAAGCTCTGGTCACGAAGTAAGCTTTGGTCAGAAAAAAAGTGCTGCCTACTAAATGGATTTGCTTGAGTATCATCTCTGCTATCCATATTTCTTATTAACTTCTTCCCTTGAATAGTTCAACATGTAATACTTCCTATTTGTTATAAAACAGTTGTTAGAATTATAAACAAAATTTTGAAACAGTATTTATTTATTTATTATTTCACATATTTATTATTATATTTTCATGCCTAACATACATGTAGTATTAATATATTAAATTCATAATAGGTAAAAATAATTAAAAATAATAAAAAAAAAAAAGAAACATAAAAAACTTGAATGTTCTCAAAACATATTGGTGCGGAAGAATAAAAAGAATATTCGGGAACTCTAAAAACCCACCAAATTAACGAACTGATTCTATTGGTTCAAAAAATACGCTGACTAAAGTTTAGAGTATTCTGTTGAAATGTTTTAGATATTGTATTATTCACGATTTGTTACGTTTTGAGATTTCTAGCATAAATTGTTTTAAGAATATATTATCAATTCAATGGCTCATTCTCAGAGCCACATCTGTAAAGCTGTAAATCTTATAGACTATTATTATTTGTTTACAAAGATAAATGTTTTAAATATATATTATTTAAATTGCCAAAATTTTGAAAGTTTATTATAAATTATAGATTTTATTAGTATATACTTATTTTTTATTTAAAGAGTATGTATTTTTTATGTAAATGTAATTTTGTGTATCTGTTTTTTATCGATTTAATTTGTAAACAAAGACATACAAAAATAACTGAGTTTTCAATGAAGTTATTAATAATCATTAAAGTTAATAAAACTAATTATGTAACAAACATATAAGGAGTTTCTGGTTACTAAACACAAACAATGCATACAAAGTAACTCGCGGATGACCAACCACTTGCGTCAAGACAGAACACAAATATATATAGCAAGTTATTAGATATAAAGAAAAGTTTCTAGATATTGGTTTACTAAATCTAATTATTTTGCGTTAAGTTGCCATTCTTGAAAACTCGTTATACTTTTTTCTGCTTTAAATACTAATTAAAATTAAAAAGCCCACTCACTAAACATCATCAGCGATATTGTGAAGCAGTTTCGCTTCCTCATCATAAAGTATTTTTAACTTTTTTAGTTGATTTCTATTTAATTAATTTGATTTCTATAGTAATTCAATGATTTAATTATTTTATTTGTGTATCTTACTAAGAAGAATTGTTTCAAATATGTTAAACTTTTCAAACTACGTGAAGCATAAAATAGGTATTAAAAAAATTAACTTTTTTATTAATAAAATAATATAGGTTAAATAAACTAAAACTTGCAAACTTTGATAAATAAAGAAGATTTGTTTCCTTTTTAAACAATCTAAGATGTTAATTTTATAAAAAAATTGTAAAAGAGCGATGTTTCGAAAATATTTGTTCTAAACATAATTTATTTTGCTTTAAGTTTTTTTCGCATTAAAAGATATTTTATTTTGTTAATTTTTTTTTTTTTTTTTTTGTAATTTTCTTTTATTGGACTAAATTAATCTTTTGCACATTTTTTTTTTGCTTTTTCAAATGTTCTCAAAACAACTAAAAAATCTGGCCAGCTTTTTGCATCTAACTATTATTTCCGTGGTCAGCAATCAAGAGCGATCACTCCCGCTTCCTGACCAAGCCTGAAAGCTGTTATAAATAAATACACTTTAAATATATAAAAAACATGTATATAAATAAATAAATACTAAACAAAAAAGAAAAAAATCATTTTTTCATATTAATAAAAGCAAGAATAGAAGTCTTCACTGTTCCAATAATTTCCTGCGCGCGCATATTTAATATTACGTCATGGTACTTAATGCGCAGAATCGCATAAAAACAAGTAAATACACATATAAAATAGGTACTTAATGCGCAGAATCGCATGAAAACAAGTAAATACACATATAAAATGGTACTTAATGCGCAGAATCGCATGAAAACAAGTAAATACACATATAAAATAGGATAGTAACCTTGAAAGAAACAGTTGTTTATATGAGGTTTTTTCTTTTTTTTAAAAAAAAAAGACATTGATTTAGCTTAATATAAGTTTATTTTACCCATTTTAAGTTTAAAATCTATACTGTTTATATGTTTTTGTTATATAATATTTGCAATCAAGGAAAAAACAAACAAATTTGTAAGTTGAGTGTAAAAGCTCTAAATAGCTCTAAATTGATTAATAAAAATGAGCTTTCGGGAAAGGAGATATATATATATATACATATATACATACATATATATATATATATATATATATATATATATATATATATATATATATATATATATATATATATATATATATATACACATATATATATATATTTATATACATATATATATAAATATATATATATGTGTATGTATATATGTATGAGTGCGTATATATATATATATATATATATATATATATATATATATATATATATATTATATATATGTATATATACACGCACTCACACACACTGATATATATGTATATATACACATATATATGTATATGTATGTTTATAAAAAGTATAGATATATTAATAATATAAATTTATCCTTAAAATAGTTAAAATAAAGTTAAATAATTCAAAATCAATATTTTTATTATGAATAAAATAAAGAAATCTCATTTCAAGAAAGCTTTCATAATATATTTGTGTATTTACTTTCTTTCATGCAATTCTGCGCACAAGGAACAATGACGTACTGTTAAATGTGCGCTCGCACTAAATTTTCGGAACTGTGAGGAGGTCTATTGTCAATACTTAAGTATATAGTTGTGCTGTCAGCAAATAGAGCCAATTTATATTTAAGATTTTAAAGACAATCATTAATATAGATGAGAAACAATACAGGACCAAAATAAAACCTTGTGGTACCCCAGAAGTTACTGGAAATAAACAATAGTATCAGCCTTGGAGGACAACTTTAATACTGCAGTTTGAAAGAAATGATATAATAATCTCAAAAACATTCCAGATACACCATATAAAGAGTGCTTAAGGAGAAGACTAACATGCCAGACTTTGTAGAAAGCCTTTGATATGTCAAGAGTAATAGCCTTAGCTTCGCTTCCTCCATATAATGCTCCATTGAAGTTTTCTGTTATAACAGTAAACAAGCCAGCTATAGAATTAAAAGATCAAAATCTGTATTGATTATTAGAAAGTTATTAGACTTAAGATGAGATATTAGAAGTTTTTTAACTAAAGACGTTAAGTGGAAATATTTAAATGCAGCCTTGATCAAGTAGCAAGTGCAATCGCACTCTGTCTGACCACCTGTTTCATTCCAGCAAGATTCTAATAAAACTAACGCTAGTTAGTTTTATTAGAATCTTAGCTAGTGATAAATAAAAAAGTAAATACTTTTTATAACCATTTCATGCTTTGCATAGTTTGCAAAGTTTAAAATATTTGAAACAATTAACTTATGTTATGCAGAAAAATGAAGCAAAAAAATATATCTAGTTTTAGACTAAACTTTTAAAAATCGGTATTGTGAATTGAATTGAAATTATTAACTGGATGATATGAATTCAATACTTCACTATTAATTAATGATAACCCTCAATCAAATCAAGCATGACTATTCTACAAAGCAAGGTAATAACAACAAATAATATTAAATTCAAAAAAAAACAAAATTCAGTCTTCTGTTAAGCAATTGATATTATATGTGCTTGCTATTGATAACCATGCATAATAGCAGTTGTTCCCCATTTTCTGAAAGTGTTGCGGGTCTCTTGCAACTTTGCCAATGTTGGTGAAAATTATGGTGCATACCCTCTGTTGTATGCTCCCTGTGTACTCCCAATGAGGCTTTTTTTCTTTAAAGTCTTTTTGTGTGATACTTCCAGATGGCATTGCCAAAAATAAATCTTTAAACGTCAAATTGCCTTAAAAACACAAACCTTCAAACATGTCAATTTGCCTTGAAAATTGTCAGCAAGATATGATCTAAAGCAAGCTGTGACAACAACATCAAATTTACATGTGACAACAGCATCAAACTTCATCAAATGCTGTTGATTTTTTCACTACAAAATTTTGCTAACTACAAAACTTTTTTAGAAATTTGTGGTAATCATTACCAGCAAACTGATCTCCATGGTAAGGTTGTATCTTAATGTATAAAGCTTTAAGCCACACATCTGTGTACGGCTAAATTGCTTTTAAGATCTTGAAAAGATGGTTGACAACTCCCAGCAGTAAATGCAATTCCATGGGTTTAGAATTGTTGGCTAACTTTAAGTCACAAGAGATGACAAACTCATTGGGATTTGAATTGATCAGAAACAGAACTTTGTGCACATTATAGTAGGTTTCAGGAAAATCCTCTGCTATGGCAATGATTAACTGACAATTGCAACCACTGTCTCTAGATGTATTTATTGTCAAGTTTTTCTTTGGTCGAGAAGAACTGCTGGGAGCTATTGAGGAAAAGCTATGTCATCTTGACATAGCTTTTCATCAATAGCTCCCAATGAAACTTCAGTTTGATATTTTGATAGCTGATACTTGGTTCAAAGTTGAGGTTAGCTACCTCATTTCAGAGTTGGACAATTTAGAACTAATTTGAGCTTGGATAATTAGTCACAGTTAGCTTTGAATCAAACTATTGTTTTGCACTGAAACCTGAGAAAAACAAATATGAGGAAGTATGCTTTAATTCATGTTTAACTAAAAAATAAAAATTATGTTTTTAAACATAGGATTAAGAATGGCAAACCTGTAATTAAATAATTTTTTATCTGAAATTAAACAACTAAAAACCTGAAACTAAACAACTTTTAGGAAAATTTTTAGCACTTACTCAAGCTAAAGGTGGACTTACTCAGGCTAAAAGTGGACTTACTCAGTCAAAAGGTGACTTACTCAAGCTAAAGGTTGTCCACATTTAGCTTGAGTTAGTAAGCAACCAGGGTTGAAATTTGACCAGGGCCAAGACGAGTTTATAATAGCGGGGCCGGGTTTGTGACCGGGCTGCATAAACATTGATACACACTTAAGTATATTTTTTTATTTAAAATCAAACCATTTTAATCTATTTAGACAAATGTTGTTCAACACAATGTTTTTTCTAGTCTCTGTCTAAGAGTATGGCTCTTTTTCTTGTCTCATTACAGTCATACTATCAGCTCTCAGAATTAGGAAAAATGAGGTCGTCCTTAAGTTGTTAAAAAGACTTTAAACTGCTAGAGGTTGGCATCAGGTCGGAAAAAAAAATTTGACTTAAAAGGGTTACCATAAAACAAAGAAATAATGTTGACAAGTTTTCTGTAGACCTTAAACACTGTTAGGTCAGCAGTTAGGTCGACAATGCCGAATGCCAACCCTGATTCTAAGGGC
>NC_061162.1:40141765-40144265 GCF_022113875.1 Hydra vulgaris | reverse complement strand
CCAAAAATTAAATTACAGGAAGTCACATGTCTTAACTACTGCAATTTTTCACACATTTGTGTAATTTGCTGACACTATTGTAAAAAGAATTCTTTAGAAATGATTACTTAAGCTTTTTTAAAAAATAATATATTTTTTTCAAAGGGGAGTTAATGTAACTATTATTTGAGCTCAGTTATTTTTATATATATTTAGGCTCCTTATTAACATTTGTTGAGCACTCTTAATTGTATTTTAACATTCCATGTAAATATGGAAACTAATATTTTCACTTAATCCTTGAAAAATATACCTATACTAGATGAAAAAAGTTATACTATTTCTTTGATTGAAAAAGTTGAGCATTTTATAAAAAGAATTCGTTGGAAAGCGTATTTTTTCTTAAAGCCAAATACAAACACAGATGATGTATTTAATAATAACCAAGATAATGATAATTATGGATTTAAAACAAAAAATACCCCACCTTTTATACCTGATTTGGAAAATTTTGAAAATGACCTATTGCATTTAATTAAAACAATAAAGTTGTGCGCTATAAAAAACAAATTTCAAACAGAATTAAAGTTAGATGTTAAAGAAATTAAATCAAACCCTAATATTTTGGTTTTCGCTGCTAAAACAAATAACATTTACCAACTTACAACAGAAAACTATGAAAAAATTTTACGCGACAATATTACTAGTTCTTATGAGAAAGCCCCTAAAAATTTGGAAAATGCAATTAATTTAGAAGCGCAAAGCATTGCTAAAAAAATAAACCATAAACCAAATTTTCAAAACAAACTTCCTTGTAGGTTATTGGTTCCCTCAAAAAGTGAGATTGGACATGTAAGCAAAATTAAATTGGACAAAATTATTAATATTCTTAGAAATAAATTAAATTTGCAACAGTGGAAAAATACCACTGATGTTATAAATTGGTTCTCCATAATCGATAATAAAAATGACTGTACATTTATTCAATTTGATATTAATGATTTTTACCCCTCAATAACTGCAGATATTTTAGATAAAACAATTGAATTTGCAAAAAGCCACACAGTTATTCCTGAAGAAACAATTCGCATAATAAAACATTGTAGAAAAACCTTACTTTATTTTAATAAGGAAACTTGGAAAAAGAAAAACATACATAACTGCTTTGATGTAACAATCGGTAGTTATGATGGAGCAGAAATTTGTGAATTTGTTGGATTATATATTTTAGATTTATTAAGTAAAATAATCAATATAAATGATTTAGGCCTTTATCGCGACGATGGTTTAATAGTAATGCGTAAAAAATCTGGTCCACAGCTTGATAAAATTAGAAAAGATATTATAAAAATTTTTTAAAATATTGGCTTTCAAATTGAAATAAACATAAATTTAAAAATTGTGAACTTTCTTGATGTCACATTTAACCTCTCGGAAAATACATAAGCCTTTCAAAAAACCAAACAATGAATTCTTGTATATTATTATTAACTCAAATCATCCACCCCAAATTCTAAAACAAATCCCGATTTCAATTAATAACAGGCTTTACCAAAACTCCTCTAATGAAAATGTATTCAATTCCTCCAAACAGATATTTGAAGATGCCCTTAAAAAAAGTGGTTTTGAAAACTTTGAATTAAAATTTGACCCTGAAAAAAAGAATACAAAAAAGCGAAATAGAATTAGAAATGTAATTTGGTTCAACCCCCCATATAGCAAAAATGTTTCCGCAAACATAGGAAAAGTGTTTTTAAAATTGATCAATAAGCATTTCCCGCCCCAGGCCTTGCGATGAATAACAACTGCGCGACGCATAAGCACAACGTGATTTTTGACGTCATTAAATTCTTTTTATTTGCTTTTCATATTTATCGACATTAACTGCACCAATTTACTTAATTACCGCAAAACTACTTTAAATCGTTTATGTAGAAATGTTATTATTTAAAAATGTTTTGGAATGTTTCGTTTTTTAAAATGTAAAAACATTTGTTTATTTTCTCGACGTTTGTCATGTTTTGAAAGAATTTTATTTCTAGTAAAATAAAATAAAATGTTAGAATAAAAATCTTATAGGTATAAAAGAAATATTTCAGCGAAAAAATTATTCTTAAAAATTATTAATAAAAATTATTCGAAAAACTATTGACGTTTTATTTTTCAGCAGCTGTTCTTGAGCACGCTTGGTTGAGTTTCGGTAACTTTTAACATAAAAGCGATCGTTATTAAGTAATTTTTTTGAGTTACTTTTTACAAAAATTTTAATAACTGTACTTTTTTATTGAATCAAGTAGAATACGTTTTAATATTAATCCTTTTTTTTTTTTATTTGCGCTCACCAATTTTTAAAATGTTTCCTCGAAATTACTCTTAAATACTTTAAATATGTCTAACAGTTAATAAATATTTTTAAATCTATGGAATAATTTTAAAACCTAACAAACCCCCGTAAAATAATTATTTAAGTTTAAAATCTAAAACTAAAAGAAAGTATTTTTGTTCAATTTTATCGACAACT
>NC_061162.1:40081765-40136765 GCF_022113875.1 Hydra vulgaris | reverse complement strand
CGTCTACAACTAGACCAAATTTGTAATTAAAATGATAAAGTAAAAATATTAACTGTGTATGGCATAAATGTAAATAAGTAATATAGTGCAAATTTTGACAAGCTAATCACTAATTTATATTCGCTAGCTTTTTTTAGTCCTCGTTGCCCAATCGCTGCCTTTATCTTACTAATATTGTTAGGTAGTCGCTTTTTTTGGTTGCAATCTATCTAAAGAATCATTAAACGCCAAATATGTATTCAGCGTGTCGGTTTTTGACGTGCCCAGAAAATTTTCTGGGCACGTCAAAAAGAGGTGAATTGAGAACTGTTAACTTTTGCAAAAAGCTATTAAAATGCATAAAGCTAATTTTTTTTTTTTTTTAATATAACTGGAAAAAAAAAGTTTGTTTCTTTAGTGTAATTCCATTCTATTTAATTAACCTCAGTTTCACCTCAGAAGCAGTTTCCTAAAAGATCTAGAAATTTATGGTATTCTAATACCTTTTTTTTTTGTTCTTGTGTGAAGATTCTAGCTTTCTT
Source organism: Hydra vulgaris (assembly GCF_022113875.1). Lineage (NCBI taxonomy): Eukaryota > Metazoa > Cnidaria > Hydrozoa > Anthoathecata > Hydridae > Hydra > Hydra vulgaris. Next base: position 40,136,244 of record NC_061162.1, on the reverse strand, counting down.
GTGCAAAGGAACATTTTAAACCTCCTTACTTCATTACTAATTCATCATTTCTATTATTATTGATTTATTATTTGTAATTTATTAATTTATCATTTGGAAAACATCCTTATTATGATTTGTGTTTCTAGCTGTTTCTTAGGGGCTGGCTAACCAGGCTGACCGTATACGCAGGGCCGTACCGACGGGTGTGTGTGGGGGGTGGACAAATTTTGCAAATCTGGGGGATTTGCAAAATTCTGTCGGCTTTTGACGGAAAACTCAAAAATTTTGGTTTCTGTTGGTTAAAACTGAAATTTGGTTTTTAAAAAAAAAAATAAAAGCTCTTGTCGGTAAAATTAGCTTTTTTCATTTCCCCCCCCCCCCCCCCCACGTCTTTGTCGTTCGGTACGGCCCTGCGTATACAGTATGCTTTACTGGTTCATAAATACTTTGCAAAGCAGACTATCTTTTGATAGGTTAAACGTTGTTCTTCTTTGGTTAAATATATTTATAATGTGCATTCGTAACAAAAAAGTCATCTTTCGGTTTAACTTATTTAGCTTTATTTAATTTTTTTTTATTTTCACTTATTTAATTATATATTAAATGCCAACTCATTGCTTTTGTCATTTTTGACATTTTAATTGAACACTCAATATAAAAACATTCGTTTATATCTTTTGAATCTTTTTATCAATGTACTTATTAGTAAAAATTTCTTTATCCGTTGTTTGAAAACCTTCAAATTTGTCTCCTCGAACGGCTCATCCAAATGATAGATTTTTTTTTCATTTAATAAAATAGCTTTCCATTTAGCATAGACTTTGGAAGAACAGAGTCAAGATTTGGCTATTTAGATGGCTTTGTCTTTTAACTGTTAATATTACTAATATCATTATTAAGTTTAATGATATTAGAAATTAATTATTTTTATATTTATACGTTTTTTAAACTATTTTTTCACTAAAATTTTTATAAATGTAAGATATAATGTCTTATTAATATTCTATTTACAATATTCTATTTATATTAGAGCAGGCTGACTTAAGCTTTTTAAACCATCAATTTTACCAATGACTCCATCAGATATTATTCTTTACACAATAAGAAACATGTTCTGTTTTAAAAGTGTGCACATCTTTATAAATGTAGCACATCTTTAAGTTCTGTCGAGTTCCATTTTTAATCTGAATAAAGCAAAAACGCAAAACTCTTTTTACTCGGAAAAATAGTAACTAATAATGGCTTATTTCAGTTGTTTTGAGCACTTCTGCTGTTTTGTTAATAAATTATGATAAGCTTATTTAAAAATTTTTTCTAAACATACGAGAGCGTAATCAACATCAGTCATACTATTTTTTTTTTATTGTTGTCATTTATTAACTTTTTTTTTTATTGTTGTTGTTTATTAACTTTTTTTTTTATTGTTGTTATTGTTTTAATACTGATGATTGTCTGAGCTATTCAAACCGAAATACAACAAATTAATTAAAACATCTAGTACTTATCTGTCATTTATGTTTTACATAACTAACAACATAATTTTACATATCTAACAGCAACTTAGTACGTTGGTGTTATTTATGTTTTAAATAAATTAAATTTTAGTTAATGTTTTAATCTGAATAACAGCTTGAAACGGTATGCAAATTATACTACAATTTACGCATATCAATAATGTAGTTAAAAGTATCATCGTTTTTTGCCGAGTAAGGCCGATAATTTTTTTAGCTAAGATCTAAAAAAAAGAAAGGTCCTCGTATGCTGACATTTGCCGACTACCATTTTTAGATCCGATTTGGCCGACTCCATTGTCTAATTTGCCGACTAATAAATCTAGTAATGGGTATAAACACCACCTACGCCCTCCCTCGAAACGGCTCTGGTTATACAATCATTTTTTTTTAAAGCACCCAAGATTTAACGAAGACGATCTTGCCACAGAGCACTGCGGAAAAGCATTTAACAGAGCACCGCTCTGTTAAATGCTCCTCCGCAGTGCTCTGTGGCAAGATCAGAATGCAGTATCAAGTGGTCGTCCTTAAAAACGAAAGAAGAGAAATCAAATTGGATGTCCTTGCCTTGGTTAATGGCAGGGTTTTAACTATTGCTCAAGGAATTTCTAAAGTCCTCATTCAAGTCTAAGCATTTAACATGCTCTTCCGCATGTTAAATGCTGGACGACTCAGGCCTATCAATTACCGTATCACTTATATGGACGACTCAGGACGAATCACCGCCGAAACTTGACTTGAGCACCACGGAAGAGCATTTAACTAGGCAGTTTACGCCTCTTTCCTTACCAATGACACGAAACATATTTAGAGCTCGTTTCGAACCTTGTTTTTAAAGCTAGCGATCTAACCGCTGAGCCACGGCTGCTTTAATAAGTCAGAGAATATTAAAATGAAAGAGAGGAATGAACAATAACAACAAAAGGAATTAAAAAAAGATTTCAAGGCTACATGTTTTCATTTCTGCTGCTTCAAACACAGATCAGCAGGAACAATTAAAATTTTAACCTGACAAACTGCATAGTAATGAGCGTAAGCTAGGCATTGATGAATAGGTATGCAAAGGAGATTTTGATTTAATAAGCAGTTTTTACTCAAGTGTTTTAGGTTTGTGATAAAAAGATATTTCCGAAAGCTTATGAGATTATTTTTTAACTCAAGGCCAACATTTTGTGTGTGACTTTTTTTTTCATAAAATAAACTCGATATATATATATATATATATATATATATATATATATATATATATATATATATATATATATATATATATATATATATATATATATATAAACAAACATATTTCAGAAAATACTCAGCATCGCATTGCTGATGCTGAGTATTTTCTGAAACCTGATCCATGGAAAATGTCCCTTTTCCTCAAAAAATTGGAACACTCGAGTGAGATGAAACAAAAATTTCATGTAATCTCTCCAGCCTGATATTTTGAGAATTACTTCTGTTCTGTTATCAAACTGATTTTCAGTTGTTCGTACTCCTTCAACAGTTGAGATACAAATGGATATTCGATGTTTGGCAATTGTGTTTTACTTCCAAGTTTTTCATCCATCCCCAAACAGAGAATTCTATCTAATACATGGTGTTGATAACTGATAAACTGAGGTTTGTTGATGCGTTTCTCTGTAAACATTAGTTGCAATATTACAACAACACCATTTTTTTTCCAGTGTTAACGCTGGTGGTATTTGCAACAATAATCTGTATTGAATTCCATAGGTGAAATTCATCGAGGACTTTAGAAATTCCTTGAGCAATAGTTAAAACCCTGCCATCTACCCAGTGGCGGATTAAGACTTCTTGGGGCCCGGGGCTATTGTTTTTGGAGGCCTTTTTATGGGTCAGAGCCTAAAAATGACTTTAAATAAAAAAAAATATATATATATATATTACATCAGTATCTGTTTATGCTAATAATACCTATTTGGTTTTATTTAAGTTATAAATGCTGATCCTCATTGAAACGCCAGTAATAATAGACGCGACTCTGAGGAGATGTTTATTATTTAATCACTACATAAATTATGTTTACACATTAGCATTAATGTTTTTTTTCCATTAATTTGGCCTTTCATTGTTGTTAGCATATTTTTTATTTTGTGATTGGTTTTTTGTTTTATAAGTTTTTGTCTGATAATGTATTTGTTGTATACCTTCGTTCATATTGGTGTTCATAAAACAATTTATTTGTTTATTTATTTTTTTTATTGTTATTATTATTGAGTACTGTTTTGGGTGTATAGCCTGTCTTATTTATTTTTAAATATTCCTCTATTATTCTTTATTTTTGTCTTGACAACTGTCAAAATATGCTTTGTCTAATAAACAATTCTCCTTTATTCTACAGACGTGTTCAAATTATTAGACTAAAATTTTTTTCTCGTTTTTTTTTTATTTTTATAAAAATATTACAGATATAACGTTCGTAAATATAAAAAAAAACCTAATTAATACTTGGTATGGAGCCCCTTGGCTTTAATAAGCATATTAATGCGGCTCGGTATGCTTTCTACCAGAGTTTTACAAATGTTTTTGATGTCTTGGTCTTGATGCCATATTTGTATCAGTTTTTCGATGAGTTGCACTTTGGTGGTAATTGTTTCTTTCTTGATCTTTTTCTTTACAACAGCCCTCAAATTTTCAATGAGGTTCATGTCGGGACTATTTCCTGGCCACGGCAATGTCTTGATTCTGCTCTGCTGAAGAAATTCTGTCACTTTTTTGGCTTTATGACACGGAGCCCCATCGTGCATAAAAATTACATCTCCCTCTGGAAACCATGTCTTAATTTGGGGCATTAACCTATTTTGTAGCACTTTAATATATTGTACATGATTCATGGTGCCTTCTACGATGTACAACATTCCCGGTCCGTTTATTGACATGACACTCCACACCATAACAGACGTTGGATGCTTGACACTCTGGCTAACACACTCTGCCTTGAACTCTTCTCCTGGTCTTCTTCGAACATATTGGCTCTGTTCTTCCACCACCAAAAAGATAGATTCATCGCTAAAACATACCTGGATATAATAAATATACAAATGAGTACACAGAAACACTTTGCAAAAAATTACAGATAAAGTTTGAGAGATTCTTTAGAAAAAAAAATTGCCTAAATATTTTTAGAACTCATCTTCATATTTAAAATAAATTTTGATATCAAATGTTAAGTGAAAACTCTCAAAATGACTTTGAATACAATTTTTGCATACATTTTACCTTACTCCAGTCATAGATAGACATGTTTTCATGAATTTTAGCCCATTCTAGCCTCTTTTTAGCCATCGCTGGTGTAACCTTTTGTTTTTTTCGTGGACGACGACTTTTCAAACCACTTTCAAAAAGCCTTCTCTGAACAGTAACTGGAGAAACATCGACTCCTGCTTCATTAAGTTGTTGACACAACACCTTAGATGTGGCTCTTCTGTTATTAAGTGCCATTTTAACCAGATTTCTTTGTGTCCTTGGGGTTATTTTTCTTTTACGACCACAATTCCCTATTCTGTGGTGCTCATATGGCTCTTGATTATCAACACATTTTTTTATTCTGCTTACTGTTTTCTGACTTACACCAACTTTTAAAGCTATTTGAGTTTGTGTGTAAACCTTTTCACCCAACAAAGTTTTTACAGCAGAATATTTTTTGGGGGAAATATCATTTTTTTTGCCCATTGTTAAAATAAAATAATTTCACCAGTTTTACTGTACAATTCCTAAACAAAAACAATTTATTAGTAAATTCGAATTAAGTTTTTATACATAAAGTAATTTTGTAAAGAAAATAAATTAAAAGTAATTAAAATTACTTTAAAATGACACCCAAACAACTGCTGCAACGTTTTGCTACTAAAGGAAAAAAAACATGCGCTGACTTGCCTCCCAATATTGAAAACGCTCTAACAAAAAAAAGTGACGTTGCCAAATATAAAAAGTATGTAAAAACATTAGAAAAATGTCATATTTTATACTTAAAATCTTTTAACTGTGATACTTGTGAAAATGTAATAGATATTTGAACTCAATCACGGAAAATAATTTTCTTAAATCTATAGTCTAATAATTTGAACACGTCTGTAATGTAGTTCATTTCTTCCCTCAGGCGTTCACTGCTCGTGTGTGACTATTCGGCGAATTTTATATGCCAAAGTTTTTAAATAAAAAAATATATGTAGAGATAAATATATATATATATATATATATATGTATATATGTGTGTGTGAGTATATACTATATATATATATATATATATATATATATATATATATATATATATATATATATATATATATATATATCTATATATATATATATCTATATATATATATATATATATATATATATATATATATATATATATATATATATATATATATATATATAGATAGATAGATAGATAGATAGATAGATAGATAGATAGATAGATAGAAAGATAGATAGATTACACCAGTATCTGTTTTTTTTATTAAACTCATACTCACACACGCATATATACATTTATATATATGAATATATATATATATATATGTGTGTATATATATATATATATATATATATATATATATATATATATATATATATATATATATATATATATATATATATATATATATATATATATATATATATATATATATATTTAGTATTGGCCATTAATAACAATTCCTCATCATTTTTTTGATATCATTCGAATTTGATTGATAATAAACTAGTCAACATTGAGAAACGGATATTGTATGGTGTCCGGGAGCGGGATTTTGACGGGTAGCTGTTTTGGTTTCCGGACTGATTCCATATGATAAAAAAATCAAGCAAATTTGCTTAATTGGGTTTTATCTGATATTTATCTTGACTGAAGGTTCTGGAGATTTGACGGATTTCCCATAAGGTTCCCAAAAGGTTTAAACTGATAATTAAAAAAATCAATACAAAACTTACTCGATGGTTGCCATTTAAAATTCGCATTGTGCGTGAAAAAAATTTAAAAATTTTACTTTTATGCATTACATTTTTTGTATACAATATATTTACATATTAATTAAAGAGAAATTGTTTTTTGGTCTATTTTTTCATTGTGAAACTCCATCAAAATTTATTACCATTATAAAAGAACTTTATTATTTTCTTAATAAATTTACAAAGTTTAACATATACGTTTATATATAATATATGTTCCAGTATCTATTAAACATGTAGTAACTATTTCATGAGACACTGTTTCCATTTTTAAAAATGATCAAAATTTAGAATCTTGTTTCTGCTAGTAATGGTAATAACTGCTTTGAGGTAATAACTGCTTTGAGGTTAAAATACTGGTTTAGTCAAAAACATTTTAAAATGTTGTGATGGGTAGGTTATATTAAAAGAAATTTAAAGCTTTTGAATTGTTTTTACAGATCCATTCTCTTCCATTGATTTTTATGTATTCAATGCAAGCAAAATGACTGATGTTAAGAAAGTTTACCCAATGTCAGATATAAATATCAAATATTTATAAATAAATGCAAAATTACTTTATTTTTATGCATGAACTGCATTTTTAAATAATTGATACTTTTTGATTTTGATTTAAAATTGTACGCTTGAAAAATTGTAATTGTAAATTGTTTCAGATTAAAGAAACAAAAATGTAATATAAGCATTATGTATATCTTGTATTTTGCCACATGTTTAAGAATATTTCTGCTTGTTGCACAGTGACTGTTGACAATATTTAGGATACTGAAATGAGTAAAGGTGACTTCAACAACCAGAATGTATTTTTAATAAATATTATTAATGACAGGTTAGTAAATATAATTATGATAATAATGGTAATAGCTTTTACTAGGTTGGTTGAAAAGTTCGCGGAGCGGAAATGAAAAAACAATTTTATGATTCAAAAAATGACTTTATTCTTCAGTATATTCTCCCTTAAGAGCAATACACTTTTTCCAACGATTCTCCAATTCATGTATCCCATCTCTGAAGTGCGATTCCGGAAGGCCTTCAAAATACCCATTTACGGCTGCAATGACTTCTTCATGTGATGAGAAACGCTTTCCACGTAGAAATTTTTTGAGATGTGGAAAGAGGTGGAAGTCGGACGGAGCCAGATCTGGTGAATAGGGTGGATGTTCCAAGCGTTCGTACTTTAATTCGACCAATTTCGCCTTTGCAACATCGCTGATATGAGCAGGTGCGTTGTCCTGGTGATAAATGATTTTTTTATGCAGCAAACCAGGTCTTTTCTCACGAATTTTTTTATCCAACAGGTCCAAAAGACTTTTATAATATTCACCTGTTATCGTTTTACCGGTTTGAAGGTAATCTATTAATAAAATTCCTTTCGCATCCCAAAAAACTGATGCCATAACCTTCTTTGACGATTTTGACGCCTTCACTTGCTTCGGAGCTGAACAACCGGGTTCTGTCCACTCTGCAGTTTGTTGTCGCAGCTTCGGATCATAGTGGTAAACCCAAGTCTCATCCATGGTTACGAATCGACGCACAAAATCTGTTTTATTCTTTTGAAAACGGGCCAAATGTTCTTGAGAAAGTTTTACTCGAGTGCGTTTCTGATCCAGAGTTAGCGAATGCGGCACCCATCTTGCCAACAGCTTTCTCAGACGTAATTCATCGTGCAAGATGTGTAATACCCGTTCATCTGAGATGCCCACAGCCTCAGCAATTTCACGTTTGGTCAATCGTCTATCATCCATAACCATGTTATGCACAGCATTAATCGTTTCTTCAGTAGTAGCACTTTTTGGACGTCCAGAGCGAGGGTCATCTTCAAGGCTTGAACGCCCACGTTGAAACTCCGCAGCCCATTTGCATACTGTTGTTTTTGAAGGAGCATCATCACCCAACACATTTACCATTTCATTATGAATTTCCATGGGCTTTAAACCTTTTTTCACAAAGAATTTTATTACAACACGATGTTCAATATTTTCCATTTTAAAAAATACTATGACACGTCTAATTTCAATAGCTTGTAAACAAAGACTGAAATGACATATTGACTTGAAATTTTTTATGCGTTCATACGAAGAATGAATACGTTTAATACAGTTATAAATTTGTTTCTACTACTGCAACATAGGTGCCGCTCCGCGAACTTTTCAACCAACCTAGTATTTATTAGAATTAGTGAGACACTTATGTATGACAGAATTGCATGAACTTTTGGGAGTAAATATTACCTTTGTTTATTATCACGATTAGAGTAATGTAAGAAAATATTATTTGTATTTAAAAAATATTGGACAAAAGTCAATATTTTCTTAAGTATTAAAATATTATAAAAAATCCGTATTATATATTAAACATGTATTATAAAATAAAAAAATAAGTATAAAAAAAATTTAAGTATAAAAAAATGCACATGTATTATGATAATGCGTATACATCTAAACAACTATTATGTCTATAAAGTAGGGGTTGCAGCTGATATTTCAGCTTCAGCTTTAAACTCATCAGCTCTAGATTAAACTGAAGCTGATCAAATCAATTTAATCAGCTTGATAGCTGATAGTAAAACAGAATAATGCTCCATAAATATATTGTATGAAAAAAACATATAGAAAATTATTCAATGAAAATCTAAAATAATTACACAGTTTAAACATACATCTAAAAAATTTTAAATAAAGTTTGCCAAAAGTTGTTGCTGTTTATAAATGTTGCTGTCAGAGTCTAGGACTTGCAATATTAAGGGACCCAAATTGAGTTTTTAGAGACTTATTCAAAAACTGGCGCTCAAAAACCTAATTCCATTTTTGATTATCTAGATAATTTTTTGGTAGAATTCACAGTTTTTGCAAAAGACGGTTTTTTCTAAGAAAATATTGAGTACAAAATCAATCTTGTTTTTATTATATGTGATACCCCAGGTAAAGTATTTGTTAAGTGTATTAAGAGACACAATGGTTATAACTAATATGAGCGTTGTGTTCAAAAATGAGTGTGGTTGGCAAGATTATACTCCCACATTTTATCAATTTTAAGGACTGATTCGGATTTTTGTCATCAAAAGCATTTTGAACATTTTAGTGATGTGTTAAATTAAATTAAATGTGTGTTTATTGATTGTGTTTAATTAAATTAAATTTTGACATGGTGACGAAGTTTAGACTTTATGCATCAAGTATGCTTTGGGGTATGCAAAGACTCATCAACTTATGATTATAAGGCCAAAATGTTGTAAATTGTTTCAGATTACAATCAATACTTTATCTGACGGATTGTTCCAGATACGTCGTTAAATTCCAAGATAATTTTCTAGAAAACCAAGGTCTTTTAAAAGAAACTGAACTTAGACTTTTTCTAATATACACTGGACTAGTTGTTTAAAGGGGTTGATTGAGCTAAAAATCTATTCAAGCTTTTTAGACCTTTCAGTTACCGTTCTTATTTTGTTGAAAAAATATGTTGATTTTGCTTGTCAGTTACTAACTTATTTTGTGCTGAACTTTATGATAAGTATCAACATATGTCCGCTCTATAATACACATAGGAAATGATACAGTTAAATTTAAAATACTTGATAGATGTCTCTCATTAAAATTTGAAATTTTTTAGATTAATTTAAAAATCTTGTTCAAAGATTGCAGGGTTGCTTAAACAAACACGTGTTAGGAGATAAACAGATTTTTAGTATTCCTCATTTTGATGGGTCAGTAACCATTGCATTGAGACACTGTTTACAATTTAAAAATTATCAAGGTTTAGAGTGTTTTGTTTCAGCTAATGAAGGTGATAATTGTTTTGAAATTGCAAAAAAAAAGGTTTATTTAAAAATGTTTAAAGAGCAGACTAATCCTGTGACAAATGTTAGGTTATGTTTGAGGAATTTGCAGCTTTTACAACTGACTTGCTGATTGATGAGACTGAAAGATTTTATCGTGCATTAGATGGAGGTGGAGAGGCTAGGGCTATTGCTCTTGACATCAAAGGTTTTCGACAAAGTTTAGCATGTTGGTCTTCTCCATAAGCTTGTTCCATATGGTCTATCTAGGAACGCTTTTGAGATTATCAAATTGTAATTCCTCGAAAGCCAACACTCTTCTTTATTTCCAGTAACTTCTGGGACACCTTAAGGTTTTATCCTTGGTCCTGTTTTATTTCTTATCTACATTAATGCTCTTCCTGACAACCTTTTATCTAAAGTAGCTCTTTTTGCTGATGACTCAACTATACTCCTGTCTTGAAAAAAGGCTTCTCTTTTTGATCGCTTAAAACAGGCAGCCAATCATAAATCTTATCTCACTTCTGTAACATTTTGGGGCTTACAGTAGCTTGTAAATTTTTACTCTAACAAAACCCAGTTGTTTACAGCAAACAGTTATTGCTGTACTGTTGACATTCCTATATTAATGATTGGCAATTCTCTCACTGAATCCACTTTTTTACATCTTCTTGGATTATCGTTTACTACTGATTGTTTCTCTTTATACTGCTCGCCGTTTTCTCTCTTCTGATTCCATTCTCTACCTCTGCAAAAATCTTATTCGTCCCTGTATGGAATACAGTTGTCATATTTGGGCTGGTTCTTCTAATAATACTCTTTCACTTATAGACAAGGTCCAAAAACGCATTCTAACCGTACACTCTTAAGCCGAATGGTTCTTCAAAGAACCCTTACGGGTTCTTCGCGTTGACGTTCGTGGAGCACCCGTAGAAGTTCTTCAAAGAACCCTTTTTAGAGGGTTCTTCGGAAGAACCTTAAAGTAAGGTTCTTTAAAGAATCTTTAAAGGTTCTTCGCGTTGACGCTGGAGGAGCACCCGTAGAAGTTCTTCAAAGAACCATTTGAAAGGCACTGTGCTCTCCTGAGACCGCCAGGGTAAATTTTGGTTTACTCTAATTTTTTTTTTATTATTACTATTATTGGGTTAAGTAAAGTGTTTTAAAATAATTTTTAAAATCTAAACTCACTTTTTAACATCAAAACTTGAGATTTAATAAATTAAAATATCTATAAAAATTACGTCATTTTAAGTTTACATCACCTATTTAAAACGGATAAAAAGACTCTATGTTACCGTAACTTACGGTAATATTTCGTAAAGCATTCGGGTAAAACATACACGTTTTAAAGCAAAATGTTTAATTTGTGCTTGTTGTTTTATTGCCTTTGGAAAAGGATCTAAAAAACTTATTAAAGTAACTCCTGCAATACAACTCCATATTCAAAACTTATTTTGGAGAGAATATGACGTACACAAAGAGTGTTGTCCGAAAAACATTTGTACTTCTTGCAAAACAAATTTATATGCATTGAACAGGGGTAAAACATCAAAGTTGAATGATTGGATTGAAAAAATATCTAAAATTAACAGACAAAAACTCAGAAGATCATCTGATTTTAGTAAAATATCTGAACAGATGGCAAATGATAATCAAGAGATCATCGATAGAGTTATTAAAAAGATATGTCCTTCATGATTTTCTTCAATAGGTATTCTTCAGCAAATTTAAAGTGTTTTCCAAAATTTTTTCCAAAATTTGCCGACTGCCATGACGATGTTTGCCGACTGTCTAGATTACCGACTAACTAAATAGTCTAAAAGGGTCCAATTTGCCGACTAAGGGTCCAATTTGCCGACTAAAAATCATTGATGGGGGGGTCACACCCCTACACCACCCTATCGCGCCGTATATATATATATATATATATATATATATATATATATATATATATATATATATATATATATATATATATACATATGTGTATGTGAATGCTATTATTGAATAAATTGTTGCAATGTTAATTCAATATTAGTGCATTGTTTTTATGCTTTTCAAATTTAATAATATCAAAGTTAGTAATAAAATGTTGTCATACTTTTAACTTTTATTCAGGTAAAGGAATTTCCCATTTTTGCTGTAAGAGTGAGGCTGTAAAAAACCTAATTATGTTGGCAGAAGGTCTTGGAAATGTATTCCGTGAGCAAGTTGCTTCTGGGAATCTCAAAAAAAAAAAAAATGAAAAAGGACAATATTAAACCTGGAAATAAAGTTTAATATTGTTTGATAAACATAATATAGTTCATGGTAACCTCTAAACATAATATAGTTTGATTTAAGCCATTACATGGCTTAAATCAAACTATATTATGTTTAGAGGTAACAATTCATGGAGACTTTTAGATAAATTAGATGATCTAGAAGTTAATCTTCTAAGTGCAGCCTCTATGCAGCCAAATATAATATTTCTACAATCTGTAGTTAATTGTCTTAGAAAGTTTTCAATTATTAAAAAAAAAGTTTCAGCTCAGTAATTGGGGAATCTATTGCTGAATCAGTTTTAGATTTTAAAAACGTTTTTGAAAAACTGCAGCTTCATCTTCTGGAAAATTTTAACTATGAATTAAATATTAGCTGGAAAATTCACATTTTAGCGTGTCATCTTGTTCCTTTTCTTCATCATAGTCAGTTTGGGCTTGGTGTATATGCTGAGCAGGCTGGAAAAAGTGCTCATCACTACCACTATCAAGTATGGAAGCGATACAAGCGTTGTTTGGAATACAATGATTATGCAAAACAGCTTAAGAAAAGTGTAATTGAGTTTGGTATAAACAATTTAAAGTAGCCATTTTCTCATTTAAAAATTTTTCTTAAGTAGGTGTTGCTATTATTGTTAAATTTTCAATAATAATCAAATAATTGCTATCGTTTAAAAAGTATTATTATTAGGAATTTGCATTCCAGTTGTTAATCTTTTTGTTACATTTATTGCATTAAACTTTGTTAATGATAATTTATGTGTCCATAGCTTGATTAAAAAAAAATTGTTTTAAAATTGTAATACCCTATCCATTTTTTTTAAATGTCTTTTTTATAAGATAAATTTTTAAATTTTGGAACTTTTTTAATAAAAAAGATGTTTTAACAGAGGAACTTTGGTCTGGAGGAAATATACTAATATCTATTACCTACCACCCCCTCCCCATTTGTTAAAGTATAAGTTATAACTGTTTTGTAAAAAAAAGTATGTATAAAAGTTAGTTTAGATTTTTAAAATTATTTTAAAACAATTTACCAACCCCAATAATAATAATTAAACAAAAAAATTAGAGTAAACCAAAATTTACCCTGGCGGTCTTAGAAGAGCACATTTTTTATTATCAAATATTTGTATAATATATAATTATGTAAAAGATTTTTAATATTCAATAAATCTTATTTAAGATATTTAAGCAAATTGTTTTACGCCAAAATTAAAATGTAAACAACGACTTTCTTAAAAATTCAATTTATATTGCAATATAAGGCAATAAAGAAAAGAAAAACTATTTTTAAACAGTTAATATAAGTATAATATTTTCATTTATTATAAATATATATATATATATATATATATATATATATATATATATATATATATATATATATATATATATATATATATATATATATATATATATATATATATATATATATATAATACAATTAATTATTTGTAATGCTAATCAATTTTAAATAAAGATTTATAATATATATATATATATATATATATATATATATATATATATATATATATATATATATATATATATATATATATATATATATATATATATATATATATATATATATATATATATTTATATATATATATATATTAGGGTAGGCTAAACGCCCCTCATTTTTGAAAATCAAAAGGCACTGTTTTTCATATGGTGTGGGTGTACTCTGTGATCAATAAAAACAAAAGTTTAACTCATGTTCATATGATCATTTTAAGCCTAATTTTATGATAACTGAATAAGACTAAGACTGTGCTCAAGAATTTTGGACCCAGAGGTTTGACCCGGTTTCCTTAAAAATTAATCGGGTTTTACAACATTTTTTATTAACCGGTTTGTTTATTTTACTAAGATCGCAATTATTTTAGACGTCTTCAGCCCATTCTCCATTCAGAACTTTTTGTGCTTAGGAGAAGCGGAAAAGTTCTTTGAGCATGCGCAAAAAGTTCTATTGGAGAACCGGCTTAAAAAAAGCTGTTTGCGCATGCTCAAAAGTCTTTTCCGCTTCTCCAAAGCGCAAAGTTCTGAATGAAGAACGGGCTTTAAGCAGTATTTAATTTTTTCGCATGGAAAAATCGTTGAATAAGGGGTCGTCCATAAAGTACGTACGCTCATAGAGGGGAGGGGGGGTCTTCAAAAAGCGTACAAAAGCGTAAGGGGTGGGGGGCGGGGTTGAATATAAAAGTACGTACGCACTAATTATAAAAAGTAATTTTTTTATTAGTTAATCCTTGTATTTCTAACTTATCACCACTAACAAATACTTAACTATAACTAGATATTTTTTAATAAATAACTAGATATTTTTGAATATAATAATAAATAAATATTTTTTTTTAAATAATAAAACCATGACCGTGACTTTGAAATGTCAGTTGGGGAGGGAGGGAAGTATACTAGCCCTTAAAAAAGATCTAATTGCAATTTTTTTTTTTAAACTTTAAAGTTCTTTTTACTAAAGGAACCTTAAAATTAGTAAAAGAAAATTAAATTGAACAATAAAAACGTAATAAGTTTTAATGGGCTTGGTAAAAATGTTGTTGGTTTTCAGTATAATAATCCACAACATTTAACCCAAATAAACGGGCAGGCACGTTTATTTGGCACCTCATAGTTATCGTTTGATGTGTTTTATAAATGTAACAGCTCACATTACTTGGTTACGTTTATTAGTTATTTAGGAATAGAGAAAGTTTTAATGATTTGCTTGCGATGGTCAAAACAATTGTTTTTATCTCCAGCCTGGAAATTTTCTTTCAAAATTTTAATGTCACAGTTTTTTCCCTCCACCTATGTTGTTGCATCGCAATTAAAGTAGGAGAATAACTACCGCGAGGAAAACACTTTTGTGCTCAATCTTATATAAATACAAAAATTATTTGTGTATGAGAACATAGTTATTATTTCTTGATTATAAAAAATGTCACCTAACAAAATTGCATCATCTTATATAGGGTAATTTTTTTGATAAATATAATAAACTAAGAAGCTTGAGAAAACTGGAAATTATAAATTTTTGAAAAGTATTTCAGCTAAAAAAATGCAAGCAATCAATTTAGTGTTTGAAAATTAACTCTGAACATCAAGGTGACTTATATTTGTACTATCTACATAATCCTTCAAATTGTTGGTGATCTAAATCAAAGGGTGATTTCACCCAATCAAATATGTTTTCGATGACATGAATTTGATCAGAATTACTTTCATTTACTTTTAAATGAGTTCATCATTGTTTTCATTGTCATTTTTATTTTCCTCAGAGGTCGTGTTGATTATGTTTCTAAACACGCATTTGTGACGTTTAACACTTGCTTTAGAAGCGTGATAAATTTTGCAGGATTTGCAAGTTCTTTGGTCAATTTTTTGTTGTGAAATTGATGGGCAGTACAAATCAAAGGAAGCTTCCATCGAAATTTTTGAACCTATATATCCCAAGCGCTGCGCTAGAGAAGAAAAGTAAGGTTTAGGAATATTTCGTGCTACCTTTGGCTCAGGAATAAAAATTCCTTCAGCAGCATGAGACATTACAACTGGACCTGGTAAAAAACGTTGAGGAAAATATTTTTTCCAGCAACTTCGCCAAGGTTTACAGCAATTCGGAACATTACACTTAACGATCATTAAAAAATATTGACTTTGTCTTACGTGGTTTTCAATTCATTTTGAATCTTGCTCTGGTATTGGTGACAGTTGGGAAGGTTCAACATATTCAGAACAAACAGAATAGTTATCAATTACTATATCCGACCATACCTCAGCTAGAGTTTCTGAAGCTTTAGCAAAATTTTTTTTTTCTAAATCAACGTCAATTATTTTTCCAGATGCATTTAGATGTGTCCCAAAATGGTCATGTGGCAAAACCAATCCTGCTAACTCTCGACTCAGCGGAGCCATACGCCGTTCAACCCTGTTATATGCTGAATAATGAGGTGCATGAGTTCCTGTTAGATAGACATCCAAATCCCATTTTATAAATCTTGCAATTGCAACTTGCAATGGTTTGGGAAATCTTGGATTTTCATCAGGGCCTCCATCACATGCAACAACAAATATAGGTTTTACCTGACCTTCTGGAGTACAAATATGAAGCTTAAAATTTTCAATTGAAACAAGACGCTCCAAATCACGGCCATGAGTAAAAGCAGTGCTGCTATCATGCTTCATAGATCTAATAGCAATACACGTTGGGCCAGAATATGACACTGCGTCAGCAAATTTGTTTGGATCAATAATACAAGCTGCATAAACAGACGGTATAAGCTTATGTCTGGAAGCGACTAAAAAATCATGATCTGGCAAACGTACTTGATAATCAAGATGCATCAAAATTGGTGATTGTTTTGTTGCAGCTGCTAATCCTAATGGTACTTTAGCTTTGTCGTCTAGACTTAAATAAAAGCATGAATCTGGACCAAATATTGAACAAACTTTATCCATGTATTGCATGCACGCAAATGTAAATCCAGCATCGATATGCCTATCACGAGCTGTATTAGCAGTCCTGATCAATTTCACAGGAACTGTCTTAATGTGACGTATTCCCTCAAGTGAGTTTGATCGCTTAGGCATCAGTCTTAAATAAGTTGCAGATCGCGATAAACAATAACCCAGTTTTAGTAGGCTTTTATTTAAGTCATCAAGTGTCTTACATGAACGTAACTCCTGCGATCTTCGTCGATCGCTAGCAGCGGCTCCTATTGATGCGATGTTAACGATGGCATTAAGAAGATCTGGCTGATCTTCAATTACAGCTGGTCTACCATTTTTTTCTCTATTGAATTTAGAAAGTTTTGATTTTAAGTAGGGCGTGTCATCGACAATATCATTAAGTGTTCGTTTCAAACTTGCTCTGCGTTGTCTTTGACGGATTGCCTCTTGTTTCATTTTTTTAAGACGGTTTTGTTTTATGTTTATTTGCTTTTCTAAAAAAATCGATTTTATTTTAAGTTCGTCAGTTATCAATCCTGTACGGCGCACATTTACCAATGTTAACAGCTGCTCTTTTAACTGCAAAACTTCAGTTTGAATTTTCTCTTGTTGTGGAGTATGAGATTTTGTCGGCTGATCAAATTGGTACTTCCGTTTGTGATTTTTGACTTTTTTGAATATCAAATTTAGAAGAAGTAGCTAGTGTTTTATTGATT
The DNA here is from genome assembly GCF_022113875.1 of Hydra vulgaris. Classification (NCBI taxonomy): domain Eukaryota; kingdom Metazoa; phylum Cnidaria; class Hydrozoa; order Anthoathecata; family Hydridae; genus Hydra; species Hydra vulgaris. The sequence goes on along the minus strand of NC_061162.1, from coordinate 40,118,570 downwards.
TCAAAATCTATTTTGTCTGCTTCATCGTATGTTAACAAAGCTTCTGGTCCCTCATCTGATATTTCGTTTGTGAGAGGAAGCTTCACTGCAATAGATTGATTATTTGATGTTTTAAAATTAGACCAAAAAGACATCAACTGACTTTTACTTTCCATTGTTTTTCGTGTGAGTTCTTTTAAAACTGAATCATACGTCAATTCTTTATGCTTAACTTTATACCACAATTTATTAGCTTCTTTCTGTTGCTCCTGTTTACTTTTTTGTGGCAAAGCTTTTGCTACTTGTTGGTAAATAATTTTGTACTTTTCACTAATATTCATTTTAATAATTCCGCCTTTAAACTAATTTTTAACTGACTATTAAAAGCACAACTTAAATTTACAAGCTACAATAAATGCAAACATGAGTTGTTTGTTTAGTTTTTAAATAATTTATAGTATCTTATTTTTATTATAAAATATTTTTTACAAAATAAAGTTGAAAAAATTATAAAAAATACTATTTACATAACAATTTCAAAAATTAATATTTAAAGTTTAACAATACTTTAAAACTTTAGCTTTTAAACTTGTTACCCTTAGTAAGACTGTTGTCGCGCTAATTAATTAAAAATTGAAATATGAAGAAATTCCGAAATTCTTTTTATACTTCATATTGTTTTTGAAAAGTATTGAGCAATTGATTTAATGAAATGGAACGTTTTGAAATATAAAGAATATCACCACTTTTTGATGACTTCTTATTTTTACTCATGCCCAGCGTACTTTATTGACGATCCCTAATATTTAAATTTCTTAAATAATGTTTTTTTTTATAAATTTTAACTTTTTAACTCATAAAGAGAAAAGAGAAGATGGGGGGGGGGTACTTCAAAAGCGTACGTACTTTTCAAAGGGGGAAGAGGACTTAAAAGTACGCATGGCAACTGGGGGAGGGGATGGGGTCAATTTTTTGAAATTTTTGGCGTACGTACTTTATGGATGACCCCTAATTTTAGTTATGATAATTATGGGAAAAGATACAAGATCAAAATGTAAAATTTTTTTGATAAATGATATTATTGAAATACTACCATCATCTTAATTGCCTACTGGATAGCAAGTTCTGCAATATTTACATGGCAAACTATTCAAAGCAAGAAAAGAACATTTAAAATAAAAACTCTGTGATATGGTTTCTTGCAAATTTCCACATGAGAATTTTGAAATTGATTGCAATAACCTTGGAGGGTGTTCTTTTCTTAAATGCACATGTGTTGTTTTTTCATTTAAGAAAATCTGGAAAAGAATTTATTATATATTTCAAATATATAATAATTTCCAGATTTTCTTAAATGAAAAAACAACACATGCACCTAATATTTGTAATTATATATTATATAGTACTTGATTTAGTGGGTAGATATATTATATAAATGGATGTAAAACTTTTGTAAGATGAGTTGAATTCTCAAGTTAATAAATAAATTTTTGGAAAGAAAAGAAGTTTTGTTTCGAGCGAGAAAATTACAAGCTAACCGGGCATAGATTCGAATATCAAATTATTGGAAATGTTTGAAACGTTTGATGGAACATTGGACGCTGCCGTTTGGATACAGCGAACTAAAGTGATGCAAAATGTAAAGGTGAAGTCACTCTTTCCAATTTTTCTAAAAGGAACTGCCTATTTGGTATACGATGGTTTAAACGCTGAAAACAAGCAAAACGAAGAAGAAGTTGAGCGTGTCTTGTTAGCAGCATTCTCTTTAGATGCTTATACGGCATACGAACTTTTTATTAAACGAAAATTAAATGTTGGAGAGAAAGTTGATGTGTTTTTGGCCGACTTAAAACGATTGCCTTATCTTGCTAAATTGTCAGAAGAGTCTATTCGATTAGCGTTTGTTGTTGGCTTGCCCGACGATTTATTATCAACACATGGCTGCAAAATATTTAATGAAGCAGGAAAACGAGTGCGGGAGCGAGGAATGTGCGCTACCTCATTCCTGAACAATGATGGAATTAGCGCACTATCTATTATTCATCTAAAAGTTAATGGTTTGTTAGTAACAGCTACGGTAGACACGGGTTGTTCAAAGACAATTATACATCAAAAACTGTTGTCAAGAAAGCAACATAAATCTTAAAATTCTCTAAAGGTAGTAACTTTTGGCGGTAAATTTCATCAATGTAATGGATTAGCGGCTGTCACTATTGAGGTTGATGGTATTCAAAGACAAGACGAAGTTATTTTGGTGGATTTTCAACCGTTTGGAGTTGATATGATGCTGGGAATAAGTTCCATAAAATTGCTAGGAGGAGTTTTTATTTCCCCGTCTGGAATAGCAAAGTTTGGGTTCGGCTTGTGTGGAATAGCAGTCTCAAAGAAAGATAAAGTCAATAAAGTTGAAATTAAAAAGCAAGATCATGAAGCAATATTTAATGGTGTCGAATGGGAAGTTAAATGGAAATGGAGAGATGAAGAAGTTGGTTAACAAAGTTGCCCAATACAGCATACCAAAATATGCAAGAGCAGAATATGAAAACGAACTACGGGATTGGATCAATCGTAAATTTTTAATTGAGTATGACGAACATAAAATGGGACCATCCAAAGGGCAAATTCCCTTAATGGCTGTTACCCAACGAAATAAAGATAATAAAGTCAGACCCGTTTTGGACTGAAGAGAAGCTAACAGTTTTATTGAAACGTATACAAGAGATGCAGATGTGTGTGTTGAGAAGCTGAGGAAATGAAGAAGAATGGGAAGAAACCAGCAATTATTGATTTACGCATTTAGTTTAACGAAGGGTTGGGACGATGAAGTTTGCGATGAAAATTTAAAGCGTGAACTTCAAGAGGTTTATGATGAGGTTGTAAAGTGCGATCCAGCTTACGGTGATTGGGCTGTACATAGTGACGAGGGGAATGTGTGGGTTGATGCAAGTTTTTTGGCAAGTGGTGCGGTTATTCAAGTTGGTAAAACTACTGAAGAAGATGCAACATGGCTACGAAAAGAAATGTCTGAGGATCACATAAACATGGCGGAGCTGGATGCTGTAATGCGAGGAATGAATATGGCTTTGACGTGGAAATTAAAGAAAGTAACTATCTTTACAGATTCCGCGACAGTGTTCCACTGGGTCTCTGACACTCTCAGTGGTAATTCAAGATTGAAATCAAAAGCAATGGGAGAAATGTTGATTCGAAGAAGATTAAGCGTTCTCCAACAAAGTATTGAAGAATATGGTATTAATGTGAATGTAAAACTTGTTCCTTCAAAAGACAACTTAGCTGACGCATTGACTAGAGTTTGAAGTAGATGGTTAAATAAATTAACGGAGGCTAAGCATTCGAGTAATTTAGTTGGAGCAGTATTTGCAGAGACTGAATCCATTTCTAGCATACACAAGAGAATTGAACACTTTGGAGTGAATCGCACTCTAAACTTTGTTCGTAAAGTAATTCCAACCGCTACTGAAAATGACGTTAGAGAGGTAATTAAAAATTGCGAACCATGTCAGTCAATAGATCCAGCACCTGTACAATGGGAGAAGGGAAAATTGAGCGTTAAAGAAAATTGGGAAAGAGTGGCCATGGATATCAGGCATTTTGGCACAGAAAAGTTTTTAACTCTGGTTGATTGCGGACCTTCAAGATACGCATTGTGGCGACAACTTTCAAGTTCATACGGAAGTATTGCCATTACTCGAATATCGAATTTTGACAGATAACGAAGCAACTTTTAAGACTGAGGAGTTAAGAAGTTTTTTTGATGGTTGGGGAGTGCGCATTAGATTTCGAGCTGCTTATTATCCCGAAGGAAATGGAATTGTGGAAAGAAATCATCATACAATTAAGAGAATTGCAGAAAGATCAAAAATGTCAATACCGGAAGCAGTGTTATTGGTACAACGTCTCAGCTAACAAAAACAATGCAAGCCCGATGGAGAAAATATACAGGTATCGAGTTAATGTGAAAGGATTGAGAAAAGATAATCTTCCAACAAAATCTGACACAAATGAAGTGTTTAAAAATGGTGATAATGTTTGGTTGAAACCGTCAAATGCGAAGTGCCATACTAAGTGGCAGCCAGCAAAACTAACGGGAAATATTTCGAAACAAGTTGTCAAAGTTAATGGCGTTCCACGTCACATAAAACATATCCGATATCGAAACAACATTCAACCATGCGATATTCCTTAAGTGAACGCAGACAGTGGTCGAGATAACGCGACAAACCATGGTGAGCAAATTAAAAGTGTGTTGGAGACAAGCAAAGGAGACGTGTTACAAGAAAATGGTGAAGCCGAAAATGGATTTTAAGAAACAGTGCCTTTGCCACGAAGTACTCGAGAACGACGCATGCCCCAAAAATACGACGATTATTATTTGTATGATCCGTAAGGACCAAGGAGGAGTGTAAATAAAGTAGAGAAAGTTCTAGAACATTCTACGGCAACTACGTGGTTTTTTTTATTGATAGTTTTTAATTATTTTAATTGTAGTTATGTATTAAGCGGTTTTGTAATGTTGATTTTGTGGGTAGATATATTATATAAATGGATGTAAAACTTTTGTAAGATGAGTTGAATTCTCAAGTTAATAAATAAATTTTTGGAAAGAAAAGAAGCTTTGTTTCGAGCGAGAAAATTACAATATATACATAATATATATATATATATATATATATATATATATATATTATATATATATATATATATATATATATATATTTAGTTTATTAGTTTATTTCGCCGTTAAAAATATTTACAAAGTATAGCAATATAAAAAGTACAATTGGCTGGATCATAAAATAGCCTTATCACCGAGCCCCAATAGTAACGCAAATAAATATCCCTAATATACAATAATCCGTAATATATAAGCAAAAGTATTTAAAAAAAGACAATTTAAAATGTTTAGAAACAAAGTTAAAAAGAAAAAAAAAAAAAGAATTAAAATAATTGAAGAAAAAAAAAAAAAAGAAAAGAAACGATTAAAATATAGTAATAAAAATGACAAAAATTTTCTGTTTTTGATTATAAATTGGATGTGATTCGACATATATATATTATTTTCTTTCAAAATAATTCAAAATTCAAATAAAAATTCTGTTCCAATATTATAAAATATATCAAGAAAATTGTAGGTAACTTTAAGAGAATTTATATATTCAATGAAAGTATGATAAAGACATCGAAATTCTTAGTATTGTTAAATAGTCTAGATTTTTAAATTTATGGTGCTAATTTAGTTTAATAAATTTTAAAGCTTTAAAAGTGACATAGAAGATCTGCTATATTAAAATCCGTAAGTACTAAATAACGTCTTAATTTAGATTTGAATTGCGGAAGTGTTTTTTCTTTAATATTAACAATATGCTAAAAGTTTTTCCACAAAATTGGACTCCTATACTGAATAGAATAAGAACATAACTTTAGATTATATTTTTGAGTTACAAAGTTATTTTCTGAGAACTTGGTGGGGTATTTATGGTTTACCTCTCTAAAATAAGGATAGAATATCGCTGGAGACAGTCCAAGTTTTATTTGATACATGAACTGTATGACGAGGAATATGTTAATTTTAAACACATTTAATTCATTGGGTTTACGTAAAAGTGGCTCACAAGGCACAGTTCTTTTTACTCCAAATACAATTCTACATGCATGTTTTTGTTTAGTATAAATTTTCTTTAACTTAGCGTAGCTGTTGCTTGCCCATACCATATTGCTGTAAATTAGATAGCTATGTATGAAGGAAAAATATAAACTTTTTAGAGATTATATATCCAAAAATGGTTTTGCTTTATACATCATTGCAATGTTTATTGAAAGTTTTCTTTCAAGAATGTTTATATGTTTCCTCCATGTTATATTTTCGTCTAAAATAATACCTAAAAAGTTTACAGTTGTTTGCCTAGTAACATTTATATTATTGATTTTAAGATTGGGTAATTTTAAAGGAAGGTTTCCTGTTTTGGTTGGTTTGTGAAATAGAATAAATTTAGTTTTGTTAACGTTAAGTGAAAGTTTATTACAAATAAACCATTCATTTACTTTGTTTACTTCTTCATTAACTACTTTAAAGAGGGTTTTAATATCTCTACCCAGTGGGCACACGACGTTATTTCGACGTTGATTTACAGTTGATTTTTAGTCGCGACGTCGTATAACCAAAAATCAACGTTGTATCAACGTTGAAAAATTTGTTAAAAACTATCACGTTGATTCCACGTTAATTCAACGTCTATATTACGAGTTCGATCGTTCGTAATTGCAATATGAGAACTAAAATACGCATGCGTGACTTAAAATTTTTTTATCAACATAACAAATAACAAGTACGTTACTTATTAGCCCAATAAAGACAAGTAAAGTCACACATGCTAATAAATTAGGTCATCTGTTGCCTTTTTATAAGGTTTTGAATTTGACAATTTAACAATAATACATGACTTAACTTGTGATGCAGTTAGTTAGGTAAATATTAAATGGATATTTCTTTATGACCGTATTATTTCATGAGTGTGGATTATAAGTAGAGACTACTTGATATATTATATAAATATAAAATATATATTATATATATTTTTCTTATTTATATAATATATATATATATATATATATATATATATATATATATATATACATATATATATATATATATATATATATATATATATATATATATATATATATATATATATATATATAGTATATATATTTATATTATGTATGTATATATACATATATAGTGTATGTATATATTATATATGCATATTATATATATGTATACATATATATATATATATATATATATATATATATATATATATATATATATATATATATATACATATATATAATATGCATATATAATATTTACATACACTATATATGTATATATACATACATAATATAAATATATATAATGGATGATGTTTTACAAAATAATGATTTATCAAGCTTTTTTACCAATCCATGTGATTTAAAGAGTTTGAATATTTTTTATATTAAAAAAATTTTATTAAATTTTTAAAGACTTTTCTTGTAAAGTTGTATAAAAAAGAATTTGTGCATGCTCCTTTAGTCCATGATATTGGTTGGTAGAAGGATCAACATAAAAATTTAGCAAATTTTAGCAACTGTATAATGCATCATAACGTACAGTTTAAAGTTGTATTTTTCTGTTAGCTATTTTACATGAACAAATTTTTAATATATAAGTATTTTTTCTATTATATTTTCTACTATACTTTTCCAGTTGAAAAAGTATTGTAGGGCATGCAAAATGTTCATTCGAGCTGTTTGGATAGAAAATACAGAGAAATAAAGAGAGAAAATTTGATTGATAATTTTTTGTGCTGGCCATCATTAAATGTAATAAATTGTTTCAATGAAATGCATAAACCGCATCTAACTAATACAGATTTACGCTGCTCAAAATTAAATGTCATGGAGATAATGTAATTTTTTTTTAATATAAACCTTAAGTCATTACTTTTTTTCCTTGTTTTTTTAACATGCTTTCATTCTGTATATGTTGTTTTCAGTGTTTAGATATATTCTTTATTATATATTCTTAATTATATAATGTATTTAAAAAATTTTTAAATTGAATGAATATTCTTAGGTCATGAGTTATGTAATAAATTTGAATTTGCCTCTACTAGTGATACTCAGATAGAATCAGGTTCAGAAAACGGTAACTATTTCAAAAGATACTTTATTCAAGTATTATTTGTTATATTTTGATATTAATTTTTATAGGAGCCACTACCATGCTTATGCAAGAGAAAACATAATAACCAACAGAATAGTAAGCAAGTATTTACTCCTGTAACGCAAAAAAAAGAAACAGAAAACAATTTTTATGCATACTCCACATACTGTAGCTCAAGGTATTAATTGTCTGTCTGCAAGTTGATTTAGGAAGAAAAGATTCTGAACATTTTTTTCTATGCTTCAGTGATTTACACATTTCTTTGGTTGCTAAATTAATACATTTTATTTAATTTATGAATAATGTTTTATTTTATAAATTTTTTGTTCTTGTGTTTCAACGCTTTTAGAAATTAATTAATGTTTGGTTCTTTTGTCTTTCTGATATATCTTTATTGTTAGAAAGAGATGTTAGTAAAAACTCTTTACAGTAATTAAAGTAATATCACGACAATTAGTTCTGAAATTCTATGGATGAACTTGCAGCAGTAATTTAATGATTATGATAACAGTTTAAATGATTCTTGGTTGAGGTCAGAAGTGATGGGTTGTTTCAAACCATGACTTTTTGCAGTTTTTTTATTGTTTTTTGATTAAGTATTTATTAATAACTTAGTCTAAGTTAATCTACTTGTAACTTTTTATAAATGTACTTTAAAAATAATGTGGTGTAATTATTTTCTTAAACCTTTAGGTTAACAAACTTTCTAAAATTGGAGGTAAAACCATTAAGACAAATACAAATAAATGTGATGCAAAGGTTTGTTAAAAGAAGTTTTAAATAAAAAATCTTTTGAATCTTTTTATTATAGTTTGTTTTAAACCTGTGTTAAAAATATGTGTGGCATATATTTTTAAAAGTTTGACGAATTCTAATCAGAAATAAAATAAATATTTTTTTTTTTTTATGTCTGATTATAATTTTTTTTGTAACTGTTTACTCTTACTTTTGTATTTCCTTGAGCTAAAGAACAACCTTAAAGTACAAAGGTTGATTTGTAACGCATACTTAACCTTTTTTTTTTACTCTATATGTACATACATATATATGTACATAAATAAACATACATATATATGTATGTATATATACATACATATGCTTATATGAATATATTATATATATATATATATATATATATATATATATATATATATATATATATATATATATATATATATATATATATATATATATATATATATATAATAATGGTGCAATTTAAAGTTTTTCTTATATTTATAAAGTTGTACTTGCAATACATCAACTAAGCCATAACAGTTTTTATTGTGTGGCAAGTTGCACCATCTTGCATAAATATAAGATTTTTGACATTATTTTTAATATTTTTGAATTTTTTTGTCACTTTTTGACTTTTTTGGCTGGACATCAATCCCTCTTCTTTTAGCCTTCTACAAATGGTCCGGTCTGACACAACAATTACAGCTTCATGGATAAGCTTAGTGGCTTTTTTTCTGTTTTACAGGCAGATATTTCTGATTATACTGTCATTCTTGGTGTTTTCTTGCGTTTAGAAGGTGGTCTCCTTGGACCAAATTCTTTCCCTGTATCAATTCTTTTTCTTACTTGCATTACGGTTTGGTAAGAAATCTTTGCGGTTCGTGCAATTTTTCATTGAGAATAATTTGTATTTTGGAAAAGACATTTAAAACTTACTTTTATAATAAGTAGGAAGCCAATATATTCCTCCAGAAAGTTAATCACCAGATTGTCTTTCCAGAATAACTAACAAAGAATGACAAATCACCAGGGGCTAGACACCCCTTTGCCCCCCCTCAGGACAGCCCTGGGGAACATGGGTGAAAGAATTTTTATTGCTTTAAATATTTTAGCTGCAAATATTACTGATAGGCCAATAGTGAATACTGAAGTTTCCATTTCTAATGATAGTATTGGTGTTAAAATTGCTCCTGCCATTTCACCATCAACATCATTTAATTTATGAGAAAGGGCTCCTATGAGTTTACCATCAATATTATTTATTGTTTTACCTAAAATAATACGACCTTATTCCAAAGCCAGGTTAAGAATAACAACTAATACAAAAAAACACATAATAGGTGTAAAAGAAAATTGCATATTTTAACTGATACATCTAAAATAACAAAACAGATTATCTTTTAGTTTTTAAATGATGAAAGTTCTGATGAAATTTATTTTGGAGTAAATATACTTACTTTAAGTAAAATTTTTCTGAGTTTTTTAATCATCAAGTTGGCCGAAATAAAATAGATAAAGCTAGATAGAGCCTAGATAAAGCCTAGAGGCTTTATTTAGCAGAAGTTATAGAAGTTGTTGGTATAGTTTACAAAATTAAGTATTATAAGAAATCAGGAGACATTTGTAATAAATTTATATGAGACGATGACGATTTTACCATTCTACAGAATTTAAATATACATTATTTCTTCTAAGGCTTGTTTCTAATAATAAAAATTAATTTTTAGTTTAACAGGTGTTTCGTTTTTTTTATATTTAGTGTATGACAGCATGCAACCTTAATCAAACTTTTAACCTGACAAAGTGTCTCATAACTTGTAAAGTATGTTGAACTTTTTGTTTAAAAATAAAGTTTTTTTATTAACTTTTTTCAGAACTTTTTATTGATTAATTTCTCTACTTTGTGTAAAAATTTCTTTATAAAGTCTTTATGATATTTGAAAAAAAAACTTTTATAGCAATTTTTGTAGGAGTCTTCAGAACTTTTATAAAAATATTATTATTTTTATAAATTTTTTTTCAAAAGTACATAAAAATTAAAGGAATTTTTTCCTCATTAAATTCTATTTTAGAATTATAATTTGTGTGAACTTGGTTGTTTATTCTACAGTCATATTAAAGAAAATGAAACTGGTAAATATGAAAAGTTTGATATTATTTTTACTTAGTTTTAGCAATTTTTAATGTAACTGTTATAATAATAACAATGTATAATGCAGGTTGTTGACCAACGGTTTATAATCGAAATTTAATATGGCTGGCGGTAAAAGTAAAGAGAAGTTTAAAGGAACAAACATTAGGTATTTACTTGTAAGTTAAGTGTAAAATTATATATTTTTTAAAAATCACAGTTCGTTTTTTTAATGCTATTTTATTTTTAACTTTTTGATGTATTTGATGCAAATTACTCAGGCAATACCTTTTTTTATAGAGAGCGTTTTGTCAATTAAAGTGACTGCTACAGTTACCGAAATAAGAAAAGGAATAATGACTTTATTAAAATACGCACTCGACAGATCAAATGGTGGTGATCGGCGCGTAAAAGGCAATTCACCCGATGTATAACATTCATACTTTTTCCTAGTTGTTCTGGAACTATTGATAATAGTTATTATTGATAAATTGATAAATATATTACTGATAAATAAAACTTTTTTTTTTCAAGCATTTTACTTTATTTGCATTGTATATAAAGTCCGTTGAAGCAATTTAGTTGTATCTGATTAATTTACGTGAAATATAATATCCTCTGATTAATTATTGCTTTTTTATTGTATTATTTTATTGCAATTAAAGTTGAGATAATTTTTTAGTTAATTGGATTTAACCAAAATAAAAAACAAAAATCAACGTTGAATTTACGTTGTTTCAACGTTGTTCTAACGTCTTATCAACTACGTATCAATCGAATATATCACCTATTCAAAGTTGAAATATGGTTGATATATAGTCGATAAGACGTTAGATCAACGTTGAAACGACGTAATCATCGACGTTGTTTCAACGTCGTAGTTTTCGACGTCGGATTTTATTTCCAATTCAACCAAATTTCAACGTTGTTTCAACGTGGTATATGGTCGGTTTGCGACGTTGTTTCAACGTTATTTCAACGTCATTGTGCCTGCTGGGTATGAGAATAAAACAGATTGGAGTCATCAGCAAACAAAATAAAGTTTAGTATGTTCGAGGTAAGAGATACATTATTTATATAAAGAGAAAACAGTAACGGTCCTAAGATTGAGCCTTGAGGAACTCCACATTTTATTATACTTTTTGTCGTTTTAACATTTTCATATTGAATGTATTGCTGTCTGTTTGATAAGTAATCTTTAAACCATAGTAAATTATTGTTTTTTATTCCATAATGTTCAAGTTTTTTTAAAAGAATGAAATGGTTGACTGTGTCAAAGGCTTTAGACAGATCAATAAATACTCCTAATGTAAAACGGTCATCATTAAAGGCATTGGTTACATGAGTTTCTAACTCGGTCAAAACGTGATCAGTTGAATGATTTTTTTAAAAGCCAAATTGGTTGTTGTACAACATGTTATTTACTGTTAAGTAGCTGTTTAACCTGTTATACATTTTACGCTCGAGTAACTTAGAAAAGCATGGTAAAACTGGTATTGGTCTATAATTTGAAGAATCTGTGTCATCGCCAGACTTAAAAATAGGCAAGACCCGTGCAATTTTTAATTTTTCTGGAACTGTTCCAGATTGAAGAGAAAGATTAAAAATGTGATATAAAGGAGTTTCTATAATATGAAAAACTGATTTAACAACATTTATGCTAATATTATCAAAACCTACACTTGTGTTGTTTTTAAGATTATCTAGAGCATATCGTAACTCATTAATATCTAGTTTAGATTCGTCCATGACCTTATCATATATTTTTAAATAAGAATCAAACGATGATGAACTTGAAGGAATTTTTTCAGCTAAGTTTGGACCAATATTAAGAAAGAAGCTGTTTAGATTTTCAGCTACTATTGACTTGTCATATATTATTTTACCATCTACTAAGAGTTTCTTTGGTTGAATACTTATTCCATTATTTTTTCTGCCAATAATTTCTTTAATTACGCTCCACGTACTTTTGGCATTTCCGTTAGTTTTTTTTAACAACTTTGAATAGTAAATTTTTTTTGATTGTTGTTTAGTTTTTTCAAATACATTTTTATAAAGTTTGTAGTTTGTTTCATTTTTATAAGTTGTTTTTTTTAAGAATTTTTCATACAACTTTTTTTTTTTCTTTGAAGATTTTAATAAGCCTTTAGACATCCATGGAACTTGATATGACTTGGTATTTATAACAATTATTTTCTCCGGAAAAGCTTTTCCATATTGCTCACAAAAAAATTTAAGAAGTAGTTCATAGGCATTATTTACCTCTACCGATTGCATTATAAGATCCCAATCAACGTTATATTTTAAAAGGTGTTGAAATTTTTGTAAGGAGTATTTATTGATCTGCCGCCTGTATATTATAAATTTAGAAGAATTATTATTAGTTGTTATATTATTAGATATTAAAAAAGTAGGAAAATGATTTGATAAGTCTGTTTTGATTATACCTGTGGAAATATAGTTGTTATAAAAATTGTTAGTGATTATATTATCAAGTAAAGTAGAAGATTTCTTAGTTATTCTGGTTGGTTTATTTATTGTTGGAATAACATTATGTTGAAGAAGTTTATCGATAAAATGCTAAATTTTGTTTGAAGTTTGCTTTAACAAGTTCAAATTGATATCGCCGACAACGTAAATATGCTTCCATTCTTTATTGACTTTAGTTAAAAATGTGTTTAAGTGAGTCTTAAATTTTTTTAAGTTACCAGATGGCTTTCTATAAATAGCATTAACAATTATATTTTTTGTGGTTTTATTATAAAGTTCAATGCACAATGACTCACAATCTGTTTCATTAACGCATAGGTCATTACGAGGGAAAAAATCAATTGAATTGTGGACAAAAATACTAACGCCTCCGCCACCATAACTATCACGTGGTTGATGAATTGACGTGTAATTAATTAAATCAAACTGTGTACTTTGTTTATTGCATTTACACCACGTTTCTGTTAGACAAATAATGCTAAAATCATGTTTTATTTCGTCCAATAAAATTTTTAAATTTTCAAAGTTTTTATTTATAGACTTCGGATGTTAATATTTAAAATTGAAAATGCGTTTTTAATATTTTTAAGATATTATGCAGATTGGTAAACTGAGTAGTATTTGCTTTCAAAATTCAATTTGTCAAAAAAGTCTGTTTCAATGTCATTATCATTAATATTTTCATTAGAAAATTGAAATATAGAGTTTTGCTCCATTTTTATACATGGTTTTATATAAAATTTTGAAACATAAATAAAAAATAAAATTACTTATTTAGCTTTAAGATTAAACTCTCTCACTATTAACTTATCGTACTCAATATTTTTGAAATTTATATATTATACATTAATATATATATACATATATATATATATATATATATATATATATATATATATATATATATATATATATATATATATATATATATATATATATATATATATATATATATATATATATATATATATATATATATATATATATATATATATATATATATATATATACTTTCTGATGTCTCCGAAAGAAACCCATTATTAACAGCAGCAAAAAAATTGAAAAATTCAGATAATTATAAAAATATTTTTATAAGCCCAGATTTGACTGAGGCTGAAAGATATTTAAACTATCAGTTAAGAATGAAGCGCAATGAATTAAATAGTAATATCAATTTAAAAACATCGCCCTTTAGATACGGTATACGAAGCAGCGGAGTCGTCAAACTCAAAAATATACAAACCACTACATAAACATTACTACCCTTCTTCCACTCTTTTACCAGCAAACTTAAAATACAAAAGTAAAAATCTTCATAACAAAAAAACAAACTATAGCGTTAATTGTTATTATACTAATGCTACATCTCTCGATAATAAAATGGCCGATTTAATTTCAATATCTAGAACGTTTGATTATCACGTTATTGCTATCTCTGAAACATGGTTTCGAAATGACTCAGTACCTAATATCGATGGGTATAGCCTATATCGTAAAGATCGTCAAGACGGACGTCGAGGTGGCGGTGTAGCTATCTACATTACAGACGTATTTAACTCTCATGAAGTTAACCAATTTTATACAAATCTTCTCGAACAAGTCTGGGTATCTGTAAAATTTAACAACAAACATATACTTATCGGTTGTATATACAGACCAAATGATGCCAGTTTAATAAAATATGTCGCTGAATCCTTCAAATTAGCTCATAGTTTAATTAAAAAGCCCTATGATGACTGTTTGATTGTCGGTGACTTTAACTTCCCGAATATAAAGTGGTCTAACGATGGTATTGAATCTTTTAACCCAAACAATCCTACCGAGTATGATTTCTGGAATATTTTCCAAAACAGCCTTTTTACTCAACATATCACATTTCCTACTTTCCAGACTGATTATGGTTCCTCAAATAAAATGTTGGACTTGTTATTTACCTACAACAGTAATTCTATTTTAAACTTGTGTCCTAGTACTATACTAGGTAACACCACTAAGGGTCATTTTAGTATCACTTGGAGATTCTTAGTTTCAGAACTGTTTACCAAAAGTGAATCTCAATCGTTTAATTACAAAAAAGGTGATTATGATTCAATATCTAACTTTATTGCATCAATCGACTGGGAGTTTTTATTCCTGCATAAAACTGCAGATCAAATGTTCAATATACTAATTTCTAACTATCGCACTGCTTGCACATATTTTATTCCCAAGATTAATAAAACAAAAAAAAAGTATGATCCTTGGGTTACCCCACATATTAAAAACCTGATCCGAGAAAAAAAATCCGCTTGGCATATAAACTGCTCTACCAAATGGGAGAATAGTGAGCTTAAAATAAAATACAATCGCCTTAATCGTTCAGTAAAAACTGAAATATATAAAGCAAAAAAAGCACATGAAAAAGAAATAATATCAAAATCCCAAAACAACCCAAAAATCGTTTACAAATATATCAACAAACAACTAAAAATTAAAGATAGAATTCGCTCTCTCAAAGATACTTCAGGCAGAATTATTGAAGCTCTTCCTGATATAGTTGATCTTCTGAACTCTCAATTTAAATCTATGTTTACACTTGAAAGCTCTGAAAATTTTCCTTTGCTAAATAAAAGTGGTATTCTTTCTGAATGCATTTATAATGAAAACTTGGATTTCTCTATCTCAGATATTATTCAGGAACTTGCCGATCTAAAGCCTTATAAATCCTTCAGATCTGACGGCTTGCATCCCTTAATACTCAAGATATGTGCCAAAAGCTTTGCAATTCCATTAACAAAAATCTTTCATAAATCCTTTAATTCTGGAGTAGTACCCACTCAATGGAAATTAGCAAATATTAGTCCGATCTATAAAAAAAAGGGAGATAAATTACTTGCTGAAAACTATAGACCTATTTCACTAACATCTGTTGCCTGTAAAATCTTTGAAAAACTTGTAAAGAAAAAAATTTTAAAGCACATTAACGATAATAAAATGCTCTCTGCAAATCAACATGGCTTCCTTTATCATAAATCATGCGTAACTAACCTAATAGAAACTTTTGATATCATTTCGTCCTCCATAGCATCTCACCAATTTATTGATGTAATCTATCTTGAGTTTGCCAAAGCGTTTGACTCTGTACCTCACAACAGACTTTTGTTAAAATTAAGATCTTTCGGAATAAACGGCAAACTCCTACAATGGATTAAATCTTTTTTAGTGGGCAGAAAGCAACGCGTTACAATTAACAATACCAGCTCTGCATGGGTTGATGTTCTCAGTGGTGTTCCTCAAGGTTCTGTTCTCGGCCCGCTCCTCTTCATTCTCTACACAAATGATCTCGCAAAACTCACTGAAACTTCTGAGATATTTGCCGATGATACTAAACTTTTTTCTAAAACCTTATCGCAATCTAATTTTGTTGATCTGCAGGATCGTCTACGCTTGGTATACGAGTGGTCAAACACTTGGTTACTTAAGCTAAACACTTCAAAATGCTGCGTCATTCATTACGGTCGAAACAACCCCCATTACAATTACTTTCTTCAAAATAACCAAGGAATCAACCAATCTCTAAGAAGCTCTACTAAAGAACGTGATTTAGGAGTCATTTTTACATCTAACCTCAAGTGGAGCGCTCATATTCAAACAGTTGTCTCTAAGTCCTTACAAATTCTCGGTATGCTGAAAAAGACATTCACTTTCATTGATGAAAAAATGGCTCTCAAATTATATAAAGTATTTATAAGACCACATCTTGAATATGGAGTGTCCATTTGGGCTCCTTTTTTAAAAGCTGATATGGCTTTGGTTGAATCTGTTCAACGCAAAGCTACAAAATGGGCTTACAGCTTGAGGCATCTTCAATACTGCGAAAGGCTAAAAAGATTAAACCTACCATCACTTGAGTTTCGACGCCTTCGATGCGATTTAATCCAAATTTTTAAATTAATACATCGTTTTGATATAGTTAATGATAAATATCTACCAAAATATATTAACTCCGTGTCTCGTGGTCACCATTCTAAAATAAGGTGTGAGTATGTTCTAAACTGTCTTCCAAGATATAATCATTTGTATAATAGATCAGCAAAATACTGGAACAATCTACCAGAGCAAATAACTTTGTACTCCACTGTACTTTCTTTCAAAAATAGACTAGACTCCTGGTTGTGGAAAAAGTTTGGAACAAATATTTATAAAACTGGTTGTTTATAGTGGGGTGTTTCCCCTGCTCGCTGTATGTGTACATTCTATGTAAATTTACGGCTACAACTATAATAATAATAATAAAAAAAAAAAATTGTTATATATATATATATATATATATATATATATATATATATATATATATATATATATATATATATATATATATATATATATATGTATATATATATATATATATATATATATATATATATATATATATATATATATATATATATATGTATGTATATATATATATATTATATATTAATATATATATACATATATATATATATACATATATATATATATATATATATATATATATATATATATATATATATATATATATATATATATATATATATATATACAAGGCTGGTGCGAGTAGGTGTCACGTGGGGGGGGCCATTATTGATTAGGGGGTGTCACACCCCCCACACCCCCTATCGCGCTGGCCTTATATATATATATATATATATATATATATATATATATATATATATATATATATATATATATATATATATATATATATATATATATATTATATTATATTATTACCCTTTTTACCAAACTTTGCAGGTATTTTTTTTATTTTTTTTTATTTTTTTCATTTTTGCCGTTTAATATTACAATAACTAACTATATTTTACAATTTTTTACATTAGTAACGACAGGACTTCTAGAAGATCATGAGGATCTTGTCATGAAGCCCTTTACAATATATGGTTAACTTTTAATAAAAATACAATGTCTGTAGTGAAATAATAATACACCTCTATGCAAAAATATTTAAAAACCCAGATAAAATGTTAAAAAGCCAAGATAAAATTTTAAACCAAATAATATACAAAATAAAACAACAACAAAAACAAAACAAAAAAAAAAGCAATTAAAAATAAATCAAGATATTTTCATATTTTTATTATTTATTATTAAAAATAAATCAAGATATTTTCATATTTCATATAATTAAAAATATAATTTTTTTAAGTTTCTGTTTGAATGAAGCAAAAGTCATTTGGGATGAAAAATCAAAATTTGGTCAGACTATTTTGTTCCAGAGATAAGGACCTCGGTAAGAAACAAAAAACTGGTCTTTGCTTTTACGACAAAAAAAGGCAATAAGACTGTTATTAATTCAAAAATTATATTTGTTTTTAGGTTTCATACAATAAAAATTTTGTAATACATTTGGCGACAAATTTTCTCTACATTTAAACATGAAACATAAAATATTAAAGACATTTAGTTGATATACATTTAAAATATTCATTTCTTTAAAAAGTTGTTTCGTGTGAAAAAACCGATTTTTAAAATTTATTACGCGAGTTGCGTGTTTCTGATGAAGGTAAAGAGATTTTAGCTTTGTTCTGTGAGTGCTTCCCCATATAATATTCGCGTAGTTTATATGACAATGTATAAATGAATAATATAATTGTGTTAACTGGTGTTTACTTAATATATTTCTTGCTTTATAGAGAAATCCGATGCATTTAGCAATTTTATTGGAGGTATTATCAATATGATTTCTCCAAGATAGGTTTTCATCAACATATACTCCAAGAAATTTAGTAACTTTTTCTCTTTTTATTATTATATTATCAATTAGAAGGTCTGGCATGATATGGGGCAGTTTGTGGTATTTTAAAGGTGGATAAAAAAGTGTCCATTTAGTTTTTTCTATACTTAGAGACAATCTATTTTGTTTAAACCAAACAGAAACTTTTTTTAATTCATTTGTCATATTTGTAAAAAGCATATTAATATCTTTATGAGACAAAAACAAATTTGTGTCATCTGCAAAATTTATTGTTTTTAAATTTGATGATTTATGAAGATCATTTATGTATACTAAAAAAAATAAGAGGACCAAGTATGGATCCTTGTGGAACACCACATGTTATATTCATTAATAGATGAGATATAGAATCTTTATTGTAAACAAACTGTTTACGGTTAGTAAGATAACTTTCAAACCATTATAGGGTTTTATCTTTAATACCATATGATATTAGTTTTTTTAACAGGATTTGATGATTGACGGTATCAAATGCCTTGGACAAATCAATAAACACTCCTAGTGTAAAAAAGAGTCTTTAAATGAGTCGGTTATATTGCGCGTAAGTTGAAGAATGGCATGCTCGGTTGAATTATTTTTTTTGAAACCAAATTGGTTTTCGTATAGAATTTTATTTTCAACAAGATAAGAGTAGATTCGGTTGTACATTATTCTTTCTAAAATTTTTGAAAAACCTGGAAGAACTGAAATAAGGCGATAATTTGTTATATTTGTACGATCCCCTGTCATGAAGATTGGAGTTACTTTCGCTATTTTTAGTTTATCTGGAAAAGACCCTTGTGAAATGGATGCTCTGAAGATTTTATAAAGAATATCTTTTATAACATCGTATGAATCAATCACAATATTTGTGTTAATATCATCATACCCAGTAGCTTTATTTCGTTTTAATGACTTAAAAGCAACCTCAAGTTCATTAAAAGCTAACTCAGTAAAATTTAGATTAGAACTTATTGATGTTTCGAACTCATCAACAGATTTATCTTTAATGAATGAAATACTATCGCTTAATTTTGTCCCGACAGTGGAGAAAAACTTGTTAAATTCAAATGCAATATCATTTGGGTCATTTATTAATTTGTTTTCAATTTGTATAAAACTTGGGAGTAAATTTTTATTTGGTTTAAGTTTTCCAGACACCTCCTTCATGATTTGCCAGACGCGTTTTGAGTTGTGCTTATATTTATTAAGCAAGTTTGAATAGTAGTTTTTTTTTTGCATTTTTGCGAAGCTTTTCAAATAATTTTTTATAAGTTTTATAATTTTGTTTATGTTTTTCTGATTTTGATTTTAGGTATTTAATGTATAGCTTCTGCTTAATTTTTGATGATTTTCTGATACCTTTAGTAATCCAGGGAGATGACATTTCTTTATCGCTTAAAACTATTTCAATTAAAGGAAAGTTGGAATCATACACTAGGTAAAAAGTTTTGAAAAAATTGTCGTAGATTATGTAGATATTATCATTAAAGTTAATATAACCCCAATCTATATGTGATAATTGTTCTCTGAAAGAATTTAAATTATTATTGTTGATAAGCCGTTTTTTTATTAATACCTTTTCCTGCTTCTCTTTTTTTAAATTAACATATAGAAAAAAAAATCGGAAAGTGATCGGAAACATCGGTTTTTATAATTCCCTTTTTTAGCGACTTATTAAAAAAATCGGTTGTTAAAATGTTATCAATTAATGATGATGAATGACTTGTGATTCTAGTCGGGCGATTAATTAAAGGTATTGTTCCAGCTTCAAATAAGCCATTAAAAAATTTTCTCGAAGTTTGATTTTCATAATAATCAAAGGAGTTTATGTTGAAATCCCCGATCAAGTAATTTTTTTTCTTTTCAAGATCAGTTTTCTTTATTATTTTATTTAGTAAAAAATTGCCAAAGTTTTCAATTCTTCCAGTTGGTGGCCTGTAACAACAGCTTATTAGTATATTTTTTGAACGCTTATTGATAAGTTCTATTGTTAAAATCTCTTTGTTTTCATCAGAAACACACATTTCGCTTCGAACTTTATATAGGAGGTCATTTTTGACAAAAAATAAAACTCCTCCTCCTCGCTTATTTGTATTTCGTTCTAAAATTACTTGAGAGATCGAGATTTGAGTTATTTTTAAAATCTGCATGTAAACACCAAACAAATTAAATTAAAAGAACTTTCCGCTTCTCTAATAAAATTTAATAAGTTTCCAAAATTCTTTTTTAAGCTACGTATATTAAAGTGGACTGCATTAAGATAATCACTTTTATTTTCGCTTTTTAATATTTTGCTCACGTTACTAAGATAAAAATAAGATGTTTCAAATTCAGGAGAATTAATTTCATTAAAATAATTAATATCCGGATCGGATATTAATTATTTTAATTTAATTTTGATTTGAAGAGTTTCTTAAAATTGCTTCTTTATCTTTAAAATCCAATAATTTCACAACAATTGTTTTGTGCTTTTTTATATGTTCTTTACCAGCTCTATGCGCTCTTTCAATTTTTACATCTTTTATGCCCAAGTACTCATCAAATATTTTTTTAACTTTTATTTTGCTTTCTAGCCAGCTTTCATTATCATCTTCTTTAACTCCTTCAACTCTTAGATTGTTCCTTCTTGATCTATCTTCTATTTCTCTTAGCTTGCTATTTATTTTTTTGAGTTCAATGTTGTTATTTTGAATTTCGTTGTGAGTAGGTTTATTTTTTATGAAAGTATCTAACGCAGTTTTAATTTTGTTTTCAATGAGTTCCTAACTTTTATTTCTTCAACTTCTGTTGCAAGTGTTGATATTTTTTTAGCGTTTTATAAAACATTTTTTTCTACTTTGTCCAATCTCTCGTTTAAGATTTTGGTGTTTACACTAACGACGTTTATAAAGTTGTTTTCTTGTTGCTTTAGCGCAGCTTCTGTTTCCACTTTGTATTTTGTAAACAAGTCTTTTATCATTTTTTTGATTTCCACAAGTGTTACTGCCATTATTTTAAATGTATATGCTAATATTAAATATGATGAAATTATTAAATATGATAAAATATTTGTTAGAGAATTTTGTAACTTATTAACACTTATTAATGTTGAATGCGAAATTTCTTCAAACTGTTTTCAAAACTGCATCTATTTTTCTACCAGCACCAGACATTTTTATTTCTAGTTATATATTTTTTATTTACAACTAAAAAATAACAACAATTTTAAATGGGCTCTATTCGACTTTCCCCCCTCCCCCTGTTTAATAATTGATTTTTATAGAGTACATTATACTGATTCTAAATCA
The DNA here is from genome assembly GCF_022113875.1 of Hydra vulgaris. Lineage (NCBI taxonomy): Eukaryota > Metazoa > Cnidaria > Hydrozoa > Anthoathecata > Hydridae > Hydra > Hydra vulgaris. The sequence goes on along the minus strand of NC_061162.1, from coordinate 40,096,458 downwards.
TATAAAAACTTAGGACTGAAAACTAGAGGAAAGTACTCTAATTTGATGTTAAAGTATAAAAACCCACATAAAAACGCAAATATTAGCCATCTTTGTCATACTCGGTTATGATAAAATTCTTTTTCTATAACAACTTTAAAAAGCCCTGGTTTTTTTAATTTATAACGCATTTCTTATTGATTTCCTGCCCCAACCAATCCCTGCCCCAACTCATGTACATTTAATTGCGCCAATTCCTATTTGTCAGTTGATGAATGTACATCTTAAAATATGAAAACGACAATAAAAACCGGGTCGCTAGTTAAAAAATTAATTACCTAAATTTTGAAAACGGTGTTAAAATGTTTTTAAAAAAATGGTGGAATATTAGCGTTTTTAATGTGGATTTTAATACGTTAACATCTTTAATATATATATATATGTATATATATATATATATATATATATATATATATATATATATATATATATATATATATATATATATATATATATATATATATATATATACAGGGGCGGATACAGGTTGTAAAGATAGGGGGGGGGCACAAATTACTGCTGTCAGTAACCTCGTCATATTGTATGCCATATAATGGTCCCATCGGTTGGGTTTTAATTTGTTAACACTTTTTCGTACTGTTCTTCATCACATCTAGTGAATATCTGAGAATGGATCGACATAATTATAAATAAAAAATTATTCAAATTTTAGGGGGGGGGGGGGGGCTCGAGCCGGCTGTGCCCCCCTCTAAATCCGCGCCTGATATATATATATATATATATATATATATATATATATATATATATATATATATATATATATGTATATATATATATATATATATATATATATATATATATATATATATATATATATATATATATATATATATATATATATATATATATATATATATATACAGTTGCGTACTTACGATAGGGCGGGGGGCTCACCGCCGCGGGTGTCATCCACTTTAGGGTGACACCCAATTTATTATTATCTTATATTTTATTTTTTATTGTATTTTATTGACGATTTTAATTTATTATCGTCTAAAACAGAAATAATAACTATTTGGCAACAATTTATTTTCAAATAATTATTTTCTCTGATATAGACGAGAATTATTTATAGAGAGTTATAGACACTAAATTATTATTGTCGAAAACAAGGTTTAAAATTACATGTGTCAACGTTTCTAAATACTGCTTTAATAATTTCGTATATAAAATAATTACATATAATATATGGGTGACACCCTATTTGCCGCCCCGGGCAATATATATATATATATATATATATATATATATATATATATATATATATATATATATATATATATATATATATATATATATATATATATATATATATATATATATATATATATATATATATATACACTGAGAGAGAGAGAAACAGTCTCTTATTTATTATTTTTAATATAAAATACTTAATCATAAAGACATTTATAAAAATAATTTTTATAAAATTATAAAGTTGAATTTGCTAAATAAAATGCATTCGCGTTTTATACAAAATTTTGAAATATTATTTCAAGAAGATATATTATCAATTTTCCAAGTTTTAACTGCTCGCAGAAGTTGTAACAGCAACGCTTTTTAAATCACTGGAAAAACGGCGAAATATTTCGCCGTTTGAAATTACTTTAAGATCACTGGAAATTTTTCGTTGAAATACTAGCGAACTTCCAGCGAAGTCTTTTGTTTCCATGGAAATCCAACGAAATTTGCCGAAAACCCAGTGATCTTAGTAAATTTCCAGTGATCTTTCCAGCGAACTTTCGCTGGAAGTTCGCTTAGTTTTTTGCTGCTAATGTATTTCTGCTAATTATAAGTTGTAATCTATTCTATTCGTCATATTTCATGACTTCGTTGGTAAGCAATACATTGTCCTTAATATCTTGTACACTCCCGAATATAGGGGACTGATAACTTTATCTTTTAGTTTCCATAATAATTATTAGTTAGTGTAGAGAAAATTATGTAACGAATGTAAACGCACGCAAAACTGTATTCTTATAATATTTTTGTTGCATTAAAACCAAACTAAACAATTACGCTATAAGATGGCGCAATACGTACTAGTTTTGAGTACCCTCTTAAAGTAATAAAAACAATACTATTTGTAAACAAAGTGGGCTCAATAACTCTATATCACTTAACAGTAAAATAATACTATGCGTTTAGTTCTCAAAGTAAATTTGTTAAATTGCTTACGCAGTAGTGGCTTCAAACCACTTTTTTATACGTAGTGCTTATCTTTCTAACCACTTTTTTATACGTAGTGCATATGCATAGCATAATATAAGATAGTCTGGCTAGGGCCGTTTTTGCAATATTCTATTGTTTTTAAACAATAAAAGTTAAAACTTTGAATTTATGTTGAAAATCGTTTATTTATTGTGCCCAGACTACCAATAAGTGCACAAAAATCTAAAAAATGGCGAACTCAACAGATAAACAGTGCTTCGATTATCTCATATTAGATCTAGAATCAGATATATATTTTTTGTAAAATCAAGTTTATCAATAATTCTCGTTAAAATTGGGAGTAAAAACGCTTAAACCAAATTCATTTTCACCAGTGCATGATAAAATGTAAGTCTGAGCATAAATTCAAACGCTACATAACAAAGTAGCATTCAAATAGTTTCTCTTTAACTCAGCAAATTAAAACACAAACTGATATTAAGCAAACGTGTTCTACAAATAAGTCCATGAATTTTGTTTAAAAAAACATTCTTATTGTTACAAACTATCTTTGCTGCAACGTGTTCTGCAAAGAAATTCATCAATTTTGTTTTTAAAAAAACATTCTTATTGTTAAAAGCGATCTTTGCTGCCTTCCATATATCAGAGATGAGCTTTCAAAGTACATATTTTTAAAAGATAATACAAAGCTATTATTCAAGTTAATAAAATGAATTTTATTAAAATTATTTAAAGTGAAGTTGAAGTTTCTTATCCAAAATTTATAGTTTCAGATCATAAAGGAGTTTTCTAACAGATCCTCACCTCTAGTAGGATATAAACTTGCTAATCATATTTAAAAAGAGAAAAAGAAAAGAATTTTCAGAAAGTTCCAGGTTTTGGTTGTTACGTATTTAGTACTTTTTATTAAAGAATATGTTAGTCCAAAAAAAAAAAAAAACAACCTAGAAAGGGTTTTTAAACTCCATCAAATAAATATTAGACATTTAATAAAGGTTATTTTGATAACCGAAAAATTTGTTAAAAACATTTTAGCATTTGAACTGTATTGTAGTATGATTGAAAGATGCAATAATAAAGTGAAAATCAATTAAAGTTGTGTAATTTTTTACTTAAAATGATATTATAGTATAATGTAATGAATAAAGCAATTTGTTTAACTACTTAAGTAGTTTATTAATTTTTTAGGGATTTTATTTATAAAATTTTGAAATTTTATTAAGACTTCTTTGCATCACTTTTTCTTCACATAAGTTCAACCTAACAGGTCACTTTTTAGCCTCTATGGATTTTTTTAAAGATTGACAATGCACCTTTTGATACCCCAATTACTACAATTACGTGCATGATATAACTGTATAATATATATATATATATATATATATATATATATATATATATATATATATATATATATATATATATATATATATATATATATATATATATATATATATATATATATATATATATATATATATATTTATAATTTGTAAAACTTTTTTTTTTGGTTCTTTGTTATAAACATCATCATCGGAAGAAAATAAATAAAATCAAATAGAAAAAGATTTATACTTCTTCGAGAAATTCCAGAACCAAATATGTAACAATTAAGACGAGGCATTTGCAAAAATCAAGGATAAATCAATAATCTTCTTGTAAATATTCTTCTTAATGCGCATTTGTTTACAAAAAGTATGCACTCGTTGGCACTCAACTGGGTTCTAAAAAAAAGCTAACAATAAGATAAACATTAGCGCTTTTAAACTAGCATAATATACATAGTATGTATATTATGACTATGGTTTATGTTAAACTTCGGGATTGATGCGCGGGCTGTTACTATATAAAAATAATATTTAACCACTGAACCAATAAGACAGAATATTTTCACTATTACAACTGGATTTGAGAAAAAAAACTTTCGACCCACCTTAACGCTTATATCCAAGACACGTTGTTAAACATCTTGGTATTTTTCAAGTTTTCATTTGGAACTTCAATATTAATAAATTGTTATCAGCTCAACGTCAATCAATCCGAGTAAAAAATTTTCAACTCCATAATACAGAAACTTCAAACTTCTTCAAAAATTTAAAATTCCTATCTTGTCAGCACTAGTTAGATTTGCTTAACTTTTTTTTGTTTTTGATTTCCTTAATAAGAACTTACCTTTCTCTACTACAGCCTTTTTCACGGAAAAAGGATTTATACATTCACATTTAACTAGAAACTTCAAAAATGGAAAACTAAATGTACCTCTCTATAAAACTTTAAGGTATGGTAATTATTCAACTACACATCAGTGCATCAGTGAATGGAATCGAAGTTTTGTGTGCATTATAAATGAGTTTGAAAAATTAAAACTTTAAAAAAATTTATCTTTATCTCTTTATTTAAAACAAATTAAATTTAAACAAATTCTGTGAAAAAAATTATTATAATTTTTTATCATAATTCTTTTAGTTCTCTTATTTTTCTTTTTCTTTTTACAATTTTTATTGAAACTTTATTGTTTTTGTCATTATTATTTATTATTTTTATTACTATCATTACTATTATTGTTATATTTATTATAAATACTATTATTTTTGCTGATGCATTTGCTCTATTAATGAATAAAGTTATTATTGTTATTATTATTTTTTAAATTAATATTATTAATATAATTATTTGGTGTCTTTCATTTGATCAGGTTTCTGCATGAGTTAATCCTTCCTCGTCAGTCAATTATTTATATTTATTCTTAATGATGATATTATGATTATATTATTTATAATACTATATATTTATATTATAAATAATAATATTATATAGTATTATTCTTTTTATTTTATTTTTATTTTTGTTATTAGTTTTATTACTATTATTATTATTGCTATTATTGCTATTATTGTTATTGTAACTATACAATTGTAAATTTTGAGGTATATAAATATCTTGTCGTCATTGTTGTTGTTGCTCTTGTTGTTTTTAGGTCTTCTTAAGGCACCTAAAATAACCAAAAAAAAAAAGATTTGTAACTCTCAATTATGTTTAATTTAAATGGCAAGAAAGAGTCGCAGTACTTCTCGTATCAGAAAATGTAAACAAAAGTGTGTGCAAAATGCTAACTAATGTAAACTTTAAAGTATGTAATGTTAAAACATGTCAAGTTTTACAGTTTTACTTTTACTTTAAAATTGAATTGTGACAATATTTCCTTAATTTTGATTTATAGCATTTATTTGCCGTTTTAAAAAGTCTTTTGTTTATTAAATAGCTTTGAAACTTTTAGCAAACACTACACCTTTAGTGGCAGAAGTGGTTAGGTTGCAACATTGTGAAGTAAACTGCCAAGGTTCAAGTCCTTGCTCTTCCACGCTTTTTTTTTTTTAAATCCTTTTCGATTTTTTAAAATAAAAAATAAAACATTTTAGAAGTTAAAAGTAAAGTTTTATTTTTATTTAAACGATGGATTGCGGCAAAATCTCCTTAATTTTGTTTTAAATCGCTTATTTGCCGTTTAATAAAGTTATATTCCATCTTTTGTTTATTAAATACTGTTACAAATTGACAGTTTAGTGTGTCTTAGTGGCCTAAGTGGTATAGCATGCTATAAAAAATAAAATCAAAAGGATTTATAAAAAGCCTAAAATTGCAATTAACATCAAAACAACGGTAGAAATTTTTTGCGCATACGTTAAGATAGAGATACTTAAGTTAATAATGTGCTAAAGGTACTTAGCTGTCAATACGTTCAATACACATTAAAGAAACAACTTTTTTTTTTACATAGGAAAAAAGATTTAACATCCAAACTTTTATTTTCTTCAAAATTAAATGACGGGGCATGGTTCTTTAAAAGCTGCGGATGGTCTGGAAAAAAATTTAATAAAAATCTAATAGAAGCTTAATTAAGAAGAAAAAAAAATTATAAGTCTGTACCCGTTTTTTTTTTTATAGAAGTTTACAATTTTACAATTAGAAGTTATAAAATATTGAATCATTAATTTTTATTTCGAAACAGAGGTTTGGCAGCTTTTTATTTTCTACCACTAAAAAGCGGTTTTCGTAATGACTACAGAAGCGTTTAAAATTTTTAAATTTATGTTATAAATTATTTTTTTATTCATAACTATAAACACAACAGAGTATAAACACAAGTTTACGTTCCGGTTTGCAACTTTTCTAAATCAGAGTAAAAATAGATGAGACAACAAGACCGTGGTTTTACAACAACTTTTTCACTTCTTTACTTTATTTACTTTGTTCTCACGGGAGTGAGAACAAAGTAAAATACGTCATTTTTTAAGAAACACGTCATTTTTCAAGTTTTTGTAGTAACACAATATTAAATTAAATACCGCGCACTTATCAAAATCCAAATTTAACCTATCACAAAAAGGACTGGCTACAACAAATCGAACTCACTGTGAGCAAAAGCAATGTGAAGCCGCTAATAAAACCTCATAAGTGCTACTACCACTATGTCACCACTACACATCAAGTAAAGTTTCTTCAAGCAATTGATTACTGATCTTGACAAGGAATCAGCACTTTTTACGTACCTCCAAGTTATTTCCTAAGGTATCCTAAATCAAGTTTAGAGCTTTGTCAGATTAGAGAATAAAGAGTTCGTTTAGCTCCTAAAATGGATTCAGAAAGCGGCTTTGAAAAATTTGTCACTATTATTGATATTCTTGTTGTTAAGAAAACATCTTTTTAACAGACATCTTTAAAACATCTTTTTAACAGACATCTTTAAAACATCTTTTTAACAGACATCTTTAAAACATAATTTCTCAGATTTGTGTTCTAAAAATAGTAACTTTGATTTCTGAAAAAATCTATATTTTTACACAAAGTTTTATTTTTTTAGGCATAAAATATTAACGAAAGATCTCATCTTCTCAATATTTCACTGTTAAAATTTATTTGTTCTTATATAAAAAGAGAAACTTTTATTTCAACCGGGATGTCATTGACAAGCGAGACTTTGGTAGAAAGGAAAATCTTTTTTTCAAATAAAATAATTTTCCTGAAGAAATTTTTATGCGGAATCAGCAAATGTAAAATAACAACGACATATTACCCCGTTAATCAAAGAACTTTTGTCCATTCGAAAAGTCTCTTTTTATAAACGCTTAGATACATGCTGCTTGCTTAGTTTATGCTGAATCTAAGTCGCAAGATACTTCAATATCCTTTATAAAAGTGCATTAACTTTAAGAATAATACTTTTGTATTTCAACTTTTTGATGCGTAAGTAAATTTATTTAAAAAAGTAACATTGTGACAAGGAATGTTGATGTCAAATTGTTGGTAAAGGTAAAAAAAAAAAAGGCGGTAGACCCCCATTCAAACTATTATCTTTAAAAAGTACCATAGAAAGTTTTCTATTATTTAAATAATTTTTTTGTATTGAAAAAACTATAAAAAAAATTAAAAACAATAAAAAAAAAGTTAACATGACATTAATAATTGGTGTAAAAAGGCAAAAAAAGACCCTACAATGGTACAAAGATAACTATCGGACTATGTTACATAGTCTGATTGCTATCAAATTTTGCAGGTAGCATTCATACATGGGTGTTTTCAAAATGGTGAAAAGAAAAATATCATTTAAAATTTTAAGGTATTTTTCTTAAAGTGTTTGAATTTTATGATAAAAAAATAGACCTAATTATCAATAACTGCCTTTGCCTTCATAGATTAATACTGATCTTGGTACATTTTTTTGACACTAGTGTATTAAACATATTGTAAAAAATTTAAGTCAATTGGACTTGTAAAACCTGTTATATCTTTGTACCAAGTATAATAATTTAGATTCAGAGAAAACGATCGTTTTGAATTTTGTATAGCAATACAAGTAACTTTGCGTTATACAAAACTAATAAGCTCCAGGTACGTTACGTAATGTAAACAAGATGTATTTAAGCATTTAGAAAGAGAAGAAGACACAATAAGATATCTAAGGAAAAGGAGCTTGAGTAGCAAAAAACTTTTTTTTCGTAAAAAAAGTTTTCTGCTATTACTTGTCAACAATTTTCAGATCTCCACTCCTCCTAATTTGTCGAGTTAACTAATGAGAGAAGCGGGTTTACAACTTCGCCGCCCGTAAGCTATGAAAATTTTGCCGCCCCTACATGCAAAATTTAAGTGCTCAGATAAAAATGGGTCAAATTCTAATAATAATTCTATAGACATTAGAAAATTTCCATTTCTAGGGGATCCTTTAATTTTATTGTGACCACTTAGTGCAAGTGCGCGACCCGTAAGTTATTTTAAGCCCAGCAACTACACCTCAAAGAACTTTTGCCCAGTACAAAATTTCTTCATTTATTTGAGCAAATAGCATTTTGTCTATTACCAAAATATTTACCGCCTTAGGCTATAGCCTATCAAATCTATAGGTAAATCTGATTAATGAACAACCCCTTAATTAAAAACAAATTAATTGTTCCGTACTCGGACTCGTAACTCGGTCTTTAAAAATCTAAAATAAATGTTTTTCAAACGTGTTTAAAATGTGTTTAAAAAGTTTAAAAACTTAAAGTTTAAGAACTTTCTTGTAAACATTGTCATATATTTTGTTGGTTTCAAAACTATTGTTTCCAACCACTTAATTATTCAATTGAATTGAGTTCTTTTGATTATAAAACTTAGATACACATTTTCGGTGTGCACAAATTTTTTAAGAATTGTTCAATAATTTAATTAATCATTTCTATTTAAAAATAATCACAAAAGCGGTTTAAGTTCGAATACCTATTTAAATTCTTATCGTACACAAATAAAATATCAAATCAACATATTATTTCTAAAATAAGAAGGAGGCATTTTTGTTAATCTTAACAATTTAAATTTTATAATATAACTAATTACTATTACCTGGTAATAAAAAATATTACCTAAACGTGTTATTATTTATTATTTAGTATAGCAGTTTATTATAAAAAAGCTCTATGGTGAAGGGAGTAAACAAAATATACCTTCGTAAACAAAATGGCAGCTCCACAAATCTTTTATAAAAACGGCGAAAACCATGTTCGTTTTCGCTGGTTTTCTTCCGTTTTATCAAAATATTACAAAAATTTAAATTAGAACAATGCTTTTTATCCAAAATCCAATATAATATGTGTTTTTGTTTATGTGTTTGTCCAGGTTTAAAATTGTTAATTATAGTTATATATAATCATAAAAAAATTTATGTATTTGTTTAGAAATATGTAATTAAAATTAAAAATGTGCAAAATTAATGTCACTCACACACGCATTAACATACAAACAACTTAAAAATATATATTTTTAGATTATTTTATATATAAATAATCATTTAATTAAAAACAAAATGATCTTCTGTTTCAATTGATGATGTTCATTAAAAAATGTTGATTATAAAGTCATGGTAAAGTTACTTGATAAATTTGGATCAATGGCCAATATAAGTGACTCTACTAACACATTTTCAATTAGACCAGCAGTAAGCGAAAGTGATATAAACAATGAGTTAAAAAGTGATCTCCATGAAGCTTGTTTAACTTTAAGTACATCGCGTGTAAACCTAGGTGATAAAATAATTGTCACATGGAATAATACTTCTGCTAGATCCTTAACAGATTCTTATTGGCTTGGTCTTTATTATCAAGGTATAAAATGATAGTTTATGTAATGATAATTATATGATATATATATATATATATAAATATATATATATATATATATATATATATATATATAATATATATATATATATATATATATATATATATATATATATATATATATATATATATATATATATATATATATATATATATATATATATATATATATATATATATATATATATATATATATATATATATATTTTAGTTTTAAAATGATAAATATTATTTAATTATAATTTTAAAACCTGAATGTAACTTGAATGTTTTACTATTAAAAAAATAACAGTTAAATACTATTTTATTTTATGCTACATTATTTGGATTATATTAGTTACAAAGTTTTTTCAAAACTAGTTGTTTAATTTTTTTTATAATTTAATTTAAAGTTTTAGCCAGTTATAAATTACTGGTAATTTATAGGTTGAAGTTATAAATAATGATTGTTGTACAAATAATGAAACACATTTTCATACTTTTATTAACACAATATGTTAGATAAAAAGGAGTTTTAATAAACAGACAATATAAATAATTCTAGAGAAAATAGTTGTCAACAAAATGTCAATATATTTTGCAAGTATATCCATGAAAATTTTATATCACACATAATATCTAATAACTAAAAAAGTCATTTGTTTTGCCAATTTTATTTTAATTTGTTTAGAATTAAGAAAGCCCTTGTTTAGCCATTTTTATTTTAGTGGATTTGTTTACAATTTGACTGAAAGATTTGTATTTAAGAATTTAGTTAACAGTTAGGTTGGCTGAATGCTGACCCTATTTCCAAGGGCAGATATATAGATATAAATGATTTTCAGTAATAGGTTTATCTTTGGTGCAAAGTGAATTAAATAATTTCTCCAAAATATTTGTAAAACAATCCATAAATCAGAATAATGAACTATTTTGAGTTCCTTGCAATAAATAGGCAAGTAATATGAATATTTGTCTGAATCTGAAATTACCCTGAAAAATTAATGTAGGAATATATCAGCAACACGTCCGAACAATTTGAAAAGCATTAAAAATATATCTGGTTTTTTGAATGCTTTGTCTTAAAATTTTCGAGATATTTTTTTTTGTTTTAACTCTTATAGGTTTTAACCAGTAAAAAGCTGTAAAGAATTAATTTCAAATTTGTAAAATTTAAAAATTAGGAACTTCTTATGAAACAGGCAGTCTACCATTATATCACTAATGCATATTCCAATTGATAACTAAAAACTTTGGAAAACTAGCAACAGCTTTTTTCTTGACAACTCTTTAATCCATTGTTTTAATGCTGCATCGCACATTTCCTAAAAAAAAATTTATAATACTTAATATATTATAATTTTATACTTACATTTACTATTTATTAAAAACTGGTTGCATTAATATATTTTAAACTTTAATTTACTTTCAACAAGATTGCAAGCAACCACTATTAAGTTATGAGTTATTTAAAATAGAGAATAAGTTAAAATATTAGGAAACGTATAACTGAAAACTTAAAAAGTTGTAAGTTGTATAAAAAAGGAAAATATGAAGATGGGTTAGAGTTATAAGGTTTTTTTGATGTTCAAGGAAAAAGACTGGATTAATAAAAGATTTTATATCAAGAAGGACAGATGCAGTAAAAGGATGCAACTTTTTGAATAAAAAGCCAAGCTAGTATGAATTTTGGTTTATCGTTATAGAGATGATAGCTTGTTTGAGCATTGACCATAATTGTATTTGTAGAAAAAAGAATGAAATGCAACCTTACAACAATGGGAGAGTGGCTCAAGCTGGGGAGATAAAGCAAGTCTACGTTTACAATGTGCTTTTAGACTTTGTCTGAGAGTAAGAGGGTTATTTGTCAATACCAACATTATTGAAACAATATTGCAAGGAATGCCAACAGTATTGCAATATTTTTATGCAGTAAATAAAAGAGTTTTGTTATTAAACAAACACTGTGGATTTTAAGTCCAGAATTTAAATCCATAAGCCACTGCTAGCCTTGAACTGTTACAGAAGAGACATCAGATTTAAAATTGGCTGCTTGTTCTAAGCAGTTAAAAAGTGAAGATTTTTTGTCAAGACAAGAGCATAAAGTTGAGTCAGCAAATTGAGCTTTTTTAGATTTCATGAAGATCATTAATATAGATAGATAAGAAACAATACAGGAGCAAAGATAGAACCTTGTGGTACCCTTAAAGTTACTTGAAATAAAGAAGAGGGTAGGCCTTCTAGAATAATTTTACTACTGCAGTTAGAAAGAAATAATTTAATAATCTCAAAACCTTTATATAAAAAAAAACTAATAACATAGTGAAGACTAATTGTAGGATAGTTAAAGAGGCCAAAGTGTTTTCTATAGTTTTGAATAATTGGAACCACTTATTTGGCACTTTTTAAAAGTTTAGCAAAAAGTGAAGAGAGTTCTGGTAAACACTTTTTTTAGGCTACAATGAAAATCTTGTCTGGGGCACAAACTGTAGAAGTGTTTAATTGGGAATTAACTTTAGCATTGGAAGCCAGAGTGATTTTGGTGTTGAACAATAGGTTAATCTGTTTTACAAGCATTATATTCATGAGTCAAATTGGAGTAAGATTTCTTTGCAAATAACTCTGCTTTATTCTGGGGAGAAGTAAAAAAGTCAGACCCATGAATTTGAGATTAATGTTAGACTTGCTTTAGTTAATAACACTATTGAAGGCTAAACAAAAGTCTCTAGAACCTAACATCTGAGATAATATACAAGATTTGGTAAACTGAGAATAACAGCTTAACATCAGACAGGACTTTTTTACACTGGCTTCTTGAAATAATAAAAGGAAATTTGTTCTTAAGAGAGATGTTCTTGTAAAAAAGATAAAAAAAAAAGTTTAATGTTTAACAAAGCAACTGTTCAAGATGGTGAAAAAGGTGAAGTAGAATGAGGCTTGGCTTAAATTTGAAGAGAAGTAATTAAAGCTTCCAAACTTTTATTCTAGAAGAAATAAAAGCTTGATGCGCTTTATGCAAACATATTATAGATATAAACATATATGTTTGCTATTTATTTAGATGCTGGCATACAATATCCTTTCATTGTTATATCAACTTTAGTATTTATACGGTGTATTATTTGCTGAAAAAGAAGATGATCAGATGGTTGTGTAGTGTGACTCTAGCAAGACAAGAAAAGGAGGCATAATCTTAGACAGATTGGAAAAAACGTTGTATTGAACAACGTTTGCTAGAAAAGTAATTTAGGTATCAGGATGTAGAGAGGTAGCAGCTTCAGTAGAAAATGGTAGTGGTAAAAGTAAGAAAACTTGAAGAGATTTCCTTACATAATGTATAAATGAGCTTTATTTAAGAAAAAAATAATGCTCTAGACTGTTTATATTAAAGAAACCGCATAAAAGTGAAAGGCTAAAGCCTGATGATGACGATGATGATGATGATGGTAATGATTATGATGATGATGATCATCATCATCATCATGATCTTGATGATGGTAATGATGATTATGATGATTATGTTGATCATAATGATGTTTATACATATATATATATATCTATATACAAAATATAACATGAATTTTGAATTAAAAGAACATACTTTAGGATGTATAAATTTTTATTCAGCCCTGGTCACAAACCCGGACCCGGCTATATTTAATTAAGCCGGGCCCCAGCGCTGGTCAAATATCAACCCCAGTCACTTACTACACCACTACTGCATCGACTTGATTTACAAATAAAAAAGTTGACTTGATTGACAAGTAAAAAAAACATTTGCATATGTGTTACATTAGTGGTTTATTTTAATGTTATTTCTTTAAACTGTTTTTGTAAAAAAAAAAAAACACTCTACTTACTTAAACATATTAAAATATTTATTTATCAAATTTACATGTTTTAGGCATCATTTTTTATTTCACTTTTTTTCCCTTTATTTTTTGTTCTTTGTAAAACTATACATTTTTTGCAGCAAAGTTAACAAAACATTACCATCAGTATCAGAAGTCAGCTATTTTCTTTTTGCCATGATGTGATGTTGATTACAATTACATATATATTTTTTAATGTTTTTTTTTTAATGATTTTTAGATGAGCTTGATGAGAAAAATTATATTGACATGAAATCAAAAAATGTTGGGAAGTCAACATTTGGTTCAATATCTTGGCATATTTCTAAAGATATTAAATTTAATGAAGGTAAAAATGTATCTTTTAAAATTTTTTACATTGTATACAGTATTGAACAAAACATGAACAAACTCAAATTTAAAACAAAACTTGATCACAAATAGAAAGTAAAGTAAAACAATTGTAAAGTAGTAAAACAATTGAACATATTAACTTTAAAATAGTTTATTTTGTTCCTAAAATAATTTAAAACTTTTGATTTTTGATGTACATTTAAGGTCATTGTCCTGTTGAAAAATACATTTTAGCAGTATCTTCCATTCAGCATGTGGTAACAACATCTTCCATGATATTTTTGTATATAAAGTGGTCCGTAATCTTCACACTCTTAGGTTTATATTGTTGCATCTAAAGAGGTTGTATTTTGTTCCATTGTAAAAAAGTATGACTTTCTACTGCTCTACAATCCAATTTTTATGTACTTTAGCAAATGTAGATATTTAAGAAAACAGTTTTGCTTCATTAGCTTTTTGTTGCTAGTGCGATTGATGATTTGTATTTCAAGTTTTTATGTTAATTCTGTGGATAAGAGATTTTTTTTTTAAAGGTCTTTAATAATTCTTTGATCTAGTTTTTGTCATACTTGGACATCCGCCCCAACGGTTTGTTTTATATAGCAGTAATGAGATCCAAAAGGTT
>NC_061162.1:40034265-40079265 GCF_022113875.1 Hydra vulgaris | reverse complement strand
CATCTAAATTCCATTTTTTTTTTTTTTAATTTTTAGATTTTTAAGATGTTTTTCAACAAATATTCATGATGGTTCATTTCATATTTAACATCCATTGTAAGTGGTGAGTGTAGATCTTTAATTCTTTTGGTTAAGGTGCATGTTGGTTAATAATAATGGAACATAGTGGTTAAAATAAAGTGTTAATGAAATTAAGTTATAGTAAAATGTCAAAGAAAAAAAATTTGTATGTATAGTTATATCCAATCAAATCTCTAATCTTCTTTGTGATTTAATTTGAATTTTGAAGGTTCATTATTTGTAAGATTTAATCACTTGAAAATATGGTTGTTGACATATTTATTTTATATAAATAACAATGGTAAAATAGTATCCATACACTAAAAAGCAATGATTACTTTATTTAAAAACTCTGGTCCACATAAAGATTTCATTAAATCAGTTAACAGACTACGGATGAATGAAAGGGGACAGTTTTTGGCTCTATGACAGGTACTTTTAAAATCTAGCTGTTTTGTGAAATGTGATCTTGATTTTGTAACAATACCTGATTCAGAACATTCATGCACTTATGTTTATATATATTGCCCTCAATTATATAAATCTGTGCAATGCTATTCACTGACATCATGGACCACACTATTATTGAAACTAGATGCTTAACAATCATTTCCAACACTGTATAGAACTCATCTCTCTAACAGCACAAGTCACCAAACACTTCAAATTAATACTAAAAGACTCCTTGAAATAAAAACATTAACAGTCAGTAAGAATTTAAAGTTTTTGATCAAATACATGCATTAGAATAATATTATGATGATGCCACTGAAGAGTTTTTATAAGCATAGTTAAAAAAGAGTAGTTAAAAACAATTAGCAATTCAGGTCATTTAAGACCCAGGCTTCAAATAATTAGCTTCAAATAATTAGCTTCAAATAATTAACAATGTGGAAAGTTCATTAAAAAGAATGCATAAAATTTCTAATATAAATAAAACAAATAAAAAAAAAAATGGTGGCAAATTAATTCTATTTACTTTGATTCTAATAATAGCTTTGATGATTTATTGCCATTGAAAATGTTTGAGGTTTTGTTTATTGTTTAACAGCAATTTTTATTTGGTTAGTAAGCAATAAATCTTGATTGAATGAAGTAAATCTTTAGAATATTGGTGTAAACTCTGATATTATGTTGCTGCAGTGTACCTCAAAGCTTCCTGCTAATCATTTTTCTGTTTTTTCTTCACTTCTTTAAAAAAACTTGCTTTGCATAGCTGTTATTGATTTCCAATCAGAGGTTGTCAAAACGATGTCAGAACTTCATCAAGTCTTTTATTGATAGTATTAGCTGTTTTTCGTCTGAGTACAACTTTCTTGGCAGTGTAATTTGTAAATATATATTTAGTTTTGAATGTTTAAATCTTTCTTTTTAATTTTTGATTTTGGGTGAGTGGTCCATAATACTGTTTATTAAAGAAAACAAAACTAAATTGTATATAAAATTCAGGTAAAGCACAAATATAGTATATTATCAAATATAATATCACTATACTGTTTCATATTTTTTAATACTTCAAAAATAATCATGACATGTTAAAAAAGCGCTACACCACTAATTCCTTATATGTTGCTATAGGTCAGGGGTGTACAGTCGGACTTTTGTTCGATCAACAGAAGGGCAAAATTAATCAAAGTAATCAGTTCATGCTGACTTTGTGAGTTGCTCGTCGCTCTTTTTTATAAAAATTTTCAAATTCAATAGATTTCTTGCATATTGTAGTCATTTTTCATTATAGGACTAAGTGTAGACTAGAAATAATTTGCATAAATAAAGGTAATATTGTAAACCATTGATAACATTCACTTTTCTACTTTCAGATAAAGCACATGCTAATATATATGCCATTAGATTTTTCACTTGAATTGAGCGCTTATTTTATCAAAAAAATATGCACTCTTTTTTACAACAACAAAGTATAGACAAATAAAAAAAAAAAAAAACAATCTATAAAACTTTAAAACCCTTTACTTTTAATGTATTGTAATTATTTAGATCTTATTTGTTATTTATTTTAATTTTTACATACACTACTGACTATAAATAGTGGAATAGTCATCATAAGTATTACACTACTGATTATAATTATTCGAATGGTCGTACTTTTCAATATAAGATATCAAAGTTTTACTTACTATTGGGAGAATACCTGAAAACAAAATCTACCTGAATTATATCTTCCTACTTATTATATTTACAAAAAATTACAATAAAGCCCCATTAGATTAGTTCAGCGCTTGAAATAGTTTTTCAAAGCTTGCCGAACAAATGAATTTTTTCACAAAAACAGATTTTTTTCTGAATTATATGTTATCTTCCATTTTATGAGGTTTACAAAAAATTACAATAAAGTCCGATTAGATTAGTTTATAATTTACTTACCTATTAATCACCCTTAGCGACAATAACCACCATACATATTCTTGGCATTCTACTTAACGACTTATCCAATTTGTTGAAGTCAATTGTATGCCACTAACTAATAAGTTTTTTCCACACCTTATGCATCATTAGGCATTTGTTTTTGACATAACTTTAAATTCCTCCCCTAAAAATTCGAAACAGAGAACTTGTGATTGGGGAGGCTAAATCATTCTATTCAATATTTGATCATTCTCGAACTCAGTCAAATAATTTAAACAATGTTCTGAAGAGTATGTTTTGGATTTTAGCTTGAAGTTTTTTTTTTCTGGAATATTAAATGGCTTCCCATTAACCCAACTTTCTAAAGGTATAACATGACTTTTTAAGTGTCCAATTAAACTGCTTTTGTTATTATTCTCTCTATTTTTACAATGTCACTTGAGGCATTCCGACCAAAAACCCCCTCACATCTTAACACTACATTCACCATGTTTTACGGTTGATACTACACACTATTTTATCATACATTCAATGATTCTTTTTTCAGACAAACATCTTCTCTTGAAAGCAAAGATTTAAAAAAAATAAAAAAATTCTTCTTAAAAACCTTAAGTAACCTTAAAAAAAAAAAAGATAAAACTTGACTGTTCTCCTTAATTTCTCCTTTTTTTTTTTAGGAAATTTTATTAAAGTGAAGGATTATACTTATTAACAAAGAAAAAAATATATAGTTCTTGATAGTTTGCAAACCTATGTTGCTATTATATATATATGTAAAGTAATATATTAATTTATAATAATTTTTCTGTTTATATTTAAAATTTATTAAAAAAGTAGGATTCGGTTTCTAATGTTTTCTCCTTAATTCTCCTTACTTTTTCTTAAAAAAAAGTGCTGTTTGTGACCAAAATCTCCTTAAATATTAGGAAAATCTCCTTATATCTCCTTAAAATCCTTACTTTTAGCCTCAGTTTTAATAGAATTATGAATTAGATAGCAGACCATCAGAAAAAAATTTCTTTAATAAAAATTGTGAAACTATTTTACATTTATTTTAAACTAAATTCAATATTTACTATTTTACATTTCTTCAAAACTAAATTAAAATTTTTAAATCATATTTAGTTTAAGTCGTTTAAAATTTCTTAGTATTTTTGTTGAAGCGATAAAACTTTTTAATTTTTATTTAGGAAGTAATTTATAAATACGTTTAAACGCTCATACAATTTTCTTATGTTCTTATCAATAATAGAAAATGTGGAAAACAAACTTTGACACTGTGACTATAAAAATACAGTTTTATTATTTTAAATAGTTACTTTTCTTTTTATAGAATTCTTGAATTAAGGAAAAAAAAAAAATTAGAGCTGCCGATAAAAATCAATAGTCGCCCTTTAGAGCAAATTAAATGTGTCAAAGGAATATTTTAAGTCACCCTTCACAAAATTTGGTCGTCTGATACCGTCAGACGATCATGAGTGTACACTCCTGTAGGTGTATATATATATATATATACACCTATAATAAAGGTGTTAAAATTACTGATTGTTGTAAAAAATGGCTCTTAACTACTATATGACATATAACAAGACAAAATTACGCGCAGTTTATGTCAAAACCATTAAATTTAATTAAAGAAACTAATTAAATTTGATCATTTTTTAAAAACCCCAAAAGTGCAAATATTTAAAAAATATATTCAAGTTTATTAAAATAAAAGTTAATGCTAGGGTTTAACTAAACTGTCAATTTATTTAAAAATATTACTAAATATTGTTCAATATTAAAATTTTATTTATTCTTAAAAAAAATTTGCTCATTTTTATCACAATTATTGTCACAAGGCCTGTATATATATACTTATATATACAACCCTGGGTGTTAGGCATTCGGCAATGCCGACATAACTTGAGGTCGGCAAAAAATTGCTGATCTCATTTCTATGTTTTTGGGTCAGACTTTTGTATTAAATAATTTTTGCCGACCTGATGCCGACCTCAATATATATATATATATATATATATATATATATATATATATATATATATATATATATATATATATATATATATATATATATATATATATATATATATATATATCTGTGTATATATGTATATATATGTATATATACAACCCTTGGAATTAGGAAAAATGAGGTCGACAATAATTTGCCATCCTCAATCTTTTTTAGGTTGGCATCAAGGGCTGTTGACTCTTTAACATTTACATAGTTAAGAGTGCAATCGTAAGCGCAAGGCATTCTGGGATGTCCTGGTAGTATAGAATTAAGTTCACAACAACAAACTTGGCTGAAACTCTGCAAAGTTTTCTGTTTTATATTGCGTTATTCTTTAATAAATAATACTTCTTGTTGTTCAGAAATACCTTCAAATTGTGCTGCAACTAACTGTGCAAATACGAGTGGAATTTGTGCATCAATTATTTTAAAAGTTTAATTTTTATTTAACAAACACTAAGGGAAAATGTCTACTTCATAATGCCATTTCTACAGTATTTATGTTTTAAATATAGTCTCATGGCATCACATTCAGACTATGTATAAAATAGAAAGACGTAAATGCAGTTCTATCTGTCATGCACCAAAATTCTTGGAGCATTTGAATTAATTATTATTGTCAACTGTTATACTGACTTCTTATTGACCAACCAATTTGTTGATAAAAATAATACTCATTTTAATCTAATAAATTCAAAGAAGTTTCAGGCTGATAAACCTGCTCTATGTGATGTAACATCAAAACAAAATAACATGTTACAAAGGAAAATAACATGTTACTGTTAAGGGTGTTTTAACTTCGGATTAAGAAAAGAATGTTTTGTATTTTAAATGCTCTACCTCATTAGAGAATAAATGTTACAATAACTAGTATGTTAAAATGGTGTCAGGAGTTTTAAAAAAAAGTTTAGCTTTTAACTTGAAAAAAAGTTAGAAAAGCAGTATTTTCACATCTCACTTTAAGCAAAATTATTTAGAAAGTTTGATTAGAACTATTGAGAGCAACTATTCAGAGGGTTAAATTGAAAGACTTTCGAACAATTTGGATTAGCTTACCTGAATGTATTGTTGTTGTTGTCATTATAAACTAGCAGCTTTAAAAACAATTGTCTTAAAGAAATAGATTTAAGTGTTGTACTGCATATAAGTGCTTTATTTAAACATTTACACTTAAAAAACTAAATAAACAATATTGCCTATTTTTTGATGACAAAAAAAAAATCAATTCTTATAAAGAAAACAATTGTACAATGCATGCAGATTTTTCTAGCTTGTTAAAAAAGGGGTCTGACTGTGTCAACAGTGTGTGGTAATACTTTTTGGTGAAGCGTTGGATATTAGGCATGGTTTAGAGACCAATATGAAAACAAACAACCAAAATTATTCACCAAAATCTTTATCTATATTATTGATTTGTTATATTTTGTTTAACATTGTTCATGGAGTTTATTGAAAAGTGGCTTCGTACTAAAGACCTAGCTTTTAGATAATATTTAAAATCATAGAATTCTGTACTTTTGACGTTTTATTTAAAGATTGGTTTTAACATGCTTTTTATTTACAATAAAAAAAAAGTTTGCATATGTGTCAGAACAAGAATTTTGTCTATTATTCGGCTGTACATGATCTATGTAAAGGAAATAAAAAAAAACTTCAATATTGATAATTATTAAATAATGCTTTTATGTTTTTCTTTTAACAATCTGTTTTGATTTTATGAGTTAATGTGTCTATATACATTCATACATCATGTATTTATGTATAAATGTATGTAAATACATACATTTATACATATATATACATACATACTATGTATGTATGCATATATATATATATATATATATATATATATATATATATATATATATATATATATATATATATATATATATATATATATATATATATATATATATATATACACATGTATATATATATGTATGTGTTGAAACTTGAAACTTGATAATGATAACTTGGTATGTAAATATTACATGGTAAATTATTTTATCAAGTTTCATTTGAAGATTTTCAAATTGGTTTATTATTATGTGCAGATAAGCTTTATTAAGACATGATATATTTAATACTACACTGTGATATTGATGCTCTTTTAAAAAATATGAAACCTATAATTCTAATATGGAATTTTTATGAGAAAGTTATACGAGAAACCTATAATTCTAATATGGAATTTTTAAAAATAATGTCTAAATAGTATAAAAAAATAAGATTAACTCTATGAATAGTTTATAAAATAAATTAAGAGCAATCAATTAAATTCAAATTAAGAGCAATCAACAGCATTTGGGTATTGAAACAACGTATTTATTTGTTTTTAAATGTTATACTACCGGGGTATCCCACAATCCTCTGTAAACAAATTACTAGTTTTTACGCGAGTCGACAGCCCTTGGTTGGCATCAGGTCGGCAAAAATTATTTGATGAAAAGGTCATAAAACATAGTAACAAGATTGACAAATTTTTTGCCGACCTCAAACACTTTCAGATCGGCAGTTAGATCGGCATTGCCGACTTTATTTCCGAGGGTTGTATATATATATATATATATATATATATATATATATATATATATATATATATATATATATATATATATATACATATTATATATTTTTTTTTAATTCACTGCCTCAAAGCCATAAAGACCAATAGAGTAGAGGAGGCTACTTTAGTTGTCGTTACAACCCTCTCTCGACTCTATAACTCCAAAGCACTAACCTCGATTAACAAGGTGGCTTGATGAAGAAACAAGTTGATATACATATGCATACATCACCTTTATTACATGGATACTTGCCCAAAACTAATCTCTATTCAACATTATCATGTGCCTAAGTATGCAATTTAAAAGTTTTTATAAAAAATTACTATTCTAATATATATAAATTTATGCTAGATGATGCCTCCAATGGCAATACCTGGTGTCGATGACTTACTTGTTATCTCTATGTCTGGTTAGTGGAAGTTACTTTGTTACTTGTTTACTTTGTATTTATTATATTTAATTTTTTGTGACAAAATTTTGATTTGATTTTTTTTTGCTGTAAGGTATGAAAGCTAGTAATCTAAAAAAAGGCTTTTTTGGAAAACCTAATCCATATGTTAAAATTAATGTTATTCCACGCGTGAGACATCTTGCAGCATTTCAAAAGCATCATGGTCTTCAAGGTAAAACAGTACCAAAGCAGAATACTATTGATCCTGTTTGGGAAACTGAGGTTTGTTATAAAATGTTAAAATTGTTTTGTTATGTAGTATCATAGCTTTGCTATATTTTAACTCCAAGTTCTGTAAATTATGTAAATCAATGCTAATGGTAAGTTTTAATTAGTCACCCTCGAATTTCAGTTTAATTTAATAAACTAATACAAATAAATATAAATAGTTTTAAAAATTTATTTATAGATAGCGCATAAGACTTTCATTAAATGTTTATTTTTAAGTCTTTTAGGCTTTTAAGGGCACAGTAGTTAATTAAACAGCGTTATTAGAAATTTTATAGTTTAAATACCAGTGTAATATTTTAAACTCTATAAAAGATATTTTCAACAAATAAAAAAACTTAATTAAAAAAACTTAATTAAAAAAATTAATATTTTTAATTAAAGATTTTTTCTTTAGTTAAAAATATTAAAGTTTTTTTCAACAAATATTTTCATTTTTATTATTGTTAAACACTTGGTTTGTGAATAAACTACTTAACAAGATGTGAGATAATGAGTTTTTTAAAAATATATCAATTTCATATGAAAACAAGTTAAACAATTGAAAATGGATTAAACCCAATAATTTGTATAATTTAAAAAATATTTCAAGCGAATATTCATGTTCTTGTTATCACATTGTATTAAAAAAACATAAAAATAATATAGTTATTTTATAGTTTATAAATATGATTATATATATATATATATATATATATATATATATATATATATATATATATATATATATATATATATATATATATATATATATATATATATATATATATGTATATATATATATATATATATATATATATATATATATATATATATATATATATATATATATATATATATATATATATATATATATATATATATATATATATATGCATTTAATATCATTTTTGGGTAAGCATTACATGCAGACACAGTAAACTCTAGATGAGGTCTTATGTAGGTTATGTATACATTTTTCCAGAGGTTTTATCCATACTCAGGAAAGCGCTTTTCATCCATCCCAAGATACTGTTGGCTTGCTGTTGGAAGCACATTTTGTTGTATGTCTTTTCCAATTGAGGATAGATGTAATTATCACAACGAGGTCACATTTAGCTTCTCTTGATAAATATATATATATCAGGGCTCGAATTAACGCAAAAAAATCTAATCGCAAAAAAAAAAAAATTTCACAACCCCCTCCCCCGTATACCTGGCGCTGCTTTGCGATAATGGGTGGGGTGGGGGGTGGGTGGTAGAAAAGTTGCGTTAGTATATAATTGTAACTTTTGCACATAATTGTTCTATTTTTAACATATTATCTCTCATATTTAAATATAATCTTATAATTTTCTTGTTTGGCAGAGTTTAAAATAGCGTAAGTTACTGTTATTATTTACAACTTAAGTTAAAACTTAAAGTTTAAGTTGCAGTTGTAATAAGCAATAACGTTTTTAATACTATTAAGATATTTCTTTAAGTATATTTTTACTTAACATGATACTTAAAAAAGTAAAAGTAAAAAAGTTAGAGAAAAACCAACATTACAATATCTAAACCACTTTAATTATTCAAAGAAAACTATTTAATATGTTCATGCTGATGTTAAAACACGTGTTAATTTTAATTGTTAAAAGCTATAAAAGCTTAAAACAAACTTCAAAGTTGTTTTAAAAATATAAAGGGCCTGGGTTAATGTAAAACAGATTCGTGACGCTATTTCGTGTTGATTTATACGGTTTATAAAATAAAATGCGTTTAAAATAAAATGAAGCAAATAAATAAAATTGATCTAGTTAATAAGCTAAAACAAAACTTCATATTTGCGCCTATAGACCTATACGAGTTTATAATCTATAGACCAAATGAAGCAAAAAAGCATTAGATACCACGACTTTTATAAATTATTGTTTCCTAATCAAGCGTACTATTAAAAATTTAAGTATAATTAATTTTTTTATTCAAATGGTTTTCAAGCTGATGTTTTCATTCAATTTTTTTTGTTCTAATAGTTTTCCAAAATAAAGTGAAACAAAAAATTTAGTTTAATAAATCGAATTAGAATTGTATAAGAATATGCTTAAATTTTTTTTTTAGAAAAAAAAATTTTGAACAGAAGTAAAATAATTTATTAAATTTCATTTAATTTTTTTATAGTTTTTATTTTAACTTGCAATTTGCAATAACTACTTTGATGTTTGCAATAGAATGTTTCTACTTTTAAAACTGTTTTCAAGAAAAAATATATAATTCAAAACGTTAACAAAATTTACGATTTACGAAAAAAAAAAACTTTCTTTTTCATTCTCCCTTGTTTCATCAAACTTTTTTTCAATTTTTCAATTTTTTTTTCAATTTCAAATTTCAATCACAAAATTATTAGAGTAAGTGAATTTTAAAGCTAAAGTTCTCTTGTTCAAATAGATTTCTTTTTAAATAAAATTCCCGAAAACAACTTGCATATTTATAGAAAATGTTTAGTCTAGATGTTACTATATATAAAATGAAAGTATAAAAAAATAGTGTCGCGTTTTTCATAATCTATTTGACAATTTTTTTTTAAAATAATAATTAGTTAAAAGCTTATATTATGTTTTAACAACATGTAAGATCTAAATTAAAACATGTCTATGGCTAACACTTGTGAGTATATTAAATAAATTAACATAATTGTTAAATTAATACTTGAGTAACTGTAAGTTACTATCTTAACTAAACTGGTTGTTTTGATTTAGGTTATAAGTTAATTTACTGTGATATACTCTATCCATTCAGTAAAGTTAACTAAATATAACTTCAATAGTTTCAAGGTTGTTAAAAAAGAAAAACATGAAATTAAAAAAGTTGCTGGTTTCTATTAGTACAATTTTACTAATAGAAATTTTATTTAATAAAAACGAATTAATATATATTTTATTATACTTAAAGTATTAAAAATAGTTATATAAAATTGTTTATAATATAATAATTTAAATCATTATTAATAAGTTAATTTGGAGCAACATTTTTTTTAAAAAAAGATAAAAATGTTTTGTTAAACAAAATAGAATGAAGGAAAAATTTGCTTTTTAATTTGCTTCTACGCAGAGATTTAAAGTAATTTAATTTAAAAAGTACTTTACGTTGAATAAAAATCTCTGAGCGAATAAGCAAGATCATGCGCGCAAGATCATGCATTGTGAATAGAAATTCAAGACAAACTTTGTGTGACGTACTTTACTATGAAAACATTACTTTTAAGAGTTGTCAAAAAAAAAAGCTGAATTAGAAAAATAGTAAATAAACAACTAAAAAAGTAATCCAATCGCGAAAATATATGTTTTAAGTAAAAACTAATCGCGAAAGTGTAAAAAGCAATCGTGATTCGCGATACGCTTAATTCGAGCCCTGAATATATATATATATATATATATATATATATATATATATATATATATATATATATATATATATACATTTATATACACAAATCCTAATACTCGCAGACAAAACCAACATCATTTACCAAAAACCCCCGAAGATTACTCCAAATTATTAAAAGAAAACATTACCAAAACATACAAAAAGCCTCTAAAAAACTAGACAATTCAATCAACCTCGAGGCAAAAAGCATAACAACTAAACTAAATATAAACAAACAAATCAGTATAATCACCAAATCAGAAACATTCATTACATTAAAAGACCACAAAAACAACTTTGAAAATCAAAAACCTTGCTGTCTATTAAATCCCGCAAAAAGTGAATTCAGTGTTATCAGCAAAACATACCTATATAAAATCAACAAGAACATAAAAAATAAATTAAACTAAACCAATGGAAAAACACAGCAGAAGTAATCAAATGGTTTACAAACTTAAGTGACAAGCAACACTGTATTTATACAACTCGACTTTAATGAATTTTACCTATCCATCACAAAAGACATACTAAACAACACTTATATTTGCAAAACAACACACTGAAATCAACAGTAAAAAAATTCAAGTCATAAATCTTTACAGAAAATGGCTATTATTTTTGAAAAATGAAACATGGATAAAAAAGACGTATAATGATTGTTTTGATGTCACAATGGGTTGTTTTGACGGAGCCGAAGTATGTAAACTGGTGGGTTTATACATTCTAGACTCTTTATCCAAAACCATTACTAAAAATGTTATAGGTCTTTACCAAGACGACGGATTGATGGTGATGCACAAAAAAACTACCACACCGTTAGACAAAGTCAGAAAAAATATAATTGAGATATTTAAAAAGATCGGATTTCAAATAGAGATTCAAACCAATCTAAACAGTGTTAATTTTCTTGACTTAACTTTTAATCTTCGAAAAAACTAGTACCAACCTTTTAAAAAACAAAATGACCAGCTGCTCTACATCCACACTAAATCAAACCACCTGCCCCAAGTCCTTAAGCAGATCCCTCTCTCCATTAATGATTGGCTATCACAAAGTTCTTCAGATGAAAAAATAATTAACGCATCAAAAACAGAATACAAAGAAGCACTTAAGCAAAATGGTTTTAAAAACTTTAACTTAAAGTACAACCCAAAAAATGACCCCTCCCAAAAGAAAAAGGAATATAATTTGGTTTAACCCACTCTACAATAAAAGCGTCTCTACCAATGTTGGCCAAATCTTTTTGCAATCAATAGATAAATGTTTCCCACCTTCAAACCGATTGCATAAACTATTCAATCGAAACACTATAAAAATTAGCTACAGCTGCTCAAATAACATAAAAAAAAATCAAAAGTCACAACAAAAAAATAAATTTAATTAACACAACTGAAAATCTCCCTTGCAATTGCAAATAAAAAGAAATCGGCCTGCTGAACAAAAATTGTAGAGCGACAAACATCATTTACAAATTTATAACATCTTCCCCAAACACGCCTAGCAAAGCATACATTAATTTATCAGAAGGAGTGTGGAAAAAGAGGTATGCAAGCCACAATCAATCATTTACAAATAAGAAACTTTCAAATGCAACCACTCTCTCAAAACATATATGGGAAAAACTGAAGGAAACACCAGAATTAACTTGGTCTATCCTAAAAAAAGCCTCTGCCTGCAACAATACAACAAAAAAAATGTTTACTTTGTTTATATGAAAAACTGATCGTTTTACTTTATAAAAATGCTGAAGAGCTATTTAATAAAAAAACAGAGTTAATTTCCAAGTGTCATCACGAAAATATATTTCTATAAAGCAACCACAAACCTGAAAATTAGATACACGTGCTCGTAACAATAAAAAAGTTTATTCCGTATAGGTTTCTTCTGTATAGTTTCAATTGTATATAATTTTTAAACGAACAAACTATATTTGTATTTCACCTGATGATTGCAATAGCATGAAACTTGAAGTTGTGAAAATCACATAATTTTATTTTCTACTATATATATATATATATATATATATATATATATATATATATATATATATATATATATATATATATATATATATATATATATATATATATATATATATATATATATATATATATATGTATATATATATATATATATATATATATGTATATGTATATATATATATATATATATATATATATATATATATATATATATATATATATATATATATATATATATATATATATGTATATATATATATATATATATGTATATATATATATATATATATATATATATATATATATATATATATATATATATATATATAATTATTTTATAAACATCAATAAGTACCAATTTCTCTCGATACTAAATTAATTTTTTAATTTTTAAAAGAAATTTTCGCTGGATTGTTGTGACTAACATTATTTTACAGCTAAATACGGAGCTGAAATATATAACAAAACAACAACATTACAAAAAATGAAGAAAAATATGGCAAAGTCAAAAAATCAATATATCTTTCTACAAAAATGTGTCAAACACAAACTTAACCCTAAGTCATTAAAAATTAACTGTTCTATTAATAACAATAAAAGTAAAGTCGTTATTCAACGCTGCAGGTTTGAACTTCTTATTTTTTCTGAAAAATGATTTATGAACATGGTTCTTTAAACAAACTAATACAGTTAAATTCATTGAAAATGAACTCACAAATATACTTAAAATGAATGATTATGAATCTGTAAAAAGAATCACTGAAAAAGCACGAGAAAATATGTTCGTGAAATCAAGAGACAGATTAATTAAAAAATTTAAACTTCTTCAAGTTCAACACGTTAAGCAAACATCCCATTCAACAATCTATACTAAAGAAGCTGTTTTAAATTTATGTGATACATAAATTCCAGAACATCAAAAAAGTCTCCTTAACCTTTGACCAAAATTTGTACCAACAATAAAATCTCTTCTGTATCTTAACATCATCTCAATAACTGAATCATCTGCACTAAAGCTTGAATTCAACAAAAAAGATGAAGCTGCACAAATGCTGAGGAGAGAAGTTTTGAGAGAATTAAAACTAAATAAAAATAATAAAAATGACAACCTGACTCGTGAACAACGGAAAGCACTTACTCAATTAAAAAATGATAACAATATTGATATATACCCATTTGATAAAGAAATGGGCTTTGTAACAATCCCTCATAATAAAGCAATAAAAAAGATTTGAAAACAAATTGGGCCAACTAAAATTATCAATGAGGATCCGACACAATGTTACGCAATAAAAGTCAAAATCTAACTATCAAAATTAAATAGAAAACGTCGGTTCACAAAGGATAAATATCAGTAAATTTATCTCAATGACCGGATATCACCTCGAATGTATGTTGTAATGAAGGTACTTAAACCTGAACAATCTTACCCAATGCGAATTGTAGTATCCACAATAGGCACACCCAACTAGGGAATCTCAAACTATTTAGTAAAACTAATACAACCAATATTAAATAAAAACCCAACTCGATATATTGATTAAAAAATTCACAACAATTTATAGAAAAATGCAAAATCGTGGGTCATATTCAGTGACGAAATTCAGGTATCATTGGAAGTTATAAATTTATACCTGTCAATTCCTCCTAAAGAAGCAACTGAAGTACTCAAAAGTTTATTGGGGGTGAGCGATAATTTTAAAAAAGGGACAAAATTAAATATGAAAGAAATAAAAATTCTGATAGAATTATGTGTATACCGACCATACTTTTTATGGAACAATGAAATACATAAACTTGAAAATTCAGGTACGATCAGTCTATTGTTTATGGTTTAAGTTTTAGCTGAATCTTTTCTTCAACATCTTGAAAAGGGAGCACTTAATACAGCGCTGAAAATCAACCCGATTATTGATTTAAAGTCATTTTATAGATATGTAGATGACAGTCATGCTAGAGTCTCTAACATTGCCCAGACTGATCAATTTAAGATAATAATCAACAGCATCCAAAAATATAATATACTATCAAATTTGAAAATGATAAAAAAACACTATTTTTTCTAGACATGCATAATAAGTAACAAAAATGGTATATATGAATTTAAAATACACAGAAAAAAATGCAATTACTAACATTCAAGTTAAGTCAAACCATGACCCACAAATTTTAAATGGAATATTCAAGAGTTTTGTACATTGAGCATTTAATGTATGGAGTCAGAAACAGAAAATGAACTGAAATTCATTATTCAAGTATTTCTTGAAAATGGCTAGAAACAGTCCAATCTCATAAAAATCATAAAAGAAATAAAACGAAAGAACAAAAAATCACTAGTGACTACTAAAAACATTGAAAACATCACCAGTACGTATCCAACGGTTTCATTACTTTGGGTAACAATATTGTCTCCCAAATTATGTGAGGTGTTTATTTGGTATCAATTTAGATGAGGGACAATATGTGTCAACAAAATTTTCATTTTCACCATTTCTGGCACACTTATGTCAGAAAAAGATGAAACCATCCCATTGACATAAAATAGAACTGCCATTTTAAAAATAAGATATAAACAAAAACAAACAAAAAACTTTTAAGCTGAAGACACTGGTACAACAATCCAGCAAAACTTTCTTTTAAAAATAAAGAAATAAATTTAGTATCAAGAGAAATTTGTATTTATTAATGTTTATAAAATATATATATATATATATATATATATATATATATATATATATATATATATATATATATATATATATATATATATATATATATATATATATATATATATATATATATATATATATATATATATATATATATATATATATATATATATATATATAATCAGTATGAAAAAAACAACAACAACAGCATAATTATATTTTAAAAAAGAGTTTTTCTACAAAATAAGCTAGAGATTTTTCTTTTATTGTGCCTGGTATAAAAGCATAGTTTTTAAAAGCATTAGACTGAAATAGCCTGAATTTTGAAAGTTTAAGAACTTTGCAAAAAGTTTTAATAGAACTTTAGTTCAAAATTTTTAATCAATCATTAAAAAGAAACAGTATAAATGGGGCATAAAATTTATTTGTTTATAATAAATTTATTTATAATGATAAATAATTAATTAATAATTGCTATCAGTTGTTTATACTTTTTGACTGGTTTTACTTCCAGTGTATTTTTTTATGTGTTTAGAAAATATTGTTATTTGTTCTTGGGTTTAGTGTTGGTGTATTTGCGTATTGTTTTTTAAATCAGTATTGTTTGCATATTTTTGTGAAAATGTTACTTATTGTATGTGTATTTTTGTGTCAATAAAATTATTACATATAAAACATCATTACTGTAACTCTTTTTTTAAAGGCATTTGTGTTTTCTGGCACAGCAGCTGACTTGTTAGAAGTTGAGGTTTGTAACAAATCGAAACCTAGACCAGCATCAACTCGAAAATTTCTAGGAAAACTAATTTTTCCTGTTTGTAAAATTATTGATGGCTGTGGATTATCAACGTAAGATAAAAAATTATCCTTTTATAGTTTTAGTATTTTTCTGTATTGTTAATATTGTGTATATATTATGTCTTTAAACTACAGCATAAAACTTTATAAAAAATTTCCTTTAAAATTAATAACTCTCAGTTTGTTTTGAATCTGAGTGTTTTTATTACAATAAAACACTCAGAAACATATATATACAACCCTTGGAATTAGGGTCGGCATTAGGCAATGCCGACCTAACTTTTTTGTTATCTTTCTTTTTAATAGGTTTACAAAAAAATTAATATAAAATCCAATTAGATTAGTTTATAGTTTACTTGCCTTTTAATCATCATTAACCCCCATACATATTCTTCGCATTCTACTTAACAACTTATCCAATTTTTGATGATTTTGATGCAAAAGATGTGGAAAAAATAATAAGTATTTTCCACATCTTATGCATCGTTACACATTTATTTTTGACATTATTTCCAAAAAAATCCGATAAAAGAGGGATCTTGTGATTGGGGAAGCTAAAGAATTCTTATCAATATTTGGTCGTTCTAGAACTCAGTCAAGTAACTTATACAATTTTTTTTTGTAAAATATTTTTTGGATTTTATCTTTAAGTCATTTTCTTCTGAAAAAACAAATGGCTTCCTTATTATCTAAGAGTGCAAAAATAAACATAAAAAATAGTAAAATAAAAAATAGCATTTAAAAAAAATTTAATGTCATTCAAATAATTATGAACAGTAGTATATATATATATATATATATATATATATATATATATATATTATATATATATATATATATATATATATATATATATATATATATATATATATATATATATATATATATATATATATATATATATATATATAATATGTATATATATATATATATATATATATATATATATATATATATATATAATATATATATATATATATATATATATATATAGATATATATAGTATATATTATATATATATATATATATATAATATATATATATATATATATATATATATATATATATATAAATATATATATATATATATATATATATATTTATATATATATATATATATATTTAATTGTTTATGTAAGTTGAGTTTATATAACTTTTATTATGATAATTATAAAGTTTATTAATTTTTTTTTTAATATTTCACTTAAATAATAATAATAACCTCTAACTGTATTGTTAATCTAGTTCTTGCAGAATAACGCAACATCTTGTTGGAAGAACAACTTCTGATAAGGTTCAAGGTACATTTTCATTCACAATCAACATAAAGAAGTCATTTGAAAAAGCTGAATATCGATTTTCGTAAGTTTTTTTTTTTTTAATTTTAACATTTTTATGGTGTTTTCACAGTGTTTAAAGGAAAATTTTGAAAATTAATAATTTTTTTTTCTTCAACATTAAATAAAGTTATTACTTGATAATTAGTTTCTAGAAATAGAGTTGCATAACTGTAAATCTAACTGTAAGTCTAGAAATAGAGTTGCATAAGCTGTAACTGTGTCCTTCAGGATTTTTTAATAAAAAATTTATGAAAATTACTTGTTAATTTATAAGATTTAAAGTTAATAATCTCAATTATTGCTAGGCATTTTACAAACATATTAGAGCTTTATTTTAAAAGTGGTATTATTCAATTTTTAAATTTATTTAATTTAGATTAAGAAATTAACATTAATTAAATATTTTAAAAAGAAATTAGTAAACTATCAAGTTAACTATTACTGTTAGAATTTTGATTTGTTAGAATTTTGATTTGTTAGAGTTTTGATTTGTTAGAATTTTGAATTGTTAGAATTTTGATTTTGTTAGAATTTTTATTTGTTAAAATTTTAGTTAAATTTGATTCTTACAGTGGCGTTGATGTTAACTTCTTTAAAGAAGGTTGTGGTAATAGTTTGAATTAAATTGAGTTGAAATGTGCTGTATAATTACATTATTTTGTCATTTTTAACATTCTAAAAGAAAATAATTTAAAAGAGAACAAAGAGTAAATCATGTTTTTTTCAATAATATGGATCATAATCCACAATTGTTTCATTATCTGTTTTCCTTAATTACATTTAATACTATAACCACAATTGGTTAAAATATATCTGATTTTAAAGTAAATTTTCTAAAGAATCCCTAAGTGCCAAAACATGTGTTCATATTAAAGAAAATGTTTAAAGAAAACATTTAGGCTAAATTTTTTTGAATAAAATTAAATAATAAATGCATATCAATAAATGAAAAATTATTGTTTTATTCGAACTTCACTTTCTCCATCTTTTCTAGGTTCTTTGAGTCATAATATACGCCGCAGTCTACAGTCTGCATAATTTATTTCATGCGCGTTTAATTTTTTTTCAAGATATTGAAGTTTCTTTTTTTAACCATAGTCAGCAAATCATATTTGTGTTTTTATCCCAAAACATCTTAGCAAAATATATATTATTTTTTTCTGTGTAAGAATATATAAATCAAATTTATTCTGTAAAATTTGTATTATCTAATACTGGACCTAATAGTGTGCTTTCTAGCCTGTTTGACACGGAACCCTTGGTTCCGTGTCAAACAATATTATTATAACATTTTTTTTCGTTAAAAAAATCATATAATTTTAAAAATCTTTGCCTAACAAAGTGCCAGTATGGCTGAGTGGATAGCGTGGCGAGCTTCTGAACAAGTTAGCCGTGGTTCAACTCCTACGACTGGCTACTTTTTTTTTTTAAATTTTTTTCGATTATTTTAAAATATAGTTATATAGTTTTATAGAGATTGTATACAAACATATGTAACGATATTATACACTTTCACAAAAGAAAAGATTTAAGAAAGCTAAAATTTCATAAAACATAAAAAAACATCACTGGGAGAAAAAATTTGTTGCGTATGTGTCATGATTGAGATACTTATGTTGTTAATGTGCTCAGGTAATTACTCCTAATAAGCTGTGGATGATCTGAAAAAAAAGTTGTCTGAAACTTAATAAAAAAAAAACTTAATAAGAAAGTCCTGCTACTCAAGAAGGTGCTGCTGTGGAGGCAAAAAAAACTAACAAAAAACCCTGTAGCTAGATAAAACTTAAAAAATTTCTTTTGACAATTAAAAGTTTATTTTGCCGCATTTACTTTTTTACTATAAATATATGCTGCAACTGTTTTTCAAAACGCTTTAATATGCTTATTACCATTTCAAGTAAAACGCAATTTTGTTATCCTTTTATAGTTTTAGTATTTTTCTGTATTGTTAATATTGTGTTAGGAAAAATTTGTTAGGAAAAAAAAATTGTTAGGAGAAACTCTTTGTAAAACATTTTTTGAAATGAATAGTTTTTATGAATTTTTTTCAGAACTCTTTAAAAATATATATTCAAAAATGTTTGTAGACATCTAAACTAGCTTATTTTGTAAAAAAGTCAAATTTAAATTTTTTTATCATCAGGTGTTTTGTTGCGCTTAACCATCCCTATATAAACAATATTTATATAGAGATGGTTAAGCGCAATCATATTTCATACGATCAACAAGTGATATTTAAAAAAAACATTAACTAAGCAAATATATAAATTTTTTTTTAAAAAAAATCTTTTTCTTTATCTTTTTTAAAATATCTTTTATAAAAGATATGTTTAAGGATATTTTTCAGAATTTAGTGAAAAATTATATTAATGATTACCTGATTCTCGGACGAAAAATATTTGATATCTTGAAAAAATCTACAATAATGTCATATACTGAAACTGTTATGAATTACATACGCATAAAATAAATTATGTTGTCTGCAGATTGTGACGTGTATTATAAAGACTCTGAGAACCAAGAATGGCGAGTTTCAGCTAAAACAATAGCTTTTACTTTATTGATATGCATTTATTATTTAGTTTTTAAATAATAAATGCATATCAATAAATGCATATCAATAAATGCATATAAAAAAAAATTCAGCCCATATGTTTTTTTTTTTAAACATTTTATTTAATATGAACACAATTTGTCTCAGCACTTGGAGATCCCTTTAAACAAAAATATGTAAACCTTAACTTTACAAAATGCAGGTTTCACCAATTTCAACAATTTTTTTTATCGTTGTTACAGTCCTATGTAAACACTTTAACTTTAAAATTCAGTAAGTAGTTTCGAAGTAAAAATTAAGTTTAAAATTGTCTAAATTTCAACTGGTCATGTTAATAATTTATTTTAAAAGTTATAAAACAATTTGCTCATACAATACAAATTAATTGAGAAAAAACATTTATCACTTGTTTTTAAAATTTTTAATTTTTTAAATTCTTTTTCTATTTTCATATATTTTAAACTGTTTAAAAACTTTTAAATTTGTTTATATATATATATATATATATATATATATATATATATATATATATATATATATATATATATATATATATATATATATATATATATATATATATATATATATATATATATATATATGTATATATGTATATATATATATATATATATATATATATATATAAATATATATATATTTATTTATATTTATATATTTATATATTTATATATATATATTATATATATATATATATATTATATATATATATATATATATATATATATATATATATATATATATATATATATATATATATATATATATATGTATATATATATATATGTATATTTACATATATATATATATATATATTTATATAAATATGTATGTATATATGTGTATATATAATATATATGTGTGTGTATATGTATATATATATATATATATAAATATATATATATATTTATATATTTATATATATATATTGTATATATATATATATATATATATATATATATATATATATATATATATATATAAATATATATATATATATATATTTATATATTTATATATATATATTGTATATATATATATTGTATATATATATATATATATATATATATATATATATATATATATATATATATATATATATATGTATATATATATATGTATATTTACATATATATATATATATATATATATATATATATATATATATATATATATATATATATATATATATATATATATATGTATATATATATATATGTATATTTACATATATATATATATATATATATATATATATATATATATATATATATATATATATATATATATATATATATATATATATATATATATATATATATATATATATATATATATATATATATATATATATATATATATATATATATATTTATATAAATATGTATGTATATATGTGTATATATAATATATATGTGTGTGTATATGTATATATATATATATATGTGTGTGTATATATATATACATACATACATACATACATACATACATACATACATATATATATATATATTTTTTTTCTGTTTTTAAAGCTCGTCTGTCAAGAAGAATATCAGCATCTTGTGTTAGCGATAAAGAAACTCTTCCACCTTTACCAAATTCCAGTTCTCTTACATTTTCTGATGATGTAAATAAAAAAAGTCAGCGACCATATTCATATCACCCTAATGGAGCGAAGCGATCTCTAATTGGATTTGAAAATAACTCATTTTTTGAAGATTTTAATGACATTTGCAAACAATCTTCCATTAAAGAAGAAAATAGTTTATTTCAACATAAAAGCAAAAGCCAAAGTACTGAAATGTTATGTTTTAATGATTTTAGTAATAGTCACAATGAGGAAAGTTCAGTGCATAATTATGCAGAACTTGAAATAGAGCCAGATTGCTTACAAACGTCAAACAGTGAGCTAACACTTGATCAAGCTAATTTATTTGATACAAACATAAGTTCTTGTGTAAATTCTTTCAACCAAGGTATTGAACAGCTTCCAGGAAGTAGTCCTAGTATTGACAGTTCACTCTCTAAAGAACATGTTGAGAGTCAAAACACTTCAAGTGATTTTTCAATTAGTTCAGGTAGTAAAATTTCTGCTGATATACTTACGTCACCAATAAGCAAAGATATACCAACAATTGAAGGTGGGATGCCATCAACAGAAAATGGAATTGGGAGGGTTGAATTTAATTCAGGAAATGATATTGATGACGAAGATGCTGATGATGAGGGATATATTGAAGTTGAGCATGAGTTTACAAGAGATGAAGAGTTAGAATCAAATGCCTCATATGAGTCATCTGAAGCTGATGATTTTAATGACTCTTCTATTTTAAGAGCTAATAGTCGTCAGCAACTATTAGTAGATGACGAGTATAGTGATGAGGATTTGTTAAGTTTTGTTTCTCCAGATTTTGCAGATGTTCCTTCAAGTAGCAAAACTGAAAATGAAACGGATACAAGTCAGAGTGATTCATCTGTTCCTATTGTAAAAAGTTCTGAATTTTTAAATGTTGTAAATTCGACTCCTGACAATTTAACAATCCAATCAACAGCTGAGTGTAGTTTAAATAAAATTAATGGGTTCACTTGCACAGAAATAAATAAAAGTAACGAGTTTAAACACATAGAAAATAACTATTTAGAAGGTGATGGATTAAAATGCACAGAGTTTTTTGGACAATTAGGAAAAAATATAACTAGTGATAAATCAATACAGCCTGTAGACATTACTTCTGGTTCTTTAGACCAAATTTCTCTGTGTGATTTTAGCGGTATTATAAATTCTAGCAGGTCTGTTTCATCAATTGATGCTTGCAGTGAACAAATTGGTTCAAACTTTATTAATTCATTTACAACAAACTTTTTGACTGATCCAATAAGTAATCAAAATAACTTAGCTGATGTTCCATTTCAAGTGCACTGTAATGAAACAAGGAAACTAGATTCCAGTACTATACAGCATAATAACTCTGACACACTGATTTCTAAAACAGTTAAA
Source organism: Hydra vulgaris (assembly GCF_022113875.1). Taxonomy (NCBI): domain Eukaryota; kingdom Metazoa; phylum Cnidaria; class Hydrozoa; order Anthoathecata; family Hydridae; genus Hydra; species Hydra vulgaris. The sequence continues at coordinate 40,055,831 of NC_061162.1, read as the reverse complement.
GATAAAGAAACACCTGTAAATAAAAATAATAAAATTAAAAGCTCTAAAACTAAACAAACTCAACAAGCAAGTTTTAAAAATAAAAGTGAAACAAACAATACTGAAAGATTTTCAGAGAATGCTAGTAAAATAGGTGATAATCTGATTACCCTTATACAAGAGTTTCCTCCATTTACTAGTAGTAGTGCTGCAGCTACAAATAAAGACAATTTTTCAACGCCAACTTCGTTAGTTCCTTCTGAACTTCAAAGTTGTAAATATAAAAGTTATAGTAAAGAGTTACTTCAAATGGACTTGTCTCCTTTTTCATCTGTTGAGATGCCGAGTACGCAAGTAATGCCATTAACCACTTCAGCTGGAGGTCAAAGGCCTGATTTATCTTCTACTGTGGAAGAAACAACAGTAGCTGAACATCAGTCAACATTAGAAAGTAGATCTAGTGAAAGGCGTCGCAGTGCGCGTTCTCGTAAATCCAGGACTCGACAAACTATTGAGTCATCTCTTTTAAACGATGTTACTGACAATGCTCCTCCCTTATCCAAAGATAATCCTCCTCCTCTTCCTCCTCGCCAGAGCAATCCATGTCGCATAAACACTCCAGATGTAGATCTTAATTCAAGAATAATTACTGATGAAGCATCTAGTTTGTCAAATCAGTCTGTATCATCTGATGCAGCAACTACTCCATCACATCAATCTGTACCAACAGGTGGGGCTAAGCCTAGACCAAAACCAAGTATTGAAAACAGAAGTTCTGAAAATTTGTCTGAAAATACAAAAAATCGTCAACCTCATTTATCTCGTCAACAAATTGTTAGAGAATCATTGCGTCAAATACCAACACCAAAACTAATGAATAGATTAACTTCAACAAGTGGGCGCACACCTGCTGAAAGGTCTGCCTCAAAACCAGCTTTAACTAATGAAGATAGGTTACCAAAAAGTAAGTTTACTTTATTACATTGGCATAGTTTTAATTACATCAGCAATATATATATATATATATATATATATATATATATATATATATATATATATATATATATATATATATATATATATATATATATATATATATATATATATATATATATATATATATATATATATATATATATAATATATATATATATATATATAACCCTCAGAATTAGGAAAAATGAAGTCGGCAATAATTTGTCGACCTAAATCTTTTAGAGGTTGGCTGGATGTCGACAAAGAAAAAAATTTGATACAAAGGTCTTACTATAAAACATAGAAAAGAGGCTGGCAAATTTTTGCCGACCTCAAACACTTTAAGGTTGGCAGTTAGGTCGGCATTGCCAAATACCGGCCCTAATTCCAAGGGTTATATATATATATATATATATATATATATATATATATATATATATATATATATATATATATATATATATATATATATATATATATATATATATATATATATATATATCAAGCTTTCCCAGGAAAGGCGTGCGTTTTTTTTTCTCGTACGACCACGAATGTGTCATACGAGATTTTTTCTTTTATGTGTTTTTTCTTTTAAAGAGGAAAAAGAAAATATGTATCGTCATCTGTTTGTAAAGTAAATTTGTATAATTATAATGTAACAAGTTTATATCAAGAGTTAAATTATACGATCGCATTTGCAAACTCTGGTAAAATATTAGGTCTTTAAAGTTATAGTTCATGTAAAGCTGTGTACTTTGTTTATAAGGAGCAAATTATTAAAAGTTTGCTAGCAAGAAAGTTACAAAAAACAAAACAAAAACAATAAACTTACAACTACAAAAGTAATAACACTTTAGTCACTAACTGCATTATAAAAGTAATAAAACTATAATAGTGTTATTACATTTACAAAGCATTTATTATTTTTAAAGTTCATTCTTTATTCAAACAGCATTATTAATTCCAAACATTTATTAAAGTAGAAAAGCATCTAGAAAAAATAAAGCGGGTATTCAAATATTATTAAAAATTTCAGGAACTTTCACATATCACTTAAACAACGTTATAAAAAAGTACTTTATAAAAAGTATAGCATTATGAAAAACGTTACGTAAAAACACGTGTTAATTTTAAAATCAACCAATAAAAAAATTTTATTTGTTAATTTTAAAATTAACGCGCGTTTTTACGGTCCATTTACGTTTCTCATAATGCTAAACTTTTAATACGATACGTTTTCATAAAGTTGTTTGTCACGGTTTTATAAGTTACTTTAGTTTTAATATTATTTGAACATCCACTTTATTCTTCTAGATATTTTTCTACTTCAATTAAAATTTGGGAATACTAGTGTTGCTTGAACAAAGAATGAATTTTAAAAGTTATAAGTGCGTTATAAAAGTAATAACACTATTATAGTGTTATTACTTTTGTAATGCAGTTAGTGACTAGAATGTTCTTACTTTTGTAATCGTAAGTTTATTGTTTTTTTTTTTATTTTTTCGCTAACAAATTTAAGTTGATTCTCCCCTTACAAACAAGGAACACAGTTTTGTATAAACTAAAATTTTGAATACTAGATATTTTTCCAGATTTTGCGTTTTGCATTCGCTTAATTCAACCCTTCTTATTACATTAAAATTATACAAATAAATTTTACAAACACATCGCAATTTGTATTTTTGCTATCCTCTTAAAAAATATTAAGAAAAGGAAAATCATTCTTTTTATTGTAGACTTCAAACTGTTTTTTTTTTTGCTTCGCCTTATCTAATTTTGTTGCTGAATGTAACTCTAAAGAAACAAAAATAAAAACAGTACACAAATTATTTAAATTATTAATTTGTTTTTATTTTTTTCTATTTCAATCTCTTTTTATTTTGTTAGTTTTGTTTTTTTGTTTTTGAAACTTTTTCAGGATTATTATAAAACTTGCAAACGGCCGTGTTCACGTTTTCTAAAATATTATAATCACGTGTGGTCATACGAGACAAAAAACTACACGCCTTTTCTGGGAAGGCTTGATATATATATATATATATATATATATATATATATATATATATATATATATATATATATATATATATATATATATATATATATATATATGTATATATGTATATATATACATATATATATATGTATATATATATATATATATATATATATATATATATATATATATATATATATATATATATATATATCATATATGCCTTCTCAGGAGACACATGTGGTCACAATTTGGCCGCAGTTTTTTTGCATATATTGATAATTTGCGTGTTTTAAAAAATGCGCTGAAAAAGACAAATTAAAAATAAACAAGCCATAATTTTATAGGAGAAACGAACTTAACAAATGATAAAATAAATAAAGGATAAATCAGAGAAAATAAAAGCAGAAAACTAATTTATTTTTTAATTTAGAAGTGTCTTGATTAATAGTTCAAACTTAATTCAATTTAAAGCACTTCAATTAATAGTTTAAAGCTAATAATTTTTCCTAGATCGTCATGTTAATATAACGTTTAGATTGATTGTGTCGTTTATCAAGGGCAACTGTTAATACTATAGATGCTACCTGTATCAGTTTTACACTTTTAATTTCTGATCATTATATCAGACATTATTCATTCACAGCAGGCACAGATGTCCGTAAGACATTTATATGGCGTTTTAAAGACGTCACAAGTCCGTAAGTTTTCTAACTAACGTTCTTTGCCCATTGGGTTGCGTTTATGAGAATTTTTAACATAGTTGGGTTTATATTTTTCTTCACAACGTCTAAAAAAAGGAGATTTATCAATTAACATTTTGATATTGAATCTATATGAGAAACACACTTGAATAAATAAAAAAAACATAAAAAAATCCTTGTAGTATTTTAATTAGTCACAAATTCAAATAAGTATTTACAATTTCCCAATTTTTTGTTCTTGTTTTGGTTTATGCTGGTTGTTTGTTTATTGATTTAAGATGCTGTTGTTAAGATGCTGTTGTTATTAAATCATAAAATTATTTAAAAATTATAGTATTCAAAATAAGTTTATTTATTGTTGTAAACAATATGCTTATAGATTGGGAGAAAGCTACAGATTCTCACGGGCGTGTATATTACATAGACCACAATAGAAAAACAACTACCTGGCATCGTCCTCAAATTGATGGTGAGTTTTTTTTTTTGAAAGTATTTTGGGTTTCTTTTTTATTTATAAACTCTTTCTGAAGATAATTTAAAACATTTTTCTGACGTATATTAATAGTCAAATAAATGTTGGAAATTCCCTCTCTCCTTCTTGTCAGCAATTATCAAACATTTTGTGACTCTCCTAACTAACTTCAAACAATTTTAGCTAACTTCAAACAAAGTAAAAATGTTGTTAAAGGCAATTTATTATTAATTTTCTTTTTCTCCATCTCAATAACACGAGGCTACTAAAAGTTTGCACAAAATTGGAATGTTCGAAACTTGCGAACAAATTTGAATAATCTTATTTCATAATCTGATACTGATTTTGGCAACTAAAATTATATAAATAAAATGGATGGAATTTAAGAAAAGGACAAATGAAAGCTTATTGGAAACTTCTATTTCAATAACATAGACATAGGGAAAATATTTACAGTGCATCATTTTATACAAATAAAAGTTGCAAGGCGAACAATTTATAATATTATTGAAAGAGTTGACGGCAATATTGACCTTAAAAGAAAGTCGGGAAGTGGCAGAGAACCATATAAAATGGACATAAGAAAAATTATTTCACTTATTAACAAGACTGAAAATATAGTTGGAATCTCTCAGAAATTAAATTATGGAATTCATAGAAGTTATGTTTAAATATGGAATTCATAGAAGTTATGTTTATACAATTTTTCACATGCATGGACTTAAATATTTCAAAAGAAAGAAAGCACCAAAAAGCTCTGAAATTCAAATAATTAAACAAAAACAATGACTGTTGAAACTTTCAAAAACTTTTTTCCAACCGTCAAATGAGTTTGAAATTATCATGGATGATGAGTCCTATTTTACATTGAGCAGCCAAAACACACCAGGAAATGAAGGCTTTTATAGTCAAGATAAAGAAAAAACCGAAAATAATATTAAATATGTTTGAATCAAAGTTTCAAGCGAAAGTTTTAGTATGTATTGCAATCAGTAGAATTTGTAAATCAAAGCCTTTCTTTGCAGTTAAGAATAATGCCATTGATGCAAAAATGTGTTTCAAAGAATGCATTGAAAAGAAACTTGTTCCCTTCATTGATTCGCATCACAAAAATACAATATATATAGTTTGGCCTGATGGTGCAAGCTGTCATTATGCAAAGCTAATAATTGAAACTTATAAGAAGTTTAATATAACCTATGTTTCTAAGGATGATAATCCACCAAATGTACCGCAATTAAGGCCCATTGAGACATTTTGGGCGCACAATATTTTTGTAAAATACACTAAATAACATGTTTACATATTTACTCCTTAAGAAATTATGGATTTGTAAATAAAATTTGTAAGCATGTATGTACGTATAGATTCAAAATTAAGTAAAAAAACTCTAATTTGCAAAAACATTTCTGGAGGGTAGAGGGATGTATTATGTATATTTTATACAACATGTAGTTGTTTTTCATTTTTATCTATTATAATATTCCTGCTCAATGGTTTTAAAATTCCATTAGTGTAAAGTTGCATAAAGTTTTATACTGTTTATAAGTTATAATTAGGACAATGTGTAGGAGTGAGCCATTGATTCATAGCTAAAATGGGCCTAGAAAAAGACTTAAAATTTTACAAAGTAATTACAGGCAAACTGGTGTTAAGACTAATTATTACATGAATTCTTGGTTTGGGTGTTTGCGTCAGCTGTGTGTTTTCCTTTTTTAGGCGCAAAAATTATAATTTTGGTATTTTTTGAAAGTTCTTTAATGAATATGTCTGCTATTTTGAGATATTAGATAGTTGTCACAAAATAACTAATAAACAATATAAGTATATGTAACAAATTTTTTGTGTGCATAAACTATGCAATTATTGTACATTTAATATTTTAATCCAGTTGTACATCTTGGAGAGATATAAGTTACGGATAAGATTGAACTGTGGGCTAACCCATACTTAGTGTAACTTTTACATTAAAAAATTGTTGTCTCCTGCATTGACATAAATAAAAAATTCATCAAGTTTGATTTTTAGTATTTCAAGTGTTATAATGTCTTAAGTGCATAAAATAACTACTTGAAAAGCAAAAACTTCCAATAAAATATTAAAAAATTATTAATTTTAATCCAAAAGGAAAAAGTATTAGAAATACAGCAAAGACTTCCAACATCCCATATGCAACATTTTATCATTATTGGTTGATGGAAATATTAGAGTGACTCTGAACTATTATATTAGAATATTACCAGTGAAACAAGAGTTAGAATTGAAGGTATATATTTTGACTTACTTAAGAATGTTCTATGAACTTCCAATGAAAGAATGTCAGTGTATAGCTTTTGAGATAAAACTATCTATAACTATATATATATATATATATATATATATATATATATATATATATATATATATATATATATATATATATATATATATATATGTGTGTGTGTGTATATATATATATATATATATATATATATATATATATATATATATATATATGTGTATATATATATATATGTGTATATATATATATATATATATATATATATATATATATATATATATATATATATATATATATATATATATATATATATGTAAACACACACACATATATATACATAAATATATATATTCATACAGTAGTGTTTGATTTATTAAAAACACACGTCACTTTTGATTAAAAATACAACTGAATAACAAAAATAAAACAGAAAGATAAACTTTATATACCAAACGATAGAGAACAAAAACTTAACAATTATATGTATATTTAATATTTGGTGTGTCCACCCTTGGCCTTAATGACTTCGTTTATACGATTTTTCATAGATTTCACCATGGATGAGCAATACATCTTAATGTCTTCCTCCCAAGTCTTGGAAATCGATGAAATTAGTAATTCTTTATTAATATGAGGTAGTCTATAACTTTAGCTTTTAAAATACTCCAAATATTTTCGATAAGGTTCATGTTGGGACTATTTCCCGGCCATGAAAAGCTCTTTAACCCTTCTGAAAGAAGTTGCTGGGTAATTTTTTTCGCTGTATGGCATGGAACTTTGTCATGCATAAATATACACTCTGTAAGATCTCTGTAACATTTCCTCATTTGTGGGATTGGTTTCGATGAAAAAACAGTTGAATATTGTTCAGCATTCATCATGCCTTCAACAACATGGAGCTTCCTGGTACCATTGGATGGACATGATGCCCCATATCATGACCTTTTGTGGATGTTTGACTGAGGTTAAAAGCATTGAATCTTGAAGAGGTGACTCTCCAGAACGCCTGCGTACCATATTCCTTCATATATTAACTGTTTCAAACGTACTTTCGTCGCTAAATGCTACCTAAAACTAAATAAGTTTAAGTGGCTATTTTAAGTATTATTATCAAGTATATTAAAATATTTTTTTTCAAAATTCGATTTTTTCATACCTATTTCCATTGATGTTCAATCCAATCGCGATTTTCTATAGCCCACGCTAATCTTGCCTTTTTCATTTGAATTGACAAAATTGGTTTTTTTTTTCGCAGAGTAACTTCAAAAGCCTTTTTCCAAAAGATGTTTACGTATTGTTGACCATGCAACAGAGACTCCCAACTCTTCCAAACCTTGTTTTATTTGCATGGATGTTATGGAATGATTCTTCATAACTTCGCTCAAAATATAAGATTCATCCTGTCGAGATGTCTTCCTTTTTCGACCACAATTTCGCCTGAAGGATGTTTTAGAAGTAGCAGCCATTGATAATTTCAAACAGAAAACCGTTGCAACACTGACTTCAGTAGCTGCTGCTATCGTTTTATAACTGAATTCAGTGTTTTTAAGTAAGGATCTAAGTTCGGCTTTCTTAATTTCCGATAAATTCTTTGATTTCCCCATTAAAATTGTTTTATATGAATTATAACTTGAATAATCTAAAATTTATAATATTAACTCTAAAATAATTACAAAAATAACAAATACACTTACTAATAAAGTATTAAAAAATGTAAATGTGATTATGTAATTTACTACATAATCACAAAATTACTCAAGTTTTGATCATTTCCTTCAACTTACATCTTACATCTTATTAACGCTGACATGCAATATTGTTACATAATTTCATAATTACGTCATTTATCATTTATGATTACTAATTACTCAACTTTAATGGCAATTCTTAAGGAAAAATCATTTAATGTCACTTAAATCAATATAATAAAACATTGTTTCCTAAAATTTTTCAATAAAACTTATTTATATGCAATAAATATATTCATTTATTTAAATTTTATTAAACCGAACTAGTGTTTCTAATAAATCGAACACTATTGTATATATATATATATATATATATATATATATATATATATATATATATATATATATATATATATATATATATATATATATATATATATATATATATATATATATATATATATATACATATGCGCATATATTTCTCTTTGAAGAAGATGATTCTTGGGTTTGAAGCATCCAAATTTTGTCAAAATTATATAAGTAATATTCTAATTATTATCTTTATCCATAATTACAACTTGGCCTACAATATGAAATGGTGTCTTTTTTCTAACCTTACAACAACATATAAACTAATAGATATTCAGAAGGTTATAAACACTCCAGCATCATCTATTCGTTTAGAGCAATTTGAATCTATTTCATAGCTGCTTTCATCTAAGAAGTTGTCAATTTTTTTTTACATGTGTGCTTGTTTTTGATGGAAAAAAGAATCATCAAAGTCATAAGCATTATTATATAAATCACTTTTTTTCAGTAAATAAATTTTTTATTTTTAAAGTTTCACTTTTGGCTTTGTATACCTTCAGATTTTTCAGCTTCTTGTAGCTCTATATACATCTTGGAGCTTGAAGGCGTATCATGATCACTTCTTTAAAAATATTTTAAAGAAGTTAGATTTAAGGAGTCATTAAATAGGATATTTTTTATTTTGATTAGCTTGTGTTTTGATTGGGATTTAGAAACAGAAATATCTGTTGCAATATCTTCCAGTAAAACATTTTTCCTGGTAAAACCGAAGTTCTACAAAATGTTCAAGATCTAATGGGTATAATTAGTTTTGATAAGATTTAGAAATGTCTGTCCTTAAAATCTTGTCAATAAGTTTTTTTGTTTTAGGGGTACATACCAGATATTTTAAACCCATTTACAGCAAACTCTTGTATATGATTCATATTAGTCAAGAGATTAAGGAGCAATCTTTAGAAATTTTTTTTTTTAGGGATATATGAAATCTTTTTTTACTGATTTTCCATTCAGTAATTGCTTTTCTCCATGCTTATTTCATGGGTCCATAAACTGCAAGGTCAAGAAGCTAAATTAACATCTATAAAAATCTTTGTCGTTTTCAACATGTCTGAAGTAAGGTATTACTAATGTTTGCATTTTATCTTTAAAACAGTAGCCATCAAACCAACCATATTTTGTCCGGCTATAACGTGCACATATTGGACCTCCAAGTATCTAAGTGTCCATCAGATGTTCAGTTTTATACACTGTATGTAAAAGAAGAAATGCACCATCAGCAGTATCATGCAAACATAATAGACACTGATGACTTCGATGTATTTATAACTCTTTCAGCATGTTTAGTACCTTTCCGAAATATCATTTTAATTTCGAACCATCAGAAAGATTAGTTTGATCATAGTTGAATACATTTTGTTGAACTTTATATAGTTTTATAGTTTTATATTTATAGTTTCTTTATTAAATATTTTCTTTCTTTCCGTTTCTTCTAAATTATTAAAAAATCTATTTACAGAATCGTATGAAATTGTAGCACGCTTTTTATACAAATATTCTAAAAATGATCTCACCTGATCATCACCAGACAAATTTTCTTTGAAACATAAGTAGTCTCTTCCAGATTTGTTAAGAAAACTTTCTTAGCAAATAAATAAACAAATAAATAAAACAAATGATAAAGTAGACCTCTAATTATTAAATAAATAATTTGAGGTCTACTTTATCAAAATGCATAGCCAAAATCACTATGTCAATTGCAATGTATTGTGCAATTGACCTCTCCTCGTCTGGTGGGAGCGAACTCTAGTGACACACCGCACTACTTTTGCTGTGTAGTTTATTAGCCTTGCCACACGTTTACAAGGTTCTCTATCGTTAACAAGTTCAATAACCCTTTTAAGTACACTTATCCATCTATGTAAATTTTTGGCTGTTTTTAACTTAATTTTAAATAGTTTCTCACCATTGTCACAATTTGTAATGTTATAAATATGCTATATAAAAGGAAAAAATATGAGCTAAAAATTCAAATTTATGTATCTTTAAATAATAATTTTATTATCATAAATGTTTCAATAATAAAAACAAATTAATTTAAAAGGTGCTTAATAACCCCATATAAAAGTACCATACTTTAAACACCTATACTTTATGAGTAATTCATATATAAGGCTTAAAAATTTGTACAAGTTAAATCCAATATATGTATAGTATACAAGAGAAAATTCTAAAATATAAGAAAGTTTTAACTACAATTGCTTACCCTTGGGTGTTTTTTATCGGTTATTTTCAGCCAAAAGAGTTGTAATTAACAACTTATATTTTCTTAAAGTTACTTTAAGTATATTTCTAGCTTGAAAATGAACTAAGCATTGGTGCTAAATGTTTTATTTGACTTCTAAAATGAATATGATATCGGGTGCTTGATTTCCCCGCGTTACGGTATCTAAAAATTAATATTAAAAAAACTCTAGTTAACATAAAATCGACCTCGAAAGCGTTCAAAACATTTAGTTTGGCGTTTTAGATTCTCACACACCTTCTAGATCTTTTAAACTAGATAGTTTAAATACGTACTCTTGAAAAATATTTCATAACTTCTTAATTTTATTTAATTATTATGTTTTTTTAATTAAATAAAGCAGTTGAGATAAATTTTGTTTCTAAATATTAGTTTTTTTTTTAAGTTAGTAACTTATATTTCAGACTATTTCCGAATAAAAAATATTTACAAGAACGTATTTTGTTTTTATTTGACTTATTTAATACTTGGCTATAGAATGTTTTATTTTTTAAACGGATTTTTGCTGCTGATTATGGAATTTTATATTCTATTGAAAAACTATTTTTTAAGTAGTTAAAAAATTACACGCCTTCGCTAATTTTATGAAATATTTAAATAAAGATGATAATCATTAAAATTTTTCTCCTCACTCCCACTATCTGACAACGATATCAATACATTTGTACGAAAGAATGTGTGATTTTTTTTAAGTCTTTCATTTTTTTTTTTTTTTTTTTTTTCATTTTGTTTTTCATTTTAAAAAAAGCATTCTCCTGGAAGTCACTGAACATTAAAAATTAGCGAGCACTACTTAAATCTTTTAAAATACTTTCGTTAAAAAAGTTCTTTTTTTAAGAATTGCTAAGTGAGATTTCAGCAGCCGTAGAGCAGTGGTTAGAGTTCTGGCTCAGAATTAAGAGGTTCGTAATTTAAGACTGGCTCTAGCTCAATTAGCAACATTGGTAAGGAAGGAGGCGTGAACTTTATGATCAAATATTTTTTTCGCGGTGCTCTGTTATACCTAATGGTCCTATCTCAGAGCACCGCGAAGTTTCGATCTTTTTGAAGCACCTTAATAACTAAGAAAAAAATTCAAAATTTTTTAGAAAATTCAAAATCTTGACATCATAAATGAAAATATAAAAAATCTTTTTGCGTATCGCAATCTTTTTTGGACACAAAAAAATCTTTGTTATATTAATTTTTAGAATTTTTTTTTCTTTTTTTTTCATTGTAAATGCATTTGAAAAAATTTTGCTAACTCTAAATTTAGCAATTAAATAACTTTGAATATTTTAAATATATAAATTTCACGATGATAATCGAATTTTTATAATTAAAGCCCTAAGCAAACATGTTTTTTTTTTTGTAAGTATTACGCTATAAGCATACCTAGGTAATTTTGAATATTTTTCTTTAATCAACAAAAGAAAAAAATCATACAGGTTTATGTGCAACGCTATGATTTTGCAACGCAATGAATTTATGAAATCATTGTATTGTAAAAATCAAACCCATATATATTTAGAGTAGTGAGTAAAAATATGTTTATAGAAATACTAATTTCTTCGGAAAGAAGAGCTTTGAAGTGTTACATCTCTTTTTCTCTCTCTCTCTATTTCTCTCTGTCTGTAGTCTTTTACTGTGCAGTTTATTTAATATAACATTTTTCAAAATGTATGTTTTAAGTTTGACTAAATCTTTTTTTTTTGTAAACAGTGTCTTTTTTTAGATATAGTATTGAAATAAGTATATCGTATTAGAAATATGCTTAAGTTTAAGCATATTTTTGTGCTTCTTGAAACTTTTTATCTTTTCATTTTTGAACCTCTTAAAAATTTCATATGTTTGTCAAAAAAAGATCAATATGTATTCTATATTTTAATGAACTTCCTAACATATTAATATAGTGAATTTTAGATTATTGTGTTGGAATAAGAAATTAAAAAAATCATGGTAATAAAATTTTCAAGCCCTTCGAGCGTCAGATTCCGTCTTGTACTCTAAATATACTTATATGTTTTTTTTTTTTCTATTCTTCTATTTTAAAAGTGACATTTTTTCTGCTTATAAAAAGATCTATATTTTCGCTTAAAAATCTATTTAATGAATTACAAATCGCCATTCTAGAGACTTTGTTAAAGTTCGTTTTAACCTTCACTCTTTTGTAAAATTGTAAGCTAAACAACGTAAACGTCTTTATTTTTTACGATTTTTTTTTAATACCTTTTACATGATTTATGAATTTACTCTTCTTTGAGGTATAATTTAAATAGAACAATCGGTATAAACACGACTACAATGTGCACATTTAAAAGGCTTTTACGGGAGAGAATTGCCGTAAAAGTCCTGTATTTGAGCTATCTCTGAGCTATACCTTTATTCTGTCGAGTTTTCAGGATTGCCCAGTTCTCAACTAATTGGACTATTGCTTTAGATACGCAAGCAAATATTCATTTTTCTGAACAGATTTCTTGATTTGTGCACTTGTGTTTCCTGTTAACTATACCTTTATTAAAGATTTAATCAAATTCCGCATTATGCATATGGATTAGTTTTTTGTTTAACTCAGTATTTTAAGTGCCGATAAAATCTTTATGTTCTTTATGTTCAAACATGGATTGGGCCTTTTAATGTTCCTTTTTTAAAAGATATTAGAATTAGCAATACAGTTGACTCTCGGTATCTCGAACTCTCAGGGGACCGGAAAAAAAGTTCGAGATATCGGGAGGATTTTGGCTCAAATGAGTGCGCATGGGACCGAAAATAAAGTTCGAGAAAAAAGCTCAAGATATCGAGTAGTCGAGATATCGAGAGTCAACTGTAAGTCCTTAATTTAGATTAAGGACCGGCGAATATTCGTTAAACTTCGTATTACGAAGTTTACTTCGAATTTCTATTTCTAATTCTGTAACAATTTAAAAGTTCATTAAACTTTTAGTGAAATTCGTATATCCTTAATTTAGATATGGGAATCTCTTCTAAAATAGAAGGATGATTGCAAATAGGAGTTTAGAACCAGTTTCTGTAAAAATTGTATCAATTTTTATTTTTAATAAAGCTAACACTTTAATTCATTGCTACGTATCGCAATAATTTAAGGCCATAATTTTCAGTATTAACTTTTGCTATTATTTAAGTGTTAAAAATTTTGATGCCGTTCTAGGCTGACATTTTGTGATGCTGTTCTTGTAGTTACTTTTTTAACGTTATTAACTTTTGCTATTATTTAAGTGTTAAAAATTTTGATGCCGTTCTAGGCTGACATTTTCTGATGCTGTTCTTGTAGTTACTTTTTTAACGTTATTAGAGCAACCCATTCTAAATGTAGTAAATTGAAAACACACCGGCCCCGACTTTTCCAACTCAAAGAAATATCATGTCGTATTCCCTTATTAATAAATTTGCTACGGGTTAATTTACTCTCTCATTTGTTTTAGTCTTTTTTTTTAATTTGTAAATAAAACTTCTGTTATATTGTATTGCACTAATAATTGTAATAATTAGTGCTCATTTAAATATAATACAATTTTGTCACAAAACATTTTGAATCAGATATTGCGTTTATTCAATAATTAAGGCATTTATAATTCATTCTTTCCTAATGTTAAAATTTCTTGTCGAAATAATTGCCGGTGGAACAATTAAAAATTTCTATTTGTGATTAGAAGTTGGGTTATATATAAACTTGCCGAGAACCTCTTTCATATATGAAAAAATCTATTTTAAATTTCTACTCGATATTTTGGAGTTAATTTTTTTTAGTTTTATTTTTTAATTGTTTTTGAAATGATAAATAATTTGAATTATATTATTCTATTTAAGTTAAAAAATTTTTTTGTCATGTTTACTTATATTGATATGTTTATCTCGTTATTTTAAAGAAAAAATGTTTTTATCTTTGTAAGAATTCCGCATGTAATAGTGGATTAAAGTTTCGTTTTAACCATGTTTGCAATTCTATTTGCAAATAGTCATTTATATTTTTGTATTGATTTCAGCATTTTTTTGAATGTTGTCTCTTCACTACTTCTTCGAAATATTAAAATTAAATAATAAAAAAAACTTCCACACGTATTATAATTCTTTTATTGACGTTTGAAGACTGATTTGTTTTTATACGTTTTATTGATTGGTTAACTGACTTTTTAACTACACAGTAAAGTGAAACAATAGAAAACACGTGCATATTTATCATTTATAAAAAGCACGAATTATTTGCGTTCGGTTTTAATTGATCTTTAGAAATGACAAAAATAACAATTAGTGTCAAGAAATAAGGTTTTTTTTGCAATTTTTTACCCCCGGTTTGTCACACTACATTTGATTTAAACTATCTTTTAAAGATGTTAACGCGTCACACCTGTTATTTTTAATTCGCTGACGCTTTATTTATAATTTGTAATCAAAACATTTTTTTAATGGAATCTGTCAAAAGGCTCTATTGTACGTACATTTTAAACAGGGGGATTAAATTATTATCTCTCTGCTAGCAGGTTTTACGTCTTGCGTCTTTCGCGTTTATTTATCTAGCAGGTTTAATATTAACAAAATCTTTGTTGCAAGTTAAATTCGAAAGCCGCTTTATATCCTAATGCCACGTTCATTTTTGGTAAAGCAGTTCTTTGAAAAAAGTAGCAACAGATTGCCTAATGCTTCTAGATTTCGTAAGTTTTATTTTCTTTCAGTATTTTTAAGAAAAAAGTACTTTAAAATTATTTTGTTTCGTTTGTTTTAGTTATTAAAAAGTTTCGTTTAAAAACTAATTTGTTTTAGGTTCTCTAAGTACTTATCATTCGAATGGTTTAGATGATCATATAGATAAGATGGGATTTAAAAAAGATTTAACATCCAGCGAAGATTGTTTTGATCGGCTATATACGAACCGACAATGTTGCAACAATTTTCTTCTTAGCCGCAACGCACACAAGCAGCGCGCGTATTCGCCTAATAGTCGACTTTTAAGTAAATCTTACGATGCGTTTTCTAAATTAGATTTTAATAGAAAAGGTTCTGTCGAGACTTTTTTGGGTGAATGTAATCAAGTTAGCATGTGTGATAGATCTAATCGATATTCGGCATCATCTAAATCTAGAGTAGCAGAGTTTTTGACAGAAAATTTTGATCAAAAGGAAACGATTATCATAGTGCATCCATCTGATTACGACGACGCAGTACACGATGTTCAGAAAGTTCAGTTTGAAAACAAAAATTTGGAGGGAGGAAAAGATATTTTGGATTTTAATTATCACAATGACCCTCCTCAAAACATTCAAAAAGTTCCAGAAATTTTTAATAAAATTGAAAACGAAAAATTATTTAGTACTAAACAGATTATAATTGACGCCAGCAGATCACAAAATGATACGCTAAGTAAATCGAAATCCGGCAAACCTCCACGTACCTTTTCGTGTAAATATTGTGTTAAAGACTACATGACACTTGGAGCATTAAAAATGCATATACGCACCCACACTCTTCCTTGTAAATGTCCCATGTGTGGAAAAGCCTTCAGCCGACCTTGGCTCCTTCAAGGACATGTTAGAACTCATACGGGAGAGAAGCCTTTTAAATGTTCACATTGTAGTCGCGCTTTTGCTGATCGTTCTAATCAACGCGCTCATATGCAAACGCATTTTGAATCCAAAAAATTGGAATGTAGTAAGTGTTGTAAAACATTTATTCGGTTTTCACAATTATCGAAACATGTTCTTATTGGTTGTGATGTCGAAAATCAACCCCCTGTTACCTCTTAAACTGTTTATACTTTTTCGATGTACTTGTTTGAAATCAAAAAGTGATATCGTTATTGTTTTTATAGAGTGTTTAGTAGATATTAAAGAACATGTATGGATTTTATTCAATGTTTACAGATTTCGAATTACTAACAACGCATCAAAGCGCTAATTGAACATGGCTTTTTAGTCCTCTCCTATCCGCCATTAAATTTAAATTTTTCCTTGAAAATATGATACTGTTAATTGTACTTAAAAATTCAAACGATGTGCACATAATTTTCTATAAACTTCAAATTGAATACGGAAAAAAAGTATTAACGTTTTCTTTATATTCTTATATCCTTTATATTCTTATAAATATAAGCCTTTTTAGACAGTTTTAGTAGTAAAAGTGTATTTATAAAAATATTTTCTTTATATTTGTACCTATATTTGTATATATGTTATGAAATGTGTTGCAGAAAAACCTTTTTTCTTCGATATTAAATTATACTTGTTTTGCGGTCCCAAAAACTGTCCAATTTTTTAATTATCCAAGTTAATTGCTTAATACTGTTTAGCATTTCCAAAGAAATTTATACCATAAAGTTTTTATAAATTTATATTGCTGAAATGAAATCAAGGCTCTCATTATATTTTTAAGAAATATAACATGAGGTTATATTATTTCAAAAATGAAAATATAAACATTCTTTTTGATTTTAAATATTATACTTATTATTTTATCTTATACATTTTATAATTTGACTGCTTTGTAAATTTTTTACAGTTAATAGAAATTCAACCAGCTGATTTAGGCCTCACTGTGTATAGAGAGAGTGTTGTTTTTCCCGTAATTCTGTTTTCTTGCCTCGAAATACATCAATTAACAATAAACCGAAAAAATTATCGTTAAGTTCTTATATAACTTAATTCAAATGACTGGATTGGTTAAAGAGTCAACATTTGAAGTGAAAATGGCAAAAAGTGTTATTTTTGTTTGGTTTTTGTATAACCACATCGTTATTTTAGTTGCATTTACGTAGTAATTATTATTTAGTTATAATCTGTATAAAGTTTACATACACATTAATATTTTATGTGAACATTAATGTAATAAGTGCAATTTTTAATACTACTGTCAAATGAGGATGTGTTAATTAAAATTCTGTCAATAAATTTCAATCTTATTTTAAATTTTCAAAAACTTATTTTTTAAATACTGTCCCCTCTCCCGAAGAGTTTTGTGTGTGTTTGTTTGTGTGTGTGTGTGGGGGGGGGGGGAAATATTTTTTGTTCTTCTTATTCCCAAGCTCCAATTACCGTAGTTTTTTTGTAACATATCCTCATTTGACACTAGTATTAAAATAGAAATGTTCGGAGGTCACACCATGCCTGGGAAAAAGCTATATTGAATATGTGAAAACTCTGGCTACAGCCCTGAATGTATGTATGTATATTTTTGAAAGTGTGTGTGTGTGTACACATAGACCTTTGTTTTTTTTGTGGTAATGAATGATGTACTAATCTTTGACGTAACGTTTAATGCCAAAGATTAGTATATCAAATTTGGCTTAATGTGGAATAAGAACGTATATTAATAATAATAATAAAAATTTGTGACCATTTTTGAGAGCAAAAAATGATTAAAATGTTTTTCTTTTTTAGACTATACTAGACCAAATTTTATTGACGAAAAAAAAATTTCACTAAAATATAAAAAGTTTTTAAAAGTTACTTTTAAAATAGTTTTTTGTTTTGTTTTTTACAGCATCAGAGGTAACAAGAGAAGCCAATGTGAACGAACAGTTTGATCAATATGACCGAAGGTATCGTTTTTAAGGAATTATGAGAGGAAAGGCAATAATTTATGCTTGCTTAGTATACAATTTTTTTTTGCAAATGAAGCAAAACTAATAAATATAAAATCCTAAGCGTAGCTCAACACAATTAAAAAGTTCTTCGATACTCGACACCAACGTCAAAACGAAATAATCGCCATTTATCGGCTTTTTAAATGACTGATTCCAATAAGTAGACTGTGATAACTGGTTTTAAACAATTTTTATAGGTACCAGAGTTTACGCAGAACGATACGGGGAGGAAAGAAAGTTAAAGAGAAGCCTATTACTATTTCTGAAAATAATCGAACAAGCTCTGAAAATCTTCGACCCGTTGTTTCGAGTTCAAGTGAAAACCGACCGAGTGACCGTACTACTACAACAACGATAGCTACGATGTTTTCATCAATACAGCCAATGCATGCATCATTATCATCATCAACAACCACAACACCTTCTACTAGTAACATTTTACCAGTTTTATCTTCATCAAATGAAACATCGACTGCCCGTAGTTCACCGCAAATAGATCCAAATGCATTTCAAGCTTATCCTGGTTGTATGTTTATTCGGCGGAAAGATTTTTTTCAATTTGTCAACAGTCATAATGTAAATAGCCTTTTTGTTTTATAGATTTTTAATTAAATTATTTATAAATATTTTTAAGTTTGTTTTTTGTATTTATTTATAAATATTATATATATATATATATATATATATATATATATATATATATATATATATATATATATATATATATTATATATATATATATTTATATATATATATTTATATTATATATATATATATATATATATATATATATATATATATATATATATATATATATATATATATATATATATATATATATATATATATATATATATATATATATTTAGCTTGCTGGACAATTTTTGCATCGAAATTCAACTCTGAAGCAAATTATTAATAGAGTTCGAGCCGAGCCTTCAAAGTTTTTAAGGTTTATTTTATATTTCAAGTTTTGTTTTAATTGGTTTGCCACTTAATTACAATTAGTTATAATTTGAATTAATTTTTTGTAAGTTCATGTCATGATTAATGATGGTGTATATTTTTGATTTATATATTTGTAAATAATAAAGTTAACGAAATAATTGTTTTTTAAATACTGTGAATTTACTTGTGATAATTATAATAAGCTTGAACTTTATACAAAAATTTCATGACCTTTTTTGACACATCTCTTTTTTATGGTGGTAAGAAATTATTTTAAATAGGTAAAATAAAAGTTTGTTGTTTGTTATTATTGGTATGTGTGTTTGTTTTTTTAGATATCAACATAGTCGAGATGTTGTCACACTTTTAAATTTCTTTGCTGACAGTTCGCTCCCACTTCCTGCTGGATGGGAGATGAGGACTGATTCACAAGGACAAGTAAAATTGCTTATTCATATTTTAAAGTTATAACTTAAACTTTTATTTTAAAGTATGATTTTATGTAAAAATTGCTATTGATTTAAGAAAAATAACTTTTCTTCTTCTCAATATAATGATTCGGTAATTAATACTAAAGTATAATTATTTGATATTAGACCTATTTTGTTGATCATACACGCCGTTCTACAACATTTATTGATCCGCGTTTGCCTCTTGAAGAGACTTCCTCAAAAACTAAAAGCAGGAATGAGGTATTTGTTGAATTTAATAAATTAATTAATTATTGAAAGTTACTTTTGCAAAGAAAAAATTGTTTTTATAATGTTAACTGAGCTTCTTATTTCAGAACTCAACAAACTCATCTCGAAATGATAGATCGTTAAGTCGCCGACGTCAATCTTCTAACGTAGCTGCTCCTCCACCTCCTGTTTATCCAGAATCGGCGACAACTGATATAGAAGTGCCTAAAAGTAAGGTTATTAAATAGTATTATAGATTTTTTTGATACTTTTTACTTGTTAAAAACAATTAAAAAAAAGGTCATCACGTGGAAAAAGTTAATTATATTATTTCATATTAGCTTACGATGAAAAGGTTGTTGCGTTTCTCAGACAAGAAAACATTGAGGAGATAATAAAGCGCCGAGAAAATGATTACGCTTCCAAATCTTCATTACAGTAAGTTTAAGATGATAAGTTTATATATATATATATATATATATATATATATATATATATATATATATATATATATATATATATATATATATAGTTTTTTTTTTTCTTTTCAAGGTTGTAACGTTTTTCTTTTTTTTTATATAATATTAGGATTTTTATTTTAAGCATTTGATGAAAAATATTTGATTAAATTATTGATTTTTTTACTGTAAATGTAATTTATGCATTTGTAGTAAGATGAAAATGTTTATTTTACTACATTTGCTTTTGTTGATTAAAATGTTAGTAGTTAAATTTTTTTTTCCACATTAAACGTTCAATATAGACGTTATGGTGGTTTTTTGAGTCCAGTGCTTTTGCTGAGGCAAATTCAATAATACAGGGTTGTCCAACGCAAGGCCTAAGTGTCTTTAGGCGTGGCCTACTTTATTTTCTAATATTTCAAAATTTTTGAATTTTTCTATTATACACTTTCATCGTTTATAATTACTGTTATATTTTAATACAAAATAATCCACATTTAGACATAACAAAACGCGCGCAATGAAACATATTTTAAATAACAGCTTTATTTCAAATTTTAAAATGAAAACATGCTGCAATTTATGACATTTAACGGCCAATTTTGTATTAACAAGAACGAGTTGATTACTGAAAATGTAAAGTGTTTACTATTTTTTATCACTGTTTCATACAGTGCTACCAAAGTAAGTTTTTTATTCGCAGAAAATATTGCAAAGAGTCGTAGCCCTTTTTCTATTGAAAATTTAATAAAAATTGTATCAAACTATTTTGTCTCAAAAATGAATTGTGTTAAAACAGTATAAATGCGGACATCAAAAATTAATGAAAAAAAAAAAAGATGCCAAGTTTCACATTAAATAAATTTTTGTAACAGTTTCTTTAAATTTAAATAATTTTAAATTTAAATTCAAGTTTAAATTGATTTTTTTTTTAAATTTATATTTTTTGCACTTACGTTGACGTAAGAATAAAGTAATGGCATTTACTGTAAAAAGGTTGGATACATCCCTGCTATAAAATATAATTTTGGTAAATAAATTTAATTAAAAAAATTATTTATGTAGTATTTTTTATTCATTTTAACAAGGCTCATACTATCACCTACCGTTTTTTTTTCAAATGAGTTATTTTATATATTAAATGCTTTCATAAAAAAAAATTGTATTTATTTTATTTGTTTTTTATTATAAATGT
>NC_061162.1:39971765-40029265 GCF_022113875.1 Hydra vulgaris | reverse complement strand
TAAAAACTAAAGCACAAATTCCGTAGAGTTAAACATTAACTAAATTTTACCTTCATCTCGATTTTGGCAAACTTTTTTAATTTAGCCACGATCGTTGTAAAACAGTTGTATATTTCATCGTCGGAGAGTTGACTTTGAAAACATCCAATGTTCTCGATTAGTTTTTTAAAAGACTTTTCGTTGTATGGAAGAAGAGACAAACAGTATGATAAGTCCCTCCACTGGCGATCGGTTCTAGAAATAATAAAATTATGCAGGCAAACTAAAAATAGGATGTAAGCTAATATATATATATATATATATATATATATATATATATATATATATATATATATATATATATATATATATATATATATATATATATATATAAAGAAATAATGAACAATAATAAAATATCTAATTTCCTCAAAATAATTTTTTGGATTTTTTCGCAAAATACATTAACATTTCATTACTAATAATTTGAGTCAAATTTTCACCGTTGTTAAAAATGGGCCTATGATAAAATCGCTGAATGAGGATCCACTTTATTTTTAATACCTTTTCAAATGGTAACTCCTTCACGAAATTTTATTTTAAATCAGAAAAATGTCATTTCAGTTATTTTTAAAACCCTGCGGGGAAATCAAGTAAATTTGTTTTTCAGTGAAAGTTTCTTTTAGGTCGAAAATACTTTTACTCTGACTCAACATACTTATTAAGTAATTAGTGACGTGTTCTTTTTGCATCTTACAAACAAACAAAAAAATTGGGTAAGATTTATGACGCCATTATATAAATTATATCATTATTCACAAGGTGTATGGATTTCAGATGCTAGTTGTTGCTGATTTACAACATTCTTTTTACTTAAAGCAATGAATTCTTTGAATAATATATATTTTAATAGAAAAGGTCTCTCACAACTCTACACGATTACTTGCAGAAGAATTGGTTGAATTATGTCAAAAATATGTACACTTTTTTATATGAGACTATTAAATTTTACAATCTTATTTCTCATATTTTCTGTTGATTTATTCCTCTTTTAAATTATTTACTTCAATCTAAAGCATTTCTTTTTTTCAAATACTTCAATTCTTGTGATAAACAAATCGTTGTCTTCCTCCAACTTCCATATATTTTATTTAAAAATGTTTTATGGTGAGACTTTTATATTAAATTTTTTTGCCAACCTGTTGCCGACCTCTAGAAGATTGAGGTAAAATATTTCCGACCTCGTTTTTCCTAATTCCGAGGGTTGTGTATATATATATATATATATATATATATATATATATATATATATATATATATATATATATATATATATATATATATCTATATATCTATATATCTATATATCTATATATCTATATATCTATATATCTATATATCTATATCTATATCTATATCTATATATATATCTATATCTATATCTATCTATATATATATATATATATATATATATATATATATATATATATATATATATATATATATATATATATATATATATATATATATATATATATATATATATATATATATATATATATATATATCCCAGCCGGCACAACTCAGAAAATAGTTACGCTTGGTTTCTGTTGCGTTTTTAAAACCTTCTAAAACAAAAAGAATGACACGTATCAAAAGTGGTTTTTATTCCGTGAAATTAACTATTACTATTTACCATAAATACCAGTTAAAGTAATAATGGTTTCACCTTTACGGAAACGTAGTATTATATTGTAATAATAACACTGATAAAAACATGCGACATTTAAATTTGACTTTAAAACCTCAAAAAACACGTGTTAAACTCTAGTAAAACTGCCCGTTATATACACGTGCTTTTGGTTTACGCCTGGATCGTGAAAAACACGTGCCTATATAGGTTTTATTTCCGAAAAAGAAACTAGATGTGCCGGTAGGGATATATATATATATATATATATATATATATATATATATATATATATATATATATACACATATATACACATATATACACATATATATACATATATATACATATATACATATATATACATATATATACAGTATTGGACAAAACATTTGCAGCCAACATCGAACAATGCTAAAAAGTGCTCATAATTTTACGTCTTAAAAACGAAACGAACTATAAGCTTCCAGAATTTCCAGAAGAAGCATCCAGAAGTATCCAGAAGCTTCCAAAAGCATCAAAAAGAAGCATCTAGAATCTTCCAGAACAGGTTCACACAGGTTCATTTTACTATATAAGAGACATGTAAACCGACATGTACATTCAGTCAGTATATGGAAGTCAATCAGTCTGTATTATCAAGACAGTTTATTGAAGTGAGTTTTATTAAAGTGTCTTATCAAAGAACATCAATACAAGAAGTGAAATACACCAAGTGTTTCATTACATCGATACAGTCAACATCCAACTAAGGCGTTGTGTTCCACAGAGCATTATTGTATCATCACAAGGTAAATGTAAGACGGTTAGCCTTGAGAAGCGTGATTATTTATTTTTGTATCGGACCGAACAATCAGACTACGTGCTGTTGAAGCCGGATTGTTTTCTCGACGTCCTACAAAAAACCCGCTGATTTCACTAAAGAACCAGAAGAAAAGACTCTTGTTTGCTACATCTCATATTGACTGGAATATGCAGATATGGCGAACTATCCTGCTCAGTGATGAATCGAAGATTCATCACTCAGCAGGTGATGAATCAACATCATTGAGAGCAATGGCATTTGCCGTGTACGTCGACCGGCCGGAAAACGCCTCGGTTTACGTTACTGCCATAAGACTGTGAAACATGGTGGAGGCAATGCAATGGTCTGGGGGTGTTTTTCTGCTAACGGTCTAGGTCCAATACATCGAATCGATGGAATAATGGACCGTTTCATGTATAAAAATATCCTGAAAGATGTTATGTTACCTCATGCTGTATGGAATGTGCCAATAAAATGGGTTTTTCAGCAAGACAACGATCCGAAACACACTGCAAAAGTAGTCAAGCAGTGGTTTCAAGACAACCACCTATCGGTGATGTATTGGCCGCCTCAATCTCCGGATCTTAACCCTATCGAGAACCTGTGGGAGATCGTCAACTGCAGAATTAATGGTGAAGGTGTTCGTTATAAGGATCTACTGTTTGAACAAATCCAAAAGACCTGGGCAGCGATTCTACAAAGTTTCATTGATCACCTGATCGAGTCTATGCCTCGAAGATGCAAGGCTGTGATCAACAACAAAGGATTCGCCACAAAATATTGATAGCGAAATACAGCTTGGTCAACATTTTGTGGAGTTGCACTTGTTTTGTCCAGAAGGAAACCATCTTTTTTTAATACTTTTGATTAATTTATTAATTTTCGTCTACAAATAATGAACTTTGTGATGAATAAAACTTGAAAAACGTTGTCTCTAAACAGTTACATAGTTATTTCTCTAAATTGAAAAAATGCAGCACTTTTATAAAAAGAAACTAAATTAGCATTATTTGGTTGAATTGTTTTGTCCGATACTGTATGTATGTATGTATGTATGTATGTATGTATGTATGTATGTATGTATGTATGTATGTATGTATGTATCTATATATATATCTATATATATATATATATATATATATATATATATATATATATATATATATATATATATATATATATATATATATATATATATATATATATATATATATATATATATATATATATATATATATATATATATATATATATATGAATGTAATCAAAAAGCCTTTCAAGACAAAATCGCAAAGTATTACCAAATATTCGACACCTAAGTGTTCGTCGTTAAAAGAAATGATAAATAGCCGGATTTTCTTGCTGACCTTTTAAATCATTTTATGGAACAATAATAGCATAAAATATCGATAATTTGGTTGTAAATTACTAGAAAAGTTAGGGTTAGGTTACTAGAAAGGTTGAGCTTAATGCAGTTATTTCAGCATTAATTTCAATGCAGTTCAAACGTAATAACGTTAAGGATAAAATTGAAATAAGGAAAGAGCAAAACTATCAATTCATTTTTAATATATTTTAGATATTGATGTGGTCAGTTATCGCCTCATCAAAAAGGAGAAATTCGATTGCAGATAAAAAATTTAAATGGATTTGGGCGTGATAAGTTTTAGATTATTAAGGTCTGCTATCGATATCCTTAGGCTACGGATTTAGCATGTTTCAAGAAAAATGTAAACAAAAATTGATAAAATGGCTGGGGTTTATTCTGTGTTAGGATCCGATTTATTCAAAACCATTTTAACAACAATCTATTAACAACCATGTTAACAACATTCTATTAACAACCATGTTAACAACAATCTATTAACAAGCATGTTAATAACAATCTACTGACAACCATGTTAATTTGTAGGATTCAGGCTTATACAACTCAAAAAATTGTTTTCGTCTTGCAGCATGCAGCATATTTTAAAATATGTTTACTGAAGCTATCATTTCAAAAAAAAAATTTGCTATAAAATGTCAGTGCTGGCGTTAATTAATGAAATATCCTCAAATATTAATATTGAGGAATTAAACCAAACCAATACAGACAACAAATTAGTTCACCACACAACCATAAAAATCACTGCCAAAACAACACCACCACAAAGATCACCATCACAAACATGACCACTACAAACAACACCACACCACTATAAACAACACCACCATAAACAATACCACTATAAACAACACTACCATAAACAACACCACTATAAACAACACCACCATAAACAGATTTTAATAGCAAAGTTTTTGACAGAAATGTTATAAATAAGTGATTTACAGTCTCTGGATAAAAAGCTATTTTTAGTGGTCACTTGAGGCAATGCCCAGGAGCGTAATCTATGTTGCGTATAATACAATATACTTTATAAATGATATACTTTACTA
Source organism: Hydra vulgaris (assembly GCF_022113875.1). Taxonomy (NCBI): domain Eukaryota; kingdom Metazoa; phylum Cnidaria; class Hydrozoa; order Anthoathecata; family Hydridae; genus Hydra; species Hydra vulgaris. The sequence goes on along the minus strand of NC_061162.1, from coordinate 40,024,355 downwards.
ATAATGATTAAATTTAATTAGGAATTTGTATTATAAAGACATTAATGGAATCTACTAAAAATTCTAAAAACGACAACTGAAAACTAGTTTTATATTTATACCTTGTCACCCTGTACCTATGACACAGCTTTTCGATTAAAGACTCCGAATGTTTATCTTTTTGGATGAATTGAAGAAGATATCTAAATTAATCCATAACATATCTAACATACTGCATAATGATTTATTGGTGCTATGCATAAAGAAAAGAAATACCATAAGAACAATTTTTAATAAGAGCATAAAAATAAAGAACAATTTGATTAAGGAAATAAAGTAATAAACTAACTTCATAATGCTTCTGAACAACTTTTCTTCAATGCCTTGATCATGATCCGAAAGACGACTAATTATATCTGGTACAATATTGTATAATGCATTTCCCTAAAAATTAGTTTTATGAACAGTTTTACTAATAAAAAGAAAAAATAACGGCCAGCTTTTATTCACTTATTATAAAAAAACTTAAAATAAATTATCATCAGTCATTAAAACTGACATTTTAATAACTAATGATTATTTACAAATTTATAAAAAAAGCAACCTGAAAAATGTTAAACTAAACAATTAAATTTGTGTAATCATTCACTTAAAATAAAAGATAAAAATTTCTCTTATATCTCATCAAACACAAAAATGTTATTAACAACTCCCCTAGAAAGCTGTAATCATCAATGTCCCGTAGAAAGCTAATAATAGAATCTTTTAAGAAATGATAATCATAGAAATACATAACACAAAGATTCATTAATAAGAGATTCACCTCTCTTGACACCAACACAACTGATTTATAGTGCACAACTTACTTTTTCACAGTACAGTAGTTTCATAGTAACATAAATCAGTCATATACTATAGAAATAAATTATGAATAGATTCTGAAATGATTAACCACCAATAGTTTTGTTTCCTAAAAATGGTATAGAACATGCTTCTCCGCCACACCTGCATATATTCTATATAATAACAAGATAAAATCTTACTTTTTGAGACAGCTCAAAAAAGAAGAGTTTAGCTGCTGAAGATATTTTCTCTTCTTTGTCTTCAAGACAAACAGCCATTTCACTGATCTGTCCCTTTACCTTAACCATGTCATTAAGTATAAGATGGGCTAATATTTTTACAGCTGTGCTACGGACATCTAATGACTCATCTCGCAATCTAAAAAAAAACAATAGATTTCTTAAACAAAACTGCTAAAAAAAACTTTAGCTAACTTTGAACTCCTTTTTTTTAGTTAACTAAAAATTGAAACTTTGTTTACAAAAAAAAGTTATCACCCACCTTATCGAAAAAAAACAAAAACATTTCCAGTTTTGATCAAAATCAAAACGTAAACAATTACTGATCAACAGATATTATTGATTAGTAAATTATCTAGAATTCGTTGTGGATTTCGGATATATCAGTTCTTTTTGTTAACTATATAAACATATTTATAGTAGGTTTTTTTATACCCCTAAATCATATCGTTCCTACATTTAAAAATGTGTAAGAATGCTACTACAAATATCCTTATGGGAGTGTTGCTATATTTCTTATTATAGGACCTGTTACAATGTAAAAATAATTTTATTGACAAAATTTAAAATTAAATACCGCGCATATAAATGAGGAGTCCATGGCTCAATCAAGTTTGGAAAGCGAAATGTTAAATCGCCACATATTATCATTGCATTTGTTCGAATAGATGCTGTGTCTGATTTACCCAAAATTGTAAACATTAGTTGCAAATGAGCATCACAGCACTCAGAACTACACAAAAATTAAATTTAAACAAACAGTACTAAATTAACATTATCAGCTTTAAAATATTTCATTTAATTATGAAAAGTATCATACCTTACCAACATAAACTTTCCCAAAGCAAGAGCAGCAGCTGATTGCAATTCTACATGCTTATACTTAGAAGGGTTACTGCAAATCAAAGCAGCCACAGGACAAAAAATGCTCAATAAATTAGATCCTTGACATTTAAATGAAATAGAACATAAGGAAGAGATCATAATTCTCACAGTAATGTTTTGAAAGTTAGTAATTACCTGTTACAATATCACGTTCACATATTTTTCTGATGTTCTCAGCTTCAGCATCTTCTACAACAGCCCCACCTACCCCTAGTTCATCGTCTAAACCTGTTTCCTGCGATTTAAAATGCTTATTACAACACCAGAATTAAATATTAGAAATTATAATGTAATAAAATTCCTTACAGTTTTTGAGATAATAGAGCTTGCAGTACTTTCTCTTTTGCTAGCTCTAGATGCTTTCCTTGCTTTTAGATCGTTTTTTTCTTTGTCCTCCTGTTCAATACGATTTCTTCGTTTTAATTCTGTGAATATACTGACATCAAGATGGAATAATTGCAACAAAGAAATATGGCCAGCAGCTGTTAGAACTCGTGCAACCACACGTTGATGAACGCAATTGTTCTTAGAAGATGAAGCAATGTCATCGGAAGCCTGAGAAAAAATATCTAAAAAAAAAAAATGGTTTTTATATTTTTTTCAAAACTTAATATTTTCAGTAGTGCACAATTTTTAAATACCTTGCTCAATGCTATGTATATTTACATTCTTTAATACTACAACCAAGTGTTTGAGTATCCTTGCACAAATAATGTCTGGATTTTCAGCAAGATTGTAAATCACTGAAAAAGCTTGTTCACTAAATGGTGTCCACGTTCGTGTCTCCAGCTTTTTTAACCCATCCACAAGCAATCTTTCAAGAGTAATAAACAACAAATGATCAGTGCTCAAGCGAGAGCTCTCTTTTAGGTCATTAGAATTATTTTTTGTAAGTTTTAGTATTGAAATACAAGTGTCACGTGCTAATATAAATGAATCACTATCTTGTAAACCATATTCAATAAGTATATTAATGTTAGACTGTATAATTTCTTTTTCAGCACCACCTAGCATAGAAAGGATATTAAGCGCTGCACGTTGTTCTTCCTTTGAAGTTTGTGGAATCTTTAACGAGAATATTTGCCAAAGCAAATGAATGACAGACTGTGGAATTAGTTCCAATTTCATAAGCTCACATAACTGCAAAATTTTAAAAAATTAAAAATTTAAAAAGTTAAAACAACAACAACAACAACAAAAAAAACACTTTTAAAAAAAATCAACATTTGTAGTTTTAGAACAAGTGATCAAAAAAGATAACAGAGTTACAACCAAGCTGGTAAAGTTGCTAGTAATCGAACTAAAGCTCTGGCTTTTAAAATGATTTTTAAATTCTGATTTTATTTTTTGAATTTTTGCTAAATCTAGTTTTGCTAATTGTTTTTAATTTAACTTTTTTTTTTTTTTTTGATATGTTGTGTTCATATAACAATTTCATTTACAATAAATTTCAGCTTTAAATTTTAAATAGTGGTAAACTTCTGATAGTTGGATATAAAAAGCCATTGTGAGCATTAACCAATTAAGAGATTTTCTAGGGTATAAAAATTTCTCATTATTGTATTTATAGCTGAAAAAGTGTTTTATAATAACCAAATAGCCAGAAGCAACTTTTCTAGTTGTTTTTTCAAGCGGTTTTTCTTAAAAATGAACAAAAAACGTATTTGATCTATTTGAACTTATATTTTGATTCAAAATAATGTTTTATTATTTATACAATTTAACTTCTATTCTATTCATTTAAACTTTATTATTTTTATTTATTTTTTATTTTTGTTCATATTTTTATTATAACAGTTTTAAAAGATATTGAGAAGATTTAAACTCTATATCTTTCAATGATATGTAGTATTAGATATAGCATGCAATGTGCCAGGCAGAAATATTAATAAAAAACTATCTGGTATTGACACAAGACAATTTATTATAAAAAAAAAAAAAAAAACACTAAAAACACAACTTAATAAATTAATTTAATAACTAAATTTATTAAATAATATAATCATTAAAACTCAATTGTAATTTTTGTTCAGTATTTGGAGAGAGAGGTTTAGCTCTTAAAGCACTTAATTGCCCCAAATTTTTGTATGATAATAAATGAAGTTCTTCCACTAAGTAATTCTAATTATGTTAAATATTTGAGAAAAATAAAATCAATTCACTTTGTTAAAATTTTGAGAAAAAATTTCAGTTATACAAAATCAATTTAACGTTTTTAATTTTTTAAAAAGAATTTTAAGGTAGTTTTTAATATTTATTTGATGTTAAAGCTCAAACTTGATATTGAGCTGTTTTACAGGTCAGTGCAAGTTTGTGTGTGAGTGTGTGTGTATGTGTGTGCAAAAAATTTATGCAATTTAAATTTTATGTAGCAAAAAAAGCATTTATTTAGTAATCCAATCAGTAACTTAATAAATAATTGTAAAATGAACCAAAAATAAATCAACATGTTCTTCAGACTTTTTGAAGTTTGTACTTAGTGCAACATAAGAACTCTTTAAATCTTTATCCCTTATTTTTACATGGTATATTCATATACCATTAACTAGGTATATACATATATGTTTATACATATATATGTGATCTATACAACATTAAAAGACTAATATAATTCTAATACAACAAAAAGTACTTACAAGCTTTTCCAATGAAGTTAACTCACCAAGATTTGCTTTTGTTATCAAAGATATTAAACTCTTTACAATTAATGTAGGCTTGTTTCTTAAAAAAAAAAAAAAAAAAAAGTTTAGAATATGTTTAAGGTGTCACTGTTCTCCAAATTGGCTGCCAGTTTGAAACTCTCCCCACTCCTGAATTTTTTTACATTTGATCAAATATATGCATTAGCAAACACAATTTAAGTTGTCAAAAAATATCTGAACTAAGTATGAATATTTGCAAAATTAAAACTTTACTTTTTTGCTTCTTTTTCTTCTTTAGCTGAACTAATAAAAATCAAAATTTTTAATGCATTCTTCTACAAAAAAATAAGTACCATGGCAACCCTATCACTAGAATATATCCAGACAAATGTTGAGCCAGAATTTTATTAAATGCGAAAAAGAAAATCTGCGACCTCTGCTATATGAATCTTTGTATATTATGATTTTATAATTTCAATAAGATTAGCTGAAGCATGATTCTCATTATGTTAAATGATGGTTTTTTGTGTAATTTCAAGTTTTTAAAATAGTTTTAAATTTCTCACTATTAATTTTAGCTTCTCACGATTGTTGCAAAATAAAGCTGTAAACAATATCATAGGTTTTAGTGAATCACTTGGATATAAAAATGTAGAACAAGTGGTTTCTGGATTATTAAAACGTAAAATGAAACATGAAAACATTGTACAGAGCAGTTTGTGTTGTCTACAGACCTCTTATAGCTGGAGTAACTGAAAATAAGTTACAACAAAAGTAAATCAAATCTTATTCTAAATTATTATGGACCTTTGAATGTATTAAAACTCTCTAAAAACATGACTGAATTACAGGGTACTCTAGATACTTTGTTGTATTTTTTTCTTCTTGTTTTTGACGGTGATCAAATAGTTGTTAGAGATTTATGCAAAGAATACAACAAAAATATATTTAATTTATAAATGAGGAAAGAGGTATTAATATCCTTAATGCAATAATAAGAGTATCTGGAGATGGTGGTCAAAACTTGTTGAAAATTAACATTTATTTTTTTATCCAAAATATTATTCTTTATCTGAAATATATAAAGATTCTGGCGTGAAACGTTATATTCTTAATATTGTGGGGATAGTTTCAGTAAATAATCTCCAAAAATTATTAGCACCTTTGAATCTCGAAGACATCAAATTTAGTTTGGCATTTGATATAAAGTGTGCAGACTTTCAAGCCACTCTGGCAAATATGCTTGTTTGTATTATGAAGGAGAATGCTCCCTCAAAGTAGGGAAACTAAGAACATTAGACTTATGTTATGATCAATATGTATGTGATGGATAAAAAAAAAAAAAAAAAAAGATAAAAAATGCAGGAATACAAAAATGTTATAAATCCTCATTTAAAATACTTAGAAGATCAAGAAACATTACGATAAGAGTTGTGGATAAACTTTGTACTTCGTTGTTATGTGTTTGGCCAGCTTTTTAAAAGTGGTTAAAAATGCATGACATACTAAGGAAAGGGTACCATGGAGTAGGTTTAGATGGAAACAATGCTTACAGACTTATGTCCCTGTTAAATGTTTTAGATAAGGATATTACCTTAACTGCAGCAATTGATATTTTACCAATAATTGTTGGCGTAAATTTTCATTAATGAAATCAGCAGTGTTAGGTTCAGACTTGATTTTTGTGAGAATAAAAAACTTCAAATTTTTTAGTCTTTAAATATATGCAAAAAATATTTTTGATTACAATTTGAAAGTTTTATGGAAAATACGTATTTTAGTGTGTTGCACTTTCTTCCTTTTGTTAAACACAATAATATTAGCTTAAGAAACTATGCGAAACAATGTGGTGGAGCTGTTTATCACAAATTTCAAAAAACTTGGGTGAACTTTAAAAAAACCATAGGACAAAAAAAATTATGGAGAAATGCTAAAATCTGCAGTAGTAAATTTTTACATAAACAATTAGTAGCATTAATATAATTTGTGTTACACATGTATTTGTTATATGTGAGTTTTGGAAATAAAATTAATATATGTCCATGGTTTATTTTGACTATAATAAAAAATACAACTTTTAATTTTGAAAATATACATACTTAGTTTAGATTTTTATGACAACTTAAATTTTACTTATGTGTATGATTGATTAAATGCAAAAAAATCAGGAGTGAGGAAAGTTTTAACCTGGAGGTCAAATTGGAGAACAGTGGTGTGAGTAATAATAAAGATATCGTCGCCTTAGAGAGGATAGAGGCTCTATCTCCATGTTGTGCTTAAATTCAACTATGACTTTGGGGAAAGTGCTAGAATCAGATTAGGCAGCGGGTCTATCTCCACATAGTAGTAGCATTATGACTTTGGGGAAAGTGCTAGAATCAGATTAGGCAGCGGGTCTATCTCCACATAGTAGGAGAAGAGCAATAAATTTGTGCGAGTTTTGAGCTATCTACATTTGTGCGGAATCCCAAAAGGGCAAAGGTGTTATCTCCTTTGCCATCTGACTATACCGGAGATATCTTCTTTGCCCAATGACATAATTCTTGAAAATAGCAGACGGTAACAAACGAAATATAATGAATAAACAACCTTTTATTAAAACAGAGGTAATTTTAAATAGTTTTTTTCGTAATTCTAAGAATTCACCATGGAATTAAACAATGGTTCAAAAAAGCGAACTTTCACTGAACCAAAAATTGGACGCAAACAAGGCAAAAGACCAAATCTTTGGAAATGATTTGTTGAAAAAGACAAAAGAGAGAAAGGAATGGCATACAAGACACGAAAAGGTAAAGCAGTACCGCCCAAAACACCTAGAACGGTGAACTGTTTAAAGTGCAAATTCAAGTGTGGAGAACATTTTGAGGAAACCAAACGACTAGAAATAAATAAACACTACTACCAACTAGAGGGTGAAAATAGAAAAAAAGATTTCATATGCCATTTAGTGAAAAGTAGCAATGTTTCACGTCGTCGTGACAATTCAGGAAGATGACCAAAAACAATATCCTGTGCATATCATCTGCCAGTGGAAGCGAATGAAAACATTGTCATTAGAGTGTGCCAAAAAATTTTTTGCATGACTTTGGACATAAGCAAAAAAACTGTTCAGTTTGTTGTAAAAAATAAAAATGAGATTGGTCTTTTCATACCACCAAATTCAAAAAAAGGAAAAACTCCAGCCAATAAGACTTCAGAAATGCAAACCAATGCAGTTCGAGAGCACATCCTCAGCTTTCCTCAGGTCGAATCTCACTACTGTCGGGCTTCATCAAAGGCAAAATACCTTAGTCCTGAACTAAGTATTGAGGAACTTTATAGACTATACAAAAATGATTATTGCACAACGAAAAATATCACAGATCCAGTTTCTATCGGTGTATATTGAAAAATATTTGTTACTGATTTTAATATAAAATTTTTTATTCCCAAAAAAGACCAATGCTCGATTTGCAATGCTTTTCGAGATGCCAGTGGTGATGATAAAGAAACACTAAGACCAAATTATGACAGTCATAAATTTCGTGAAAAGGAAGCTATGGACGAAAAAAATTCTGATAAGACTGCATCTGCTGCTGACAAGTCCATTCGTTCTATAACTTTTGACCTCGAAGCAGTGTTACCACTTCCATTTGCAGGGGATGCACAAATTTTCTATATGCGGAAACTTGCCATTTATAATTTTACTATTTATGAAACATCGACCAAAAAAGGAATTTGTTACCTATGGGACGAAAGTGAAGGTAAACGAGGAGCCAATGAAATAAATACAGCTCTGTTAGATTATATGAAGTCTCTTCCAGTTTCTGTGAAGAGGGTGACTTCTTTTAGTGATACGTGCTCTGGACAAAATAGAAACCAATTTATTGTTGCGACAATGATGTACATTGTTCAAACAACTCATCTGGAATGCATCGATATGAAGTATATGGAGTCAGGTCATTTAGAAGTTGACTCTATGCACAGTACAATTTAGAAGTTGACTCTATGCACAGTACTATTGAATGCAGTAAGAGCCATCAAAAAATTTACACTACACGAGAATACGAAGTTCTGATTGCTGCTGCGCGCAAGAATCCGTGTCCATATCTTGTTAAACCACTGCAACACACCAATTTTTTTGACTCAAAACAACTTTGCGATAAAATTGTGAAAAATCGTACAAAAAATATTAAAGGTGAAACCGTCAACTGGTTAAATATTAAGTGGGCAAGATTTAAAAAGTCAAGACCGTTCATTATGCAGTACAAATATAGCATTACGTCGCCTACCTTTATGGAAATAAATGTACAGTCTGGAAGAGGACGACGATCCAACATCGAAGGATTAGAGCCTCAGCCATTGTATCCTACTTGCCTGCCTATTTCGGATGCGAAAAAAAAGATCTCATGTGCATGGTGAAACCGCGTGTTATTCCACCAGATTATGCCCAATGGTATAACAACCTACCGTCTGCAGTAGCCATGAGAAACAGTTTACCAGAACCAACTGCTGATGAGTCAGAAATTGATGAATCGGACTATGAAGACAACTAGAACTAAGACTTAGTTTTCTGTCAGTCATTTTTTTCAGTATTACTATTATTATTCTGTTATATGATTTTGCTATTAAAACAATTTTTGTTCTTAACTCGGACTATGAAGACAAGTAGCACTAAGACTTAGTTTTCTGTCAGTCATTTTTATCAATATTACTATAGTAATTATTCTGTTAAATTTTGCTATTATAACAATTTTTGTTCTTTACTCAGACTATGAAGATAACTAGAACTAAGACTTTGTTTTTTATCAGTCATTTTTTTCAGTATTACTATAATAATTATTCTGTTATATAATTTTGCTATTATAACAATTTTCTGATTTTTCTGCTAATTAAGATTGAGATTTCACTTAGAATTTAATAATATTGATTACAAAAACATTGTTAACAAATTTTTAAATTCTGTTTAATTCACAGTTAATTTGAGTAAAGGTTCTATCTCCATGGTAATTGTAAAATTTGTCCCAAAATGTTACTAATTTTAAAAAGTTTGAAGCATGATTGTCATTATCTGATAGTTTACACAATCATAAAAAGCATTTTGTATTAATTAAAAAAGAATTTTAATTGGATTCATTATGTTTATAAATTTCAAAAACTCCATTCAACTCGCAATTAATTTAGGTAAAGGTTCTATCTCCATGATGACTTTTATAATTTGTGCCATACTCTCTTCAATGTTAATAATTTCAAAAAAAGTTGAATTATTCCTATCATGTTTGATAGTTCTAATTGATCAAAAAACATTAACACTAATAAAAAATAAAATTGCTAATTTATGCTTAATGCTCAAACTTTGTTTTTGTTCTCCTGGAAAACTACCCAAAATGGAGATAGAACCTCTGCTCTCTAAGGTGACGATATACAATAACAAAGTATGGGAAATTCTTTGTGAATCATCTTTATTGATCTTTGTCAATGAACTTTCGGAGCTGTCAAAATTAAATATTATTTTAAATTAAATTATTTTACCAATTTAGAAATTAACATAGTTCTCACCGAACATTATCACATGGCACCTCTAAATAAAGTCGTTCGAAAGCAGCAATTACACACTTTTTTATTGCAGGATCACTTGACCAGATTAATGTAGCCATCCTACGTATACCTTCTTCTGATTGGCTTAACCCAAACTCATAAGCAGCAATAAAAAAATCAATAGCTTCCAAAACATCACAGTTAATTTTTGATCCTAAAAGTTGACAGAGCACAGGAACAACCATTTTCATTTGTTTGGCATACCTTACACAATCCTAGTTTAAAAAAAAAAATAAAAAAATTAATTACATATAAAGCATTTAAAGAATGCGTTTCTAAATTAGAAAAAAATAAAATAAAATAAAACTGTTTCTCATTTTTTAGTGAATAATTTTTGATTAAAAACAAACATCCAAATTAATCATTAAAGACTATAAATAAAAGCATATTAGCTGCATTTAAATCACAACTTAAATGACCTAAAAACTTTAAAGAATCATGATGTGCTCTATCAGGATTTAAAACAACTGAGAAGAATAGATTTTTTAATGATGATAATAATAAAATTTGTTAATCAAACAAACAGTATTAGTATTTTAAACAACCACCACACACAATAGCCAGAAAATGGTGCAAAAATAAATAAGATATTTATTTTTGAAATGTGAAATTAAATTAAAATTTTAACTATACAATTAAAAAAATCTTAAAAAATTTATAAAATGATTAAATAAAAGTCAGAGTTTTGCTTGAAACATCATTTACATTTTATCATTTTTTTTTAATATTCATATTTTCAATATTCATTATATTTTTATATTACTTACATATAAAATAACCAAAACATTATGTATTTAACTATTATAAAACCTACTGTTTCCTTGTTTCTATTTGTTTTTCTTCAGGTTTTATGATATATGTGTGTATATATATATATATATATATATATATATATATATATATATATATATATATATATATATATATATATATATATATATATATAAATAATATATTATATTATATATATATACACACACACACACAAGCACGCACACAATAATAATAATAATATATCAATATATTTTTATGAGTTTTATTGGTGTTGCATCTTTAAGCAATATTTCTTTTAAATTTTATATTGAAAGTTAATTTTAGGATTCATTCTGTTTTAATGAAAAGTTTAATGAATTTGGACTCATCAATAAAACCATTATTTTTTTTAAAAACAATTATTTTTTCAAATTGTTTACATCCTTTATTATTATGCTGAATTAAGTGTTAATAAAATGTAGCGCAGTATCAGGAGCTGTGATAAGAATTAGATGATAATAACTGTTTTCTTTGAGTTTACTAACCACTGCAAACCCCACAAAGTCACAGAAAAGAAAATCATATTCACAGAGGAGAAACCAGATATTTTATAGCTATATTTCTTTTTCTACCCAAGCAGACAAAACACTACCAGAGCTACACTTTTGTCTAATTAATCTAGAAATTCTTCTTAAACTTTTGAACAAATACTTTCTTTCTTGATGACTTTTATACCATTTTCTGCTAAAAGTTAAAACAATATTAGAGCTAAAATTGCAAATACATCAAACAAAATGGTTGCTTTCCATAATGGAGAAATGAAAATTAGCATTTTAATAGGGCTCATTAACAGAATATAATTTCTATAGCTTAATGTAAATATATATATATATATATATATATATATATATATATATATATATATATATATATATATATATATATATATATATATATATATATATATATATATATATATATATATATATATATATATAATAATTAAACTTTCATTAATTGTTAACAGTTATGTTAGTAAATTCAATAAAAAACTTATAAGAAAAACAAATCAGATTGTAACTTTGGAGACCTTGTATTTTAAGACCCTGTATATTAAGCTGTAATTGTTAACAATTTTTATGGAAACAATCAAATTTTGATTTTTTGATTACAGCGCATAACTTTTTTTTTTAACTATTTTTTTAATTATACAAATTTTAATGTTTTGATACCTAAATTTAGAGGGGGTGGTCATTCCCTTATTCTTGAAATAAATTATTTGAAGTAATCTTCATAAACAATTTGGTTTCTCCATAAGCAATTTAGGTAATCTCAGCTGACCTACATATTAGAAACTCATGTGGGACTTGTAAGGGCACTGGGAAACCATTTAATTTTTTTAGCGAAGCAATTTCTGGTTAAACAAATTTAAGCAAGTTTGAAAAATCAAAATAGTTTGAAAAAATTAATAAGAATAAGATTAAGTTCACATTGAAAATTCAACCATAGAAAATAAAACAGTGTAGAAAAAGAAAAGTTAAAAAGTTAAAAATTTATAAATTCAAAAAGCATGACCCAAACTATAAAACAAGATTTAAAAAAAAAAAAGATACTTAGTCATAATAGTTTTCATTCATCATTTTTATGCATAACAAGTGTATGGTCACTGTATGGTCACATAATAGTTTTCATTCATCATTTTTATGCATAACAAGTGTATGGTCACTGTATGGTACTGTATGACATCACGTTTTATGTTAAATAAAAGTTGAATACATCAATACATAACAAACTTGTATATGTTAGAGTATTGCTTGTATTGTAGTGTAGTTAATGGTGTAGCTATTTTAGAGTGAATTAGTGAGGCCCATTGTTATTCAATGAAATTTAGTAAAGGAGGGCTGGGTGTGATAACGGTTTGAACATTTAAAAAATGACATTCAAAATGTCAGGAAAAAAAAAAAAAAAAAAAAGTACTATATTGGATAGTCAGTTCAGTCAAAAGTATTATATAGCCAAGTTCTTTACAGTTAAACAACTTAATTATAGTAACTCCATTAAAGTAAGTATTATTAATTTATTATAATTGTATAACAACTTTATCAATGCAGCCCTTCAGACAACTTTCATTGAGATCTTAACATATATAGGTCTCTTATGAGAACAATATGTTCTAGTTGGCTTCATAAATTTTTATTTATGAGGTAAAATTTTAAAGAGAAAAGATTAGTCTAAAACACCAATTAAAAAGCTTTTTCCTTGATATTTTGGAAGATAAATTTACTGAATCTAAAACAGCTTCTTCCTTTTCTTTTTGGAAGTCAAATTTACTAAATCTCAGTCAGTAAATCATCTAGACAAAATTCTACATCATAACAAGCAGATAAAATCTAGATTAAATTCTGACAACTATAAATTTGTTTACCTACCGACAAATATGTTACTAGAACTTTCTGTTTTTCAAGATTTACGTTCACTTGATCTTTATTACTTTGTTCTAGATCAACTGTTGCTAAATCAATTTTAATATCAGTGGTGCAGGTGTCAGCAACTAATAACATAAATATATTTTAATAAATAGTATAAATGTTAATTTGACTTTTAAGTCCATAATAAATAAACTTTATAATTATAAAAGTTTTTTTAGGCCATAATAAATAAACTTTATAATTATAAAATTCATAATAACAAATCCGTAAATAAATAAACTTTATAAATTATAATTATAAATTACACAGGATTGCCACTAATATTTTAAAATACTTTTACTGAGTTTTTACAGGATTGCCTAATTATGCAAATTATAATTACTAATGCTAATTATAAATAATAAATATAATATTTGATTTTAAAATTCTTTCACAGAGTTTTTCTATGAGTTCACATAACCCATTCCCTAAAATTCCATGTATAATGTACCTTAACAATTGTCATAACTTTTTCTGGTTTTACTTCAACAAATAATTTTTCTTGATCTATTTTTAATTAATGAAATACCCATAAAAGCTTTTTAACAGTTGAAAGTTTCCTTAAGTAAATTTACTGAAAAAAAAAAAAATAAAATAAAAATGATAAGAAAATATTTTAACCTAATATTGTGAAATATTTTTAGTGCTCACTGAATTTAATGCATTTTCTATGTTTTCTCATTACTATATTGAGTGAGAACCCTGTACTAATATATAAATATATCATTTAAATATCTATCAAAATATCTTCAAAAAATGATTAAAATAAAAAAAAAATCATTTTTCATTAACCACAGATCCATTCTGTTATATTATTTATCCATTTAATATTTTATTTTTGACTATATAAATTTTTATTTTATTCATTCATTGTCTTATGTTATTATTTTATTCGCTTCATTGTCTTATGTTATTAATATTGACTTAGATTAGTTAATGATTTAAAAAATAATATAATAAAAAAATAATAAATAAAAATAAACAAATTAAAACAATACCCACCATGAAATATTTTTTTCATTAAAAGATAATACTTTATTTGTAGAACTTTATTTGTTTTCTGGTCTTCTTTTTTCTGAGCTTCTGACTCATCTCTTTATATGAATAAAAAACTTTAAACTATATATAACCAACTATATATAATACTTATTCAAAATTTAAATATGTACTAAACTATGAAGTTTTACAGTTAACAACTTACTCAGATTGAGAATCTTCATCTTCGTCATTTTCTTGCTCTTTGTTTTCTACATTTTGAAAATCTGATTTTTTACATTTTTCAATTTCGACATCAGTTAATTGTAAATCTTCAATTTCATTCCAAATTCTTAAAACCTTTGAGAATGCAACAACAGATTTGTGAAACGCAGAGTTTTTTATCAGAGATTGTATATAAATTAATGCCCTGAAACAAAAAAACAAAAAACGCTTGTAAGAACACTTTATGGTCCAACAACTTACAGCAGCAACACATGCAAAAAAATCTTTCAGTGGCAACAAGGTGCTATGAGCAACCGTCTTATGGTGGCAAGTCAGATATTCCATAAAAATCCATAAAAAATCAAGTGATATAATAGACAAATATGAAATGGTGAAATAGACAAATATGTAATGGTGAAATAGTTAAACACGGACATACCTTCATGGAAATCAATATGTGAAAATTAAATATTGGTTTAAAAGCAAATAAATAATTAAAAGCCAAACAACTTTAATAAGCAACAAAAATAAAAACAGTTTAAAATTTTATTCTTTTTATATTTATAGTTAATTTGTACACATTATTTAAAATAATTTATTTTTATTTAAATTTTTATCAAGTAACAAATCCTTTTTAAAACTTTACAGTTTGTATTCTTGAAACAATAAGAATGAATTTATTAAGGTATATTTACAATTTTTAACTCTAAATTACAACTTCAAACAATGTTGTTGG
The DNA here is from genome assembly GCF_022113875.1 of Hydra vulgaris. Taxonomy (NCBI): domain Eukaryota; kingdom Metazoa; phylum Cnidaria; class Hydrozoa; order Anthoathecata; family Hydridae; genus Hydra; species Hydra vulgaris. Next base: position 40,009,033 of record NC_061162.1, on the reverse strand, counting down.
TAAAAACAATGTTGTTATATAAGTTAAGAACTTTTAGTAGTTGGAGCTCTTTTTTAAGTTATGATAGGAATACTATGTAGTCTAAGCGCTAAAAATACTGCTTATCTAAAACATAGGTTTGTACAACCACTATTTCAAAATGTTAACTACTGTATATCTAAAATATAGGTTTGTGCAACCGCTGTTTAAAAATGCTAATTACTGTCTATCTAAAGCATAGGCTTGTGCATTTATGTCATTGATATAAAGAACAAATATAAAAACTCTTATAATAATAAGTTAAAGAACACACATATATATACAACATACACATTTATATAACCATGCTTTTAAGTACCAATTTTAGGATCTTTTTCAGCACTATTTCTAGATCTATTTTAAAAATACAGCATTTCTATTTTATAAATTTAAATTACGAAAGTTCCCAATAAAAAATATTTGAATGTCTAGTTAACTGTTTTAGTACTAAAGTAATATTCACATAGTTAATATACTTATAAAAAAATAAATAAAATATAGTTAGAATAATGCATATTTCGACACAAAGTTTCTCTCCTTAAATAATATTATTCTAATAATATTTCATTTTGCGACAGAATTTTGATACAACTTTTTCACGTAAAGTTTTCATCAATGTAAATATCTAGGAAATTAATAACTTCATTCTTTTTATTATAATATTGTTATATGTTTTTAACTTAAGTTTTTGCATTCCTGGACGCAACACTTTATATGGTAGTGACACCTTATTTTTTTCATACTTTTTTTTTTTTTAATTTAACTATTTACTTTGATATGAATAATTTACAATCAGCTAAAAATTTTAAGAACTTGCAATAAATGAACATGTAAAAAAGTACTTTTTAAAACCATCTTCATCATCTTCATATATTTCATCATCTTCACTGTCTTCTTCCATAGATTCACCCGTTAAAAACTGATTTATAGCCTGTTTCATGGAATCTTTAATTTGCAACCATTCTTCAGAATCCTGAACTACATCTACAATTGTTTTAATTTTTTTTATCAACTTATACTAAATATTCTCTATAAAATAAAAGTTTCACTGAAAATTCTCTATAAAATAAAAGTTTCACTTAAGAACTTTTAACAAAGAGATAACTTTTAACAAAGAGATAATTTTTAACAAAGAGTCATATTAACAAAAAATAATTACATACTTATAACATCATTATTATCAGATTGATCAATTTCTTTTAGTTTTTCCATTTCTTTTTCTAAACTTTGAGTAAGTTGATCTATAGGCAGCTATAATCATAAAAAAGATAAGTAAAATTGTAATAGTAAAAACAATTTTTTAAACCATAGATGTGTATTTGACTTTATGAAAATCCCGGAAATTTTTTTTCTATGATAATCCCGGAAAATTATTTTATTAAAAATTGATCGCATTTAACTGACAAACTGAATTTAGATTATTTTAAAACGGAATTTAGATTATTTAACTTTTTACAAAAAGGAATTTTTAATATTCGAAAAAGTTTGAATGAATTAAAAAAAAAAAAAAAAAAAAATTGTTATGGAAAAAAAAAAAATTGTTATGGAAATTTATCTTGTGAAAATCTTAATTATAGAAAACATATTTGTTTAAATGCATAAATTGTCGTATGTAAAATTTTATGTAAAAATCTAGTAATTTTTTTCAAACTAATATCAAAAAATATTTGGAAATTTCTGGAAAAATTAAAGGTGTTTTAAGTGAATTTCCGAAATTCCGAAAATTTCTGGAAAAAACTCATCTATGTTAAACAAAATCAATGAAGCCTGAACTTTTCTAATGATGTGAAGATAGAAATAGGAGATAAAATAGAAATAACAAACAGAAGAAGAACTATTACTTTTTCTCAAGTATTTGTTCGTGTTTTGTTTTTTTAACTTAACTCGCTTTAAAGTTTTATAAAGTGATAGAAATAAAAAGATAATACATCAATTCTAGCATATCAATTCTAATTGATTCTTTTTACATTAAAAAAAAGACTAAATTTGATAAAAGTTGTATAAAAAAAATATAATTGATTGAAAATTATTTTTTAATATAAAATTCCTCTAGTTCTTAAACTTTATATCAAAATTTTAATATAAAGTTAAAAAACTAGCTTTAAGGTAGTTTTAAAAATTAGAATTTTTTAAAACAAGACCTCTGTTTTAATTAGTAGGTATTTTGTACAAATAAAAAAATCATCTTAGACATGAAGAACTTTTATATTTTTAGCATTAATTCTAAAAAATTCTAAAAAAATACATTAAATTTTTTTTTTTTTTTAAATAAAATAGAGCATACTGTTTTATAAACTTAATTTACTTAAAAGTTCAATTTGTTTGGCATACAGTCTCAATTGTTTACATCAATGAAAAAGTAAGCAAACAAAAAACTAATAAATTTTTTTTTTAAAGACCTTAGCTGCAAATGGATTTCCAACAAGAGAAGCTTTTAGAAATTGTACTGCATATTTTCTAACTTGACTTGATTTATCTTGAAGTCTTCCTATCACAAGATCTAAAAGGCGACCTTGACGTGCAATTGGGATTGCCTGAAATTTTTTTAAACAGATAAAACTTTTAAAAATACAAAATAACTTTAAAAAGTGAAAATGTTAATTAAATTTACCTAATTAAACTTTAAACATTAAAAAAACCTTTTCATGACAAAGATATAACCAAATTTGTAACACTCTACTTCTTACAAATGAATTTACATCATGTATATGATCCTAAAATTGAAAATTAAAAAATGGCTGCTATATAAATTACACTTACACTGTACTAAAACACATTTTCAAAACTTTTAGGTTTTTTTAACCTCTAATCTGTCTAAAAAACCTTCTCGGGACTTCTTCATTCCAACATCTAAGTTATCTTTATTTAAGACCTTTGCAACAATTTCCCCAAAAACTCCAAGAACACCATTTCGCATTGAGTAAGACTTAAAAAAAAATTAAAGTCTTTACATAATCCAGGGGTAGGAAACAAAGGAAATATTTTAGGTGCATTTTTAAAAATAAGACTTTCATTAGACTGAAACTTTACAAATTATTTACTAACCTCACCATCAAGGTGTGCCATTAATAAGCTTATATTCGGTAGAACCGAACTGGGAATTTTTTCAGCTATCTCAACTAAGAATTGTGAAAAAGAACGGGTACCACTGGCATCTCGTGTTAAATCTGACATATCGATTCTTCCTATTTCTCTTTACATTAAAAAATAAAGAATTTTGATAAAACGTGTATAGTAAAATTATTGTATGATATAGTAAGTAAACATTACACTACATATATATGTGTGTATATATATATGTATATACAGTTGTGAGCATGAAAATAGCAGTACCTGGAATATTTTGAAAACTATTGCGCAATTTTTTTTTACTTATTACTGAAAAAAATTTATTGCATTTATTTTGACACTTCAATCTAATAAAACAAAAAAAAATTACATCAATAATAGTTTTACATTTTATTTCAGAAAAAAAAACAATAATATCAAGAAAGCTCGCAGTCATTGAAATAGCAGTGGTATCTGAAAATAGAGAAAAAATTATTTTTTATGGTATTAAACATTAAAATTGCAAACTTTTGAACATTATAAAGTTAAAAATAAGTCTAATATAACAATACTTACCCTTAGTATTTCGTTGCAAAACCTTTGTTTGAGATAATGGCTTCACAACGTCGATGCATTGAGTCAACTAGACATTGACATTTTTCTGCTGGTATTGCGTACCATCCTTGTTGAGTAGCTTCCCATAACTGCTGAGCATTAGTTGGATTAGCAGTAGAAACTGCTTTTTTAATGTCTCCCCATAAGTTTTCAATGGTTTAGGTCAGGTGACTGAGCAGGCCACTCCATAACCTCAACCCCATTGACCTGAAACCACTCTTTTGCCTTGTGACTAGTGTGTTTTGGGTCGTTGTCTTGTTGAAAGACCCATTTTAACGGCATATCTTCATTAGCATAAGGCAGCATGACATTATTGAGGATATCGACATATATATGTTGGTCCATAATACCATTAATCTTATAAATAGGTCCGACAACATTATATGAGAAACAGCCCCATACCATGACTTTGGCTCCACCATGTTTTACAGACTTAATGGTATATTTTTGCTGGAATTCTGTATTAGATGGACGTCTTACATATAGTCTTGAACCTGTACCTCCATAAAGAACTATTTTTGATTCATCAGTCCATAATACGTTGCGCCACTTTTCGATGGGCCAATTCAGATGTTGGTTTGCGAACTGCAAACGTTTAGCGGTATGTTTTTTTGTCAACAAAGGGACCTTTCGTGGACTGTGTGCATACAAACTTTTCTCTCGTAAGCATCTACGAACTGTTGTTTCACTCACCTGTAGGTCAAGATCATCTTTGACTTGCTTGGCCGATGAAAATGGTTTGCTTTTAACAAATCTAACAATTCTTCGGTCTTCTTGCGCGGTAGTCTTACGTTTCCCCCCTCGTTTTTCAACTTTTGCTATATAATTTATGGCATTTGAAATCATCTTTGCTGAACATCCGAGAATATTTTGTATATATGAGTAAGATTTACCCTCTCTATAGTGTTTCAAAACAATGTTGCGTTCTGCTGGTGTACAATGATGTCCTCGGCCCACTTTGAAAGGTTTAGAAAACAATTTTACCATTACGCATACTCAAATAAATAAAGAATATGTTATAATTGAAGTAGTACTTACTTTTTCAACGAAAAATACTAAAATCTCTTCAAGTTTTGTTAACTAACTTTAAAATTAATACAACCACTGCTATTTTAATGCATTTTGTCAATTACAATATTTTTATTAAAAATAAAGATATTCTACAATGTAATGAATTCTCATTTGCTCAATTTATTTATCTCATTCTAGTACATACACACATAAAAAATTAGCCCTTCTGTATTAACAGAAGGAGAGTAATATTGAAAAAACGAATAATTTTTTGGTACTGCTATTTTCATGCTCACAGCTGTATATATATACATATATATATATATATATATATATATATATATATATATATATATATATATATATATATATATATATATATATATATATAAATATATATATATGTATGTATGTATGTATGTATGTATGTATGTATGTATGTATGTATGTATGTATGTATGTATGTATGTATGTATGTATGTATGTATGCATGTATGTATGCAAGTTTGACAAAATATCTGATCTAATTTCAATTGTTGACTGGATAAGATGCTTTAGCAATAAAAACGCTCAGGAAATGTTTGATGAACTTATTTATTACACAGAAGTGGCATGTAATCATTTCACTCCTACTAAAATGACAATCAACTCTCTAAAAATCAGACCAGCCTGGGTAAATGTCAGTATAAAATTTCTTATCAGAAGCAAGCAAAATTTAAGATACAAAAATTACTAGTGTAAATGGAAAGACCCTGTTCTAAAATTTGAAAACAAAATGATTTTCAAAAAAGTAGAGCAGAGATCAAAAAATTAGACAAAACTTTGAATATGATCTGGTAAAAAGAGCTGCCAAGAATCCAAAGCTCTTGTACAGCTACATAAACAATCAACGAGCAGTCAGAGATTCAATCAAAGCATTAAAAGGAATGGATGGTGAAACCACTCAAAATCCAAAATATGTTGCGGATATTTTAAACAAAAACTTTCAAGCAGCATTTGTGAGAGAAAATGATGATCCGCTGCCTTACTTTCAGATAAGAACAAATGAAACACGACAGAAGATTTTAAATATGAAGATGTCTTTTTAAGATTAAAAAACTTGAAAGAAAACAAATCAAGTGGTGTTGATAACTTACATTCAGCTATTTCAAAAAACTGTGCATCATCATTTGCTATTCTACTTACATATATTTTTAAAGAATCGTTTGAAACTAGCAAATTGCCAGAGCAATTCAGATCAACAAATATTACTCCTCTGTACAAAAAAGGTGAAAAAACCTTAGCGGTAAACTACCGACCGATATCACTCACCTCAACTGCTTGTAAAACAATGGAAGGTATAGTGAGATGTAAACTTGAAATTTTTCTGAATGAGTATAAACTCATAGTCAAGCAGCAGCACGGTTTTGTTAAAAGTAAATCATGCACAACAAATCTACTTGATACACTAGATTTTATTTCCACCAGTTTAGAAAATGGTAAACCTGTTGATGTTATTTTTTTGGATTTTGCTAGGGCATTTGACACAGTGCCCCATAAAAGGCTGTTACTAAAACTAGCAGCTTATGGAATATCTGGTCTAACAATTAAATGGATTGATGCTTTTCTGAAAAATAGAAAACAAAGAGTTGTGCTAGGCGAAAACGTATCTTCTTGGGCAGAAATTATCATTATCCGTCAGTCTTCACCTCATCATTGTCACAGATACTGGATTTAAAATTTTTGAAACAGTTAATAATCAATTTCTTAATTGACTAGTGCTTCTGATTTGTCTTTAGTGGTAGATGCAATTGAACAACATAGCAACAGTTTTTAATTTACCACACTTCAAGTTGCAAGACCAAGTATCAGAATTTACTTCAACAAAATAATAGCATAATTAACATAAATTAATTATGCTATTATAAGAAATTTAATATACAGAAATAGCTAAATGTTTATGTTACTTAAATCATATATAAACTTAACACAAACATCAGATTTGCTTTTTGAATGATTATCTAAACAAAGTACTTGGTAAATCAATGTTCATTTCCACAAGCACTTCAGGTATTTGTTTTTATAAGAGCTTTTATAGTAAATTATTTAACAAAAACTAATAATAATGACAATTAAATTATACCAATCTTTTTTTTTATTATTTTAAGGACGTTTTTGTTTTTTAATTATAATTATAATCAAGTCAAATAGAAAAAAATCACTAGTGAATACTTAGGTAAAAATATTTTAATGTTTTGGGAGCTTTAAAGCCATGGCTAAAGCTTTTTGAACTCTCTTCAAAGGTATTATTAGAACTCTAACTCTTAAAATTGTATGTTACTATTACTCATTAAATTGTATCATACACCTAAATATTAAAAATTTAAATCTAATTAGAAATAAATACAATATATTTGTTTGTTAAAAATCAACTTAATAAATAAACTATAAGTAAAAATTTAATAAATTAAACCTTATGATATCGCATACAAGAAGTTTTGCCCCATACTCATTTACAAATATTTCTAATGCATGAGAAAGTGGTGAAACAAGGTATTCAAAGTGTTGCAAGAGCTGAACTATCTTTACACTTGCACCTAAATGTACAAAAATTATTTTAAAATAAGAATTTAGAAAATCATAATTAGTATTATATAACATACCTAACTATTATAGCTAATTAAAATTTTTTTTAATAATTATAATTTGCGTGATTTTTCACAGGTTTTAAAAAGAGAACAAACTTTTATTTCAGTTTTATTACTTTAATCAGAAAACATCTGTAAAAATAACACGTATTTAAATACATACTTAGATACAAAACATATATACAAAAACATACTTTGTTGATGATTATATCGTTTTATCAAATGACCAAGTGTATGTAAAACAATATCTCTATCTTCTTTTTGTCGAACAAAGTTTGCATTTTCAAATAATTTATAGCATATACCACTTACAAGGCTATAATATAAAAAAGCAATAACTAAATTAAACAATAACCAGATAGTATAAACAATTTAGAAAATAATACTACACAATGATACATATATAAATTAATAAGATATATTAGAATTCTTAGCTCACTTTACAAAATCCTCTTCAACTATTGGTGGATCCCACAAACGAAACAAATCTAACTGAACAAGTTTATTTAAAGCAACCAAAGCATTACGTCTTTCTGACTCCCAACTCCAGTTTGCTATTGCTTTCTTTTTTTTTCCTCCTTTCTGTAGAAATAGTTTTTTAAATAAAAAAACTGTTAAATCAAAAGAGTCAAGCTACAAACACTTTTTTAGTTTCATGGTTTACATTGATTATATATTATATTTCCCTAGCAGAAGTCAAATCAAAAAATCAATTCTCTTGTGAAAATTTAAAAATTTTACTAATAAATTTCCAAGTCTTAACACAACATTTTTAAAAAATATATAAGGCCAGAGTAGTCGAGCCAAAAGTTTAAGAAAAATCAATTAAGCGCAAAAAATCTCAAGTAGAGATTTATCAGTACTTACGTTGCTTTATCAGTACTTATGCTGCTTTATCAGTACTTATGTTACTTTAATCGCTGTTGCTCGCGCAATGGTACCATTGCTTTAATTACTTTCTTAAAGTCACGGTAGTGATTTCTGATTTGTTAATTTTTTTTCTGTTTATTTAAAGAATGCATGCCCAAACCAAAACCCTTAATTGATGTATCTACACTCACTGTGCCTATCCCTAAATCAGTGGATGTATGCACACTCACTGCGTCTATCCCTAAATTAGGGGATATATGTAAACTCACTTCGCCTATCCCTAAATCAGTGGATGTATGTCACTTACTGCGCCTATCTCTAAATCAGTCGATGTATGCACACTCACTGCGCCTATCAGTCTATATCAGTTGATGTTTGTAAATAATATACATAAATGTAACTTTCAATATACAACAATAATAACTTTCAATAAAAAAATTGTTAAAAAACATTAAAAAGTTTTATTTAGAGAGTAGGACTCGATCCCAGATACTCCGTAAGTATTAAGAATTAAAATACCACAATGCTAAACGCACATGTTATAATACATGGAACTCTTTTAAAATTTGTACAAATAAAACTTTCAAAACTTACTAATCATATTTGCAGCCATGACTTTAAATAAACCAATCAAACTTTACTACCGTGACTTTAAGATAAAAAATTAAAGCAACGGTACCGTTGCGCTAGACACAATGTACTTTAATACATAGAGTAGATGTTAAAACTAAATACTACTGAAAAAAGATAACATTACAATTTTTTTAACGTTACTAATTTTTATTCTCTTTAAATATGACAATTTTTTTTTTTAAATGTTAGAGTTTTATGAAAAATTTATAACTACTCATTACTATTGAGTAGATTTGTCATCAATTTTGCAGCTGGACTCAAAAGAAGACAAGTGTTAATACTAAAATATTATAATAATTATTATTGCAGAGTAAAAGTTTATTATTGAAACCTTGGTGCCAGTATTAACTTCAGGCTTTGTAGCGTCTATTTCAAATTCTTCTATAAACTGACATACTATATAACACTCCATCTAAAAAAAAGAGAAAATTTATTAAGTTGTCATACAATCTTATGCTATTATCCAAGAACTATAAAAATGTCAGCACACAACTCAAATCATTTTTTCATATCTTAATCTACTCCTTATATTTAAGAGATATTGCCACATAGATGTAACAGAGTTCATACAAATTTCTCATTTTAAATGCAGAGTGATATTTTAAAAAACTATTTGCTATAAATGAATTGACAAAACTTATAAAAATCAGTTATTAGTAAGATTGGATTGCATTTTAGTATAAACTTTATTACTAAGGGTGACTAAGGATAAACACTTAGAAAAACATAGATTTCAAACAGTTCAATTTTACAAAATACATTTTTTACAAAATACATTTGCGTATCTGCTCTGTTTAAGCTTTTCAGTTAAAGGTAATTAAAGCAAATTAATTTATATTTAGATATTTTAGTTAATATAACGGTGTCAAATGATATATCAAAGATAAAAAAAAAAATTGATTCCCTTAATTTATAAAGGGATGCACATTTTCTTTTTTTTTGTTGCTGTTATACAAGCTCAAACAGAGCAGCCACTCAAATTTATACTCAATATTTAAGAACATTTTAAGATAGCAAAATAAAAAATTAAGAAATAACTCTTTGTATAATTTACAAGATAACAAGATCATTAGAATACATGATAGCTTTTTGTATAATTTAATCAAGCATTTTGCATAACTTATTCAAAAAGACAATGCGCAATGCAGTTTAATTAAGTTGAAAAGTAGAAAAAAATAAAAGTGAAATTTCTTTGTAGTTACACAAAAATGTTATTATAAAGGCTTGACAAATTACTCTGTACATAACTCTTTAGAATAGAATAAAAATGTGTATATATATATATATATATATATATATATATATATATATATATATATATATATATACATATACATATACATACATATATATATATATATATATATATATATATATATATATATATATATATATATATATATATATATATATATATATATATATATATATATATATATATATATATATATATATTCTAATAACCAGTCTTTACTTTTTCATGTTTTTTAAAATGTACAAACAAATTATTAGAAAAAATATTTAAATTAGCGTCAACATTAGGAATTAAAATCTTCTTATTTTCTTATTTTCCATACTTATATAAACTTTACTTTTCAATTCTACTTCATATTAGAAAAAATAAATAAACTAGAAAGTAAGCAAATAAAAAAATTAGGCTAGAAATGCAATAATTAACATAAACTTTTAAACAAAAGAGCTATATGCAAAAACATCAACATTAAACAAAATCAATTAATGGTAACAGTTTCTTTCTCATCATTTTTTAAAACTTTTTTATATAATAATAAATTATAAAAAACATAACATAAAAACAAGGATTTATAAAAACAAAAAGAAATTCATGGATGACTAGTGTCACAAAGAAAGATAACTAGAATCACCACAATCTTTGCATTTTAGGCTTTGTAAAAAAAAAGTGTAAATAAGAAAAATGTTAATAAAAGGATAAAACTTACATAAAACTTCCCTAAAATATAAATAACAAAACTTTGTTAAAATAGAAATAATAAAACTTCGTTAAAATAGAAATAATAAAAATACAAAATAAATATAAATAATAAAAACCCAAATGAAAATGTATATTAAATTAATAAAAGAAAAACAGAAACATCTATTAATTTTAAAAATTAATTTAGATAAAAATCAATTTTTATTGATCATGTATTGAACAACATTTATTTCAAATTAAATTTATATAAATTGTATACTTTTATTAGCTATATATATATATATATATATATATATATATATATATATATATATATATATATATATATATATATATATATATATATATATATATATATATATATATATATATATATATATATATACTAGGGTGTCCCAAAACGACATGAATTTTTTTAGTTTTCAACTATTTCTAGATTTTCAATCAGTTTCATATGTATTTTTATCTACTAAAAGCAAAAAAAAAAAAAAAAAAAAAAAAAAAAAAAAAAAAAAAAAAAAAAAAAAAAAAAAAAAAAAATCAAAAATCAAAAAATTTTCATATTTGACCCCCCTGCCGCTCTATTTTTTGTGTTTTTTTTTTCCTAAAAAAATGACACATAGGACTAAAATTATTTTTGATAATAAACTATGTTTGCATTTTTTATAATTTTCTTGTGTAATTTTGTTTGATAAAACTAAATAGTTACTTTCAAAAAAATTCATATTCGACCCTCCTCTCCCCCTTTAATGTGTTTTTGCCCTAAAACAATCCTTAATATACTCCTTTTATATATTTATTATTTATATCCAATATAATTAACTGTTATTATAATTTCAAATAGTTTTGTAATAAATAAAAATGAAAATTTATTAAAAATAAATTTTCACCTGGTTTATGACCCCCCCCCCCCTATTCCTTTCTAATAATATCTTTGTCATATGATTTTTTTCTGCCTAAATAAGGAACTTTATAAATTATAATTTTTAATTAAAACAAAAAACTTGATAAATACTCAATTATTAAACAAAGAAGCAAAGAAATGATTGATATAAGTTAACAATATTAAAGCACAATGGGAATAAGTACTAAGAAATTAAAAATCTCATTGTTTTAAAATTATAACAACAAAATAACAATATTTTTAAGGTATAATAAAAAAGATTATTTAAAGCATGTTTTCAAAAATTAAGTTTTTGAATTGCTTGTTTATTTATGCGAGGAAGAACTTTTCGGTGGTGTTCTACTGCAGGTAAAAGAAATTCTTTCTGCTCATCATCTTTTGTAATAGATGTTGCATAGTCTTGAATTAGTTTATCAGCTCGTTCTGCTGTATCGATTACAGATTTCAGTGATTTGATATGCTCAAACAAGTGATTAAAACTTGTGTTAGCTATCCAAAACTTTAGGGATTTTACCAACCAACTGCCATTTTCATTTGAATATCCGAATAAATTTAGAATGTTACTTGATTTTGGTCCAATTAAATCAGTCAAACAAGTACTCTGCTTCAGAAGAGAGAATTGTGAAAAGCCTGTATCGTGTTCACAGTTTTCTTTTATATTTTTCAGAATTGTTTTAGCAATTTTAGTTTTATCTCGATCAGATACCTTATCAAAAAATAATGAGAGGGGACATTTCTTCGATTAAATGTTTCCAGGGCAGCAACAGAAACATCATTGTCAATTTTTTTATAAATAAGCATTTCTTTGTAGAATTTAATAATTTAAATAAAAAGTCATTAAATGGGCCATCGACTGTGCTTGTGCACGTAAGCCATATTTTCACATAAAATAGTAAAGTAAATTTACAAAGCCGTGACAATTTCTTTATAAAACTTTCGTCATACTCTGCCAGGTCAGCAAAAGCAAACATCTTTGATGTGTACAAGATTGTACACATCCATCTAGCATGATAGAAGGCTCTAGGTTTGTGCCACTGTATATTTATTTGTTTTGGATTGAGTAATTGCAAAGCAAGTTGACAACATTCTCGATAATCATCTCTTAACATTTTTCGAGATTTCTGGTTAAGTAAACCAGACAAAAAAATTATTACTTCTGCTTGTTTGGTCTTTAATACTGGTTCTTCGATTTTTATTTTTCTAAAAGTAGTATCTGAAGTTAATGAAAGCTTAGGCAATACCTCATTTTTAAAGTGTATAAATGGCTCATAATTTGGAGATCTACATTCTCCAAAAACTTTTAAGTAAACAGAAGACAAAACTCTTTCAAAAATATGGTGTCGGCAGGCGCACTAAAGTATCTTTTTGTTAAAGTGTTCTTCAATTAACTTTGCAGAACCATTTATCCAACCTGAATTTGATGAAGTTGTGTCAAAAATCATTGCCACAAGTGTTTTTTCTAGTTTCCATGCCTTTACAGATATATGGTAGCTGTTACCTGACTTCGCCCAGTTGTATCAGGAACCCTGGATACATACAACAATTTCCCTTCAGGTGCACATGGTTTTCCTGTTACAACAATAGCCAAACGTTCTACTTTATTATCAACCTCAGATACTAGCTTTGAATCCCAGTGAATGGAAGAGTATATGGGTGAAATGAATGTTTTCTTAAGATCGTCTGAAACTTGCTGTCGAATTTTATAACCTGATCTGTGCGCTGTGCTTTTTGAGATAAATATTTCATCTAAATTGTGACCTAATGCTTCAGCTACAGCTAAAATGATTCCAGATCTTTCTCTGTTGGATAGATTTAACCTACCAGCCATTAAGAAAACTTTAGAGTTTTCTAATATCTTGATTTTTTTTTTCTGTCTAGCAATAGTACTTTCTTCATTTTTATTATAAGTTTTGTCTTCATTATCAAATGATGCCAATACATTGAAGCTTTTTTCTTCTATGTTTTCCTTTCTAGAATTCTCTTTTTCAATAGCCTTGATTTTGTTTTTCTTTTTCCTCCTTTCTTCTCACTTTCATAGCATAACTCTTGTCTAACAGGCCCAAAAATTGCTTTTTTGAGTGACGCTGATCTGAGCGAAAGTCTATATCTGATATCTGACTATTGATACTACGTGAGGTATCTTTTCTCATCAAATTTTCTGCATTTGATGCTGCAATATCAAACAACAATGATAATTTATTAGCAAAACTCAGAAGTTGAGTTGCATAACATTTTTTTTTTGCATTTTTAATCAAGTTCTCTCTAAGATGAATCAGATGTAGTATCATTCTGACAATATCTTTCTTTTGTTTTGTTGGAATTTCTGCCATTTTCCAAAAAACAATAACTTTTCCCCAAACTACAGATGCAACTTCTTTTTTACCAGTTAATTTCAATTCAAATCTTGCAAGATAAAGATAATGGCGTACAACATCTCGTTCGGTAAAACGGTTGTAAAATTTGAATTGAAAATTTGTTGGTAGTTGACTATACATCTTTGCTTCAAGGGTAGGTAATAATTTACCAACAATATTATCAAACTTCTCATCATTTTTCCTCAATTTACTATTGCTCATAACTGATCAAATATTTTTTATATATGCTATTATATCTATAGATAAAAAAGTAGCTATAAATTATAAAATTATTCGAATAATGAATGTAACATTAATAGTCATCATAAAAAATTTTCTTATCTCAAGTATTGCGAATAATATTATTTAATAATTTTTGAGAATCATTGAATTGAAACAAATTATATTTACTAATATTAGCTATGATACATAGTTTAGAATTATAATAGTGATCAATATTGATACAAAAGATATTCAATTGCAATAATACATTTATATATTTAGCCTAAAATCAATTTAAAAGTAAATAATTTTGAAAAAGTGGGCAACAGAGGGGGTAAAAACTTTAAAAGAAAGGCAGGAAAGGGGGTCAAACTACAAAATTTTTCAAAAATTTTCTTATTTTCACTTTTAACAAACAAAAATACACACAAAACTAAAGGAAATTTTTTTTTCTTTTTTTTTGGGACACCCTAATATATATATTTGCATGCAGCTTATTAATATTACTATAGTTTATATAGTAAGTGACCGGGGTTCAGGCTCCGGCTAAAAATGGGACTTTTTATACACCTGATTTGTCAAGGGTTGATAGCTGGGGCTAGAAAAAATTTATAGTAATTAATATAATATAATTTTATGCTTACATTCACTAATTATCAAATACTGGCATTCATTTATATATTTTAAACTCTAATTTATTTCCAACAAGATTGCAAGCAATAACTATTAAGTTATGAGTTACTTTAAAATAAAGAATAAATTAAAATACTAGGAAACATATAACTGAAGACTTAAAAAGTTGCAAGTTGTATAAAAAAGGAAAACATGAAGATGGGCAAGAGTTTTAAGGTTTTTTTTGATGTTCAAGGAAAAAAACTGGATTAATTAAAGTTTTTTTAGCATGAAGGGATAGATGCAGTAAATGGATGCAACTTGTTGAATAAAAAGCCAAGCAAGTATGAGTTTTGGTTTATCATAATAGAGAGGATAGCTCATTTGACATTGACTATGATTGTATTTATAGAAAAAAGAAATGCAACCTTACAACAATGGGAGAGTGGCTCAAGCTGGGAAGATTAACAGGTCTAATTACATTTACAATGTGCTTTTAGATTTTGTCTGAGAGTAAGAGGGTTGTTGTTCGTCAATATAGGAATGCCAACAATATTGCAATATTTTTTTGCAGTAAACAAATGAGTTTAGTTGTCTAACAAAAATTGTGGATTTTATGTTCAGAATTTAAATCCATAAGCCACTGCAAGTTACAGAAGAGATCAGATTTAAAATCAGCTGTTTTTTCTAAGCAAATAAAAAACGAAGATTTTTAGTCAAGACAAGATTATAAAGTTGAGTCATCAGCAAAAAGAGCTTTTTTAGATTTCATGAAGATCGTTATTGTAGATAAGAACAATACAGGAGCAAAGACAGAACCTTGTGGTACCCTTAAGTTACTTGAAATAAAGGAGAGGGTAGGCCTTCAAGAATAACTTTACTACTGCAGTTAGAAAGAAATAATTTAATAATCTCAAAACCTTTATATATAAAAAAACTAATAACAGAGTGAAGACTAATAGCAGAATAGTTAGAGAGGCCAAAGTGTTTTCTATAGTTTTGAATATTTGGAACCATTTATTAAACATTTAAAAGTTAAACAAAAACTAAAGAGAGTTCTAAAGAACACTTTTTAAGATTATGATGGAAATCTATTCTGGAGCACAAACTGTAGAAGTGTTTAATTGAGAATTAACTTTAGCATTGAAAGCCAGAGTGATTTGGATGTTGAACAATGGGTTAATCTGTTTAACTGTCAGGAAGAGTATGGCCATTATATTCAAGAGTCAAAATAGAGTAAGATTTCTTTGTAAACAACTCTGCTTTATTCTGAAGTAAAAAGATCAGACCCATGAATTAGAATATAAATGCTAGACTTACATTAGTTAATGACATTGTTGAAGACTAACCTAAAGTCTCTAGAACCTAACATCTGAGATAAGATACAAGATTTAGTAAAAAGTGAGACAAAGCTTAACATCAGACAGGACTTTTTTACATTTTAATAAAAGGACATTTTTTATAAGAGAGATGTTCTTGTAAAAAAGATGAAAAAAAAAGTTTAATGTTTAATAAAGCAACTGCTCAAGATGGTGAAAAATTTAGAGTAGAATGAGGCTTGATTTAAAATTGAAGAGAAGTATTACAAGCTTCCAAACTTTTATTCCAGAAGTAATAAAAGCTTCTAAGATGCACCTTATGCATGCATATTATGGATATAAACATATATGTTTGCTATTTATTAAGATGCTGGCATACAATATCCTTTCATTGTTATATAAACTTTAGTATTTATTTGAAGTATATGCCGAAATAGAAGATGATCAGATGGATGTGTGGTGTGACTATAACAAGACTAGAAAAAGAGGCATATTCTTAGACATTAGAAGAAATGTATTCAACAGCATTTGTTAGAAAATATTAAAGTAATTTAGGTATCACAGGGTGGCTACATAAAATTTTTATAAGAAAAAGAGAATATTAGAGGATTTTAGAGGAGATTTTGCGTTTAATTTAGAGGATTTTTCTCGTAAAACTACAAAATTTTGAATAAAAATAGAGGATTTTAAAGGATTTTTTTTCAAGGTTTAACGCCTATGTTTCCAGATAACTGGAGTCTGGACAGGGGTCAACAATGTAATTTTTTGTTAGATGGCATGGATTTGCTAAAACTGATTTTTTACAACCCAATTCTCATTTCAGATGTTACGCATTTTGCAGACCATGAATTTTGAAGATTACACTACCATCAAGAAATAAAAATAAAATAAAATAGATGACTTAAAGAGGAGATTTTACAATATTTTCAACTTTTTAGAGGATAATAGAGGATTTTAGAGGAGGTTTTTGAAAAAAGAGGACTTTAGAGGAGCTGTGACCACCCTGTATCAGCATGTAGAGAGGTAGCTGTTTCAGTAGAAAATGGTAGAAGTAAGAAAACTTGAAGAGAGTGCTCTAGATAGTTTAACTTGAAAAAATGCTCTAGATTGTTTATATTAAAGAAACAGTAAAAAAAAAAAAAGGCTAAAGCCTGATGATGATAATAATGATGATGAGAATCTTCATCATCATCATCATCATCATCATCATCATCATCATCATCATCATCATCATCATCATCATCATCATCATCATCGTCAATATCATCAGGCTTTAGCCTTCCTCTTTTATGCTGTTGATGATGATCATCATCATCATCATCATGATAATGATGATTATGATGATCATGTTGATCATAATGATGTTTATATATGCATATATATATACAAAAAAAAAAAAATTTGAATAAAAAAAAGTACTTTAGAATGTATAAATGTTTATGCAGCCCCAGTCACAAACCCAGCCCCGGGTTTCCCCAGAGCCTGCAGAAGAGAAATAACCCCAAAGCACTATGCTGCCACCTCTAAACTTCACTGTTGAGATGATAATCTTCGGGTCAATCGCAGAGTTTTTCTCCAAACACGACTAGCACAGTTCCAACCAAACAACTCTAATTTAGTCTCATCTGACCATAATATTTTAACCCGAAAGCTTGAAGGTTTACTTAAGTGTTCTTTAGCAAAGTTCAGGCAGTTTTTTATGGAAATTTTCTTCAAGAGGGGAGTTTTTCTTGGTAACCGAGATTGGAATCCTCTCTTTCAAAGAATTGTTCTTATTGTATTCTTGCATACATTCGTCCCAGATGATTGCAAGTCCTTTTGCAGTTCAGAGCGAGTCAGTCAAGGATTTTTCTGTACTTTTCGAACTAAATTCCTAGCCATACGGTCAGAAATTTTCCTGAACAAGGCAGACTAGCTGTAAGATGAAAGGATTTCCACCTTCGAATGTATCACCAACTGTTGAAATTGGGATATTTAACACAGATGAAATTTTTCTATATCCTGAACCATCTTTGTGCAGCTGAATAATTGATTTTCTAGTTGTTTTAGACAATACTGCAGTTTTAGGCATTGTTGAAGAGCACAAATTTTAGGCCACCTTCTAATCACGATGTTTGATAGTGAATGACTGAAATTAGAAAAATTTGAAGTAATTTTGCATTCTAGAATGTCCCTTCATTTTCTAATTCTAAAATATTTCCACGCACACAACGGATGACAAATTATTGGCTAATTAAATTCTTTATTTACAATGTGTTGGATACTTTTTGAACCTTAAATTTTACAATATTGCAATTATCAAGTCAACATTTAATAATATTGTTTTTTTTGATATGATATTTGTATTTCCTATGTAAAATTACATTAAAACAATATTTGTTTGTTATTTTGTTAAATAGACTTTAATTAAATAAAGTTTTTCCTTTGTATCAGATACTTTTTGCACACACTGTATATTGGCAATAAGGTAGATAAAACTAAACCAACTATGCTTTGATTTACCAAAAAAATAATTCAATGCTTTAAATAAATTAAATAAAAAAATAACAAATAAGTAAATTATCAGTACCTTTAAAGCACACAACAAATTACAACGCAACTGAGTATCTATACCATCTGGATCAAGATATATTGGCAAAAAATTTGTAAATAGCTCTAAATCTAAATCAAAATAAAAAAAGATTAGCTAGGTAGTGGGTAGGAGGCTTAACTTTTATTGTTTGGAACAAATAAATTATTTCATACTCAACTTGTTTCTCTGTACATCACACAGTGGGTCAGATTGCCCAATTTTGCACCAAAATTATTTTTTTCTTAAATATTACTAAATTAGCTTTAAATACCATATCTGGAGCTTCTAAATATATTTTTGATTAAAAGAAAAAAAATTTTAATTGTATTTTAATTTAAAATACAATACAATTTTTTTTTTCAATCAAAAATATATTATTATGAAAATTTTTTTGAACTATTTTAAACTAGACTTAGCGTTCAAAAAATATGAAACTATACTACGAAACTTAAAATTTAAAGTTTCTTAGTATGATTTCTCAGCACTCAAAAATTATGACCATATAAAATTTGCAACCCCCTCAAAATGAGGAGGTTTAAACTCGGGTTCGGACTATTGTAATTGTAATTGTAAAAATTAAATACAATAACAATTACAATACAATAATATTGTATTGTAATACCAGAGATATAATTAAAACATTTTTTATGGTTATTGTATTGATGTGAATAAAAACAATTACAGTAACTATTGTAATGTTTTTTTTCCTAACAATACATGAAACTCTAAAACTGTTGTATTGTATTGCAATGATGTAAAACAATTACATAAGCTATTGTTTTGTATAGCTGGGATAAACAATAATTACAATAAGTGTGGTGTATTGTATTACTATTTAATAGTCTAATTGTATTTTATAGTATTTAGATTCACACATTTATTACTATTTGGGCACTAGAAAATTTAGAGGTGCATGTGACGCTTGTTTTCAGCAGTCATTTATATATAAATTTTATTTATTTTGAGCAGTGAACTGAAGTCACGAAAGCCATAGATGTATATAAATATATATATTACTTATACTTAATTGATATTAAATTCAGGGTGCTCATGGCACCCCTTTCTAGCAACCATTTACATATATAAAATTTATTTATTTTGAGTTAAATAATTTATCTGTTTAAATAAAAATTTATTTAGAAATAACATTAATAATATTCATTCAAAATCATACAAATATATAATTTATCATATGCTTGTATTTAAATAATTATTTACTTTGTGAAGTGAATTTTTTTTTTTTTATCTAAACTAATATTGACATGTTTCACTGGATGATGACGTCTAAACTAATTGATTAAATACATAAAGCACGTGAAAATAATTTTTTTCTTATTATAATTAACCGCTAATGTGTAATAAATTACAGCTTTATGGAATCAGAGAACCATTGACCAGGGTAATTATCGATTAGATTGTCTGAAAATGTGAACTACTTTTGTTTTGTAAAAAAATTTCTACATTTTCAGATTGTTCATTTTCAGATTCAGATCACCTATCAGACCGTACCAGTAAATTTTGTGGGGGTTATTTTTGAAAAATGAGGTAGTTTAGAATACCAAATAAATATTGTTTTTGATTTATGTAACAAAATTCTTTTAAAACTTTACAACTAGATGTCCAGATATTTTATGAAACACATACAGCCATAAAGCCTCGGGGAAACAAATGACAAAGTTATATTAGAGTAAGTGTGACTTGAGTAAGTTTCGAAATAATTGGATAGGTGCCTAATGTAAAAGCTAATAACCAAGTGGAAGAAATGGTAGTAATTGATCATGTCTATCCCCAGTCGTAAAAGAAATACAGGTCAGATTAAACTAACTTTTATAGTGTTATATAAAGTTTGCAACGAGGACATGTGATATTCAGTAAATAAAATAAAAATAGAATCAATAATTATATATTAGTTGTACCCTATTTCCAAGTCACATATCTCGGAGACTGGACTGTTAAAACATTTATTAAATTTTGACATTAAAATAATTTTTTTAATTAAAATAACAATATATTGTTATTGTATTATAAAGACAAACTACAATACAATATCTATTGTTATTGTAGTGGGTCATTACAATACTTTTTTTTTCCAGATATTGTTATTGTATTGTGAGGATGAACTGCAATACAATATTTATTGTTATTGTATTACAGTATTACAATAATTGTAAATCACAAGTATTGTTATTGTTTCTAAATTAAGTTAATACAATAACAATAGTTATTGTTACTGTTATTGTTTTTATTACAATTACAATAGTGCTAACCCTAGTTTAAACTTTATATGGTTATATTTTTTGAACACTAAAATATTTTACTATGAAAATTATAAATTTATCGAGGAATATAAGCCTAGTTGAAAATCCTGCGGGAGCCCATACCCACATGCCACCCTTTATATACTGGCTCTGAGAAAAGCATATTTCAGGCAATATATTTTTTGAGTCGACAAAAACAGCTTTTAGCAGTACCATGGCTAATGGGTCGGAGGCCCCCCCCCAAAATCTGTCATTTGGGTCTCAAAATCTCCCAAATTTTACTGCTAGGTTTTGCTAAAATAAAAAGCTCCTTAAATTAACAAAGACACAAAATTTTTTGTTAATTTAACTTAATTTAA
Source organism: Hydra vulgaris (assembly GCF_022113875.1). Classification (NCBI taxonomy): domain Eukaryota; kingdom Metazoa; phylum Cnidaria; class Hydrozoa; order Anthoathecata; family Hydridae; genus Hydra; species Hydra vulgaris. The sequence goes on along the minus strand of NC_061162.1, from coordinate 39,987,660 downwards.
CCCCCCCCCCCAAATTAAGGGATACGGGTAGGCTATCTAGCTACGGGTACGGTAGTACGAGTAGCCTATATGACTTAGCAACAGAGAGAGGGGGTCAGATTTCAAAATTTTTGGGGTATGTACTTTATGGACAACCCCTTAGCTGGGTTAAAATTTTCACTTGTAAAGAACAATATTTTTCCACATGGAGTAAAATTGTTAACAGAGAAATAGTCGACCATTTAACAAAAAAAAAGAAAGCTATATGCTGTTAATAAGAATACGAAAGTATGTGCAAATCATTTTGAATATGGGAAGCCAACTGAGCCAAAACAATATCAATTTAGTCCTGCTAGTAAACCTTCAAGTAGAAGGAAACCTGGTCCAGTAGGACTGCTTTTTGTTGAAGATGAAGTGTTACTTACTTTAATGTGTATTTGACTTGACTCACAAGATTTAGCATTTCGCTTTAAAATTTCAGTAAGTCATTCGTCTAGGATTTTAACTACATTTATAACTTTATTAGCCCGAGAACTTGAACCATTAATATATTGGCCTACTCTACAAGAAACATTAAGTTTTATACATCCTCATTTTATTGGAGATTTTGTTTATGTTGAAGGTATTGGTGACTGTACTGAACAAACAAATCAAAAATCTGCCAATGCTAAAGCTCAATATCAAACAGCTCAATATCAAAAGTTCTTATAAAAGTAGAAACACATTAAAAAAAGTTATATTTTGTACTAAAGGCAGTTTTATTGCTTTTGTTTGATAAAGGTTAGTCTGGATCTTCCTCAGGCTGTTTTATCACTAAAGATTGCAATGTTGCAAGAAAATTCACTACCAGTTTTATTGCACTTTTTGACAAAGGTTTAATGTTCAAGATTTATTTCTATCAAGGCAGGTAAAAGCTGTAGTTCTACCATTTTTACATAATAAGCGACAGTTTACATCCTCTGAAGTGTATCATTGTAAGCGCATAGCACCCGCAAGAATACACATTGAACGTGTCATTAGAAGGCTGAAAGAATTTCGACTTCTAAAGAACACTCTGCCTATTACATTAGTCCCTCTAATAGATGATATATGGATAATTGCTGCTGCCATTGTTAACCTGCAACCACCTCTAGTAAAAGCAACAGCAGTATAAATTGTAGTCCTTTGATGTTATTTTTGAATGCTATTTTTTGAACTAGTTGTACCATGTGCAACCTGCAAAATCTTGGATGTTACTTGGCACTTTCTGGACCCTTTCTGAGACCCGTTCGAGAGTGGCAACCAACCACTGTTCATTTTTTCTTAAAAAAAAAACAAAAACAGTGGTCAGTTGCCACCCTCGAATGGGTCTCAAAAACCGTCCAAGGTTGTCAAGCTCTGACCTGGATTTTGCATGCTGTTATGTTTGCTCTTTAATTTTTGGTTATTATTGTGCTATTTTATGGAATTTTGGTTAATTTTTTGTTATATTTGCATTTTTATATCTTTGCAGCATGCAAAATCCTGGTCATGATTTGGCACCCCCCAGACCCTTTCCGAAACCCGTTTGAGAGGCAACCAACCTCTGTTCATTTTTTCTAAAAAAAGAACAGCGATTGGTTGCTCCCCTCGAGCAGGTCTCGAAAACAGTTGGGAGGTGTTGAGTTCTGACCTGGATTTTGCTCTTAAATTTTTGGGTATTATTGTACTATTTTATGGAGTTAGATTAATTTTTTTATTTATATTCACATTTTAATATCTTTGCTTGCAAAATTAAATATCATTTATTTTGAAAAAATGCAGTTTTATAGACAAAATAAGCTTTATTCTTCAGGTTCAGGGGTGTTCTCCTCTGAAGTGTATCATTGCAAGCGCCTAGCACGTGATAGAATACACCCCACACAAATAATATATAAGGGGTGCAGTTTAAAATCCCCAGTGGCGAGGACAAAATCAGCAGTCAAATACCAGATGGCGGGTGCAAGAACAAGATCAGATGTTGAATGCCAAATATCTAATGCCTCATTTGACACCTAATTTTGCTCTTGTTCTCACTATCTACCATTTGACATCAAATGACAAATTAAGCATTTGACATTAATAGGATTAGACATCAATACAATGTACAACTTTATTACTTTTTATAAATATTTTTAACAAACATTAATTTTTGTTATTTTTGCTTATTTGCCAAAGTATCTAACTTACAAGTTTCTGCATTTTAAAGAAAATTTATATAATTGTCAGGGTTATTAGGTAAATTTAGCTATATTTTATTACCTTAAAAATGTTTTTTTTAAAAAATAGGTCAACTTGGTATTAAATAATGTAATTTATTATGGATTTAAAAAAATAAACATTTGAAACGTTTGTCATCAAATAGCTTTGGCGTTCTTTTTCTAAACTTTTGCGAATATATCTAGCCCTTCATGTGTATTCTAAATAATTAAATAGAATGTTATTATTTTGTTTCGGTTGCCTAATTTAAAAAAATTAGTAGAGACAGTTGTAAAATAATAAAAAAGCAAAATCCTTTAGAGTAATGATAGTGCCACTATTATACCAGAAGCCACTGGGAGGCTTAAATCTGGTCTTCGTGGAATAGCCTAATTTTAAATTTTTTATAAAAACTTATTTAAAAAACAAACAATGCATAATCATTGTAAGAAATGATTAAACATATAATAAATTCTTTTAATATGTAAATAATTCTAGAAATAATTCTAGAAATAAAAATTATTGCAAAAGAAATAAAATCTAATTTTGCCTGATATCGCTCTATTAGCTCGATTAAATTAATATATGATCTATTATCAGTTATCTAATTAAAGTAGATGCTAACGATAAAGTTAGTATGAAGAACTTATATTTATTACTAGTGACAGATGCAGGAAGTTTTGGTGGGTGGTTATGTTGATCAAAAAAATTAAATTTTCATAAAAATTAACCAGTTATCTCAGTTACTTATGGGCTTATATCAGAGCTAAAAAAAAAAAAAAAAAAAAAAAAAAAAAAAAAAAAAAAAAGGGGGGGGGAGCATGTCACCCCCACTTTTTTGCTAAAGGACTTTTTTGTGCCATTGCACCTGCATAGTGCTTAGGGCGCATATGATGTCAGAGTGTCTGATTTCCCTGAACTTGACCTGTTTCCATGATTTCATTTAAGGTTACAAAAATTCAAGTGCTTTTTTATTATTTTACAACTTCAGAAAAAAAGCACTTAATTTTTTTTAGAAAAACACCTTGCTATTGCAAAAAAAAAAAAAGGTCATAATAATAAAAAAAATAATTAATAAACATAATAGGTCATCTGCCCACATTATGCATAAAATACATGACACTGATAGATGCCTAGCCAACGGCTTTCAGCTATTTCCCCTGAAATTATCGTGATTTTTCCAAAATTCAACCCTATTTTGAATAGTTTTTTTTGTTGTTGTTGCAGACATCTGAATTCCCTGACGTTTCCCTAATCCCTGCATATGATATTATCATTTTATATATTATTACAATAAATTGTCACAAAGTGTATGCGTATATAAAAGTTTAACAATGTCGAAGCTTGTATTAAAAAAAAAAAAAATGAAATAAAGATATTGTGCCAAGAAAGAAATTCTAATTTATTAAACAACCACAGATATAAATTGACATTAAAAATAAATAAAGAACGATACATAGTTGTGTACTGCTAATAATTATCACTATGTTGTTGATATTCCTATATTGATAAATAATAACACTCCTACTGAGTCTTCTACTTTATGTCTTCTTAGATTACTTTTTTGTAAGTACCTCTTGTGGAAACCTTATAAACAAACAATTCCAAAGTTAGCATCAGCTAAGGTTGTTATTCATTAAAACAAGCTCACAATTTTCTTACTATTGAATCCTATGAATCTCAAAATTGTCCCTGTATGGAATACTGTTATCACATTTGGGTTAGTTCTTTTCTTAAATCACAAAACATATTATAAATATTTGGACTTGTTTTAGCTTCTAAGCTTGACCCTGTGTCCCATGGTCATAATATTGCATCTCTTTCTCTTTTTTAAAATACTAATGCTCCATATAGCAAATCTTTTTTTAATTATGCGTGACTTGTCATTCAGCAAAGTTGCTTCGTTTAAATATAGAAATAGTGTTATTGCAGCATCAGTACTCGTATCAGTAAACAGATAATTTTACTGTATCTGTTCCTTCATGCTCTAAAAACTTTTATTTGTTTAGTTTTTTTTCCTGGCACAGTCTTCATTCAATCGCTTTCTTGCTCTTTAACTTTACTCTCTGTTTTCTGTAACTCTTAACTGAAATAGTGGTTGCTTACATCATTGTTGGTAGTGAACTAGATTTTAAAAAATCAAACATGAAAATGTATAACTTGTTTTTATTGGTTATTTAGTTTAAATTTAATTTATTTTTTTCAATTATTTTATTTTTATTTCTTTTTTATTATATATATATATATATATATATATATATATATATATATATATATATATATATATATATATATATATATATATAAAGAATAAAATAAAATATATATATATATATATATATATATATATATCAGTGCCTATTCTAGGAAAAAAATTTGGGCAGCGGTACCCCCGTTTTGGCGGACTTTAACGGAAAATCTGCATTTTTTTCACAATATTTGCTGTAAAAACGTATAAAAAAAGAAAGAAAAAGGAAAGGTCCTCAAATTTGTTTTCGAAAACGGTCTAGATTAGCCCCCTGTATATATATATATATATATATAAATACATATATATATATATATATATATATATATATATATATATATATATATATATATATATATATATATATATATATATATATATATATATATATATATATATATATATATATATATATATATATATATATATATATATATATATATATACACTTCTTGATGAACCTACTGACTGACAAACAATTTGTTGAAGAAAAAAATTTGATGTGCTTTTTTCAAATTTATTGTTGCTGTTTTTTAAGAACATTGAGCACTCTATTTGTAGAATAGACTAACATAATATATATATATATATATATATATATATATATATATATATATATATATATATATATATATATATATATATATATATATATATATATATATATATATATATATATATATATATATATATATATATATATATTATGTTAGTCTATTCTACAAATAGAGTGCTCAATGTTCTTAAAAAACAGCAACAATAAATTTGAAAAAAGCACATCAAATTTTTTTCTTCAACAAATTGTTTGTCAGTCAGTAGGTTCATCAAGAAGTGTATATATATATATATATATATATATATATATATATATATATATATATATATATATATATATATATATATATATATATATATATATATATATATATATATATATATATATATATATATATAAAACATTTATATATATATAAAACATATATATATATACATATATATATATATATATATATATATATATATATATATATATATATAAAACGCTCCTGACAAAAAGTTGGCTGAGCACTTTTTTGCATCGATCTCACACAATGGAAAAATATTCCTGTAACAGAGAAAACTAGTTATAAGTTACACATAGTCGAAAAGATATTTATCAAACGAATGCGTAGAAAACATTTTTTTACAACAACAAAAACAACAATGCGACAGAAACAGCTAAAACCTTCGGATTTAAAACAAACAAAACACCACCGCAATGCAAAGAATTTGAGCACTTTGAAGCCGAATTATTTGCTTTAGTAAAATCAATAAAATTTAAAAAAGCTTCCATTGAATTCAAAAAAAAACTAAAGAATGACATATCGAACATAAAATCAAATCCCAATATTTTGATATTTGCAGACAAAACTAGCAATATTTATGAACTACCTCCCAAAGACCACACTAAACTTCTGAAAGAAAATATCACTAAATCATATAAAAAAGCACAATTAAAGCTTGAAAACGCAATAAACCTAGAAGCAAAAAGCATAGCAAAAACAATAAATATATCCAACAAATCTAAAATAATCGTCAAATCAGAGCGTTCATCACTCTGAAGGACCATAAAATCAATTTTCAAAACATAAAACCCTGCCGCCTAATAAATCCAGCAAAGAGCGAACTTGGCATTGTAAGCAAAACCTATTTTTTAAAAAAATCGGCTTCCAAATAAAAATTACGACAAACCTAACAATTGCTAACTTCTTAGACGTTACATTTAACCTTGAAAAAGACTTATATCATCCTTTCAAAAAACCAAATAGCAACCTACTTTACATCCACACTGAGTCCAACCACCCTCCACAAATTACTAAACAAATTCCGATTGCTATCAACGATAGGTTATCCCAGAATTCTTCTGACGAAAAAATATTCAACTCGGCAAGGGCAGAATATGACGAAGCCCAAAAAAGAAATGGGTTCAAAGATTTTAGCTTCAAATACAACCCTAAAATTGATACCAAAGTAACCCCCAATCGTAAAAGAAAAAGAAATATAGTCTGGTTTAACCCACCATACAATAAAAACATTCTCACAAATTAAGGCAAAACCTTCTTACAATTAATCGACAAACACTTTCTAAAACCAAATCTGCTTCATAAACTATTTAACCGTAACACAACAAAAGTCAGCTACAGCTGTACAAGCAACATAGCAAAAATTATAAAGAACCACAACAATAAAATTATTTCGATGAACCAAACGGCCACTTAAGCTTGCAATTGTAAACTATGCAAAATCTGCCCTATGAATGGAAATTGCAGAAAAACAAATGTAATTTATAAGTGCATTGCATTATTCCCAAACACACCCGACAAAACATACATTGGTTCAACAGAGGGCATGTGGAAAAATAGATAGGCGAATCACAAGCAATCCTTCAAAAATAAAAAACTCACAAATGCGACCACGCTTTCAAAATATATATGGGATACACAAAATAAAACAAAAATAACACCCAATTTAAAATGGTCCATCATAAAATATGCCCCCGCCTACAACAACATAACCAAAATAGGCTTGTTATGCTTATACGAAAAACGAATTATTTTATTGTATAATCCCTCAAGAATTATTAAATTATTATTTTATTGTATAATCCCTCAAGAATTATTAAACAAAAAAAAAACGAATTAATATCTAAATGTCGCCATGAAAACAAGTTTTTGCTGGATAACCAAAAAATTAGATTTTTGACTCATTTTCTTTTGTACAGATATATTATTTTTTCACGAGAAAAAAAAAACATATTTACACCTGATGATTGCATTTAGCATGAAACTTATAGTTGTGAAAAATATGCAGTTTTATTTGCAAATAATATATGTAAATACAGCTCTGTTTTAATTTAAATCATTTTAATTTACTTTAATTCATCGAGCACTCTCGCTAAGATATATGCAAGCACTAATATGTATACATACATACATACATACATACATGTATATATATATATATATATATATATATATATATATATATATATATATATATATATATATATATATGTTTGATTTTTTATTTTATTTTATTATGTGTATATATTGATTTTATATAATTTTCTTTAGTCTTCTCTGTAGTGGTGTTGAGTCGTTAGGTAGCATTTGGTAATTATCTGTTAATTGTTTTAATTCTAATGCTGCTGTATTTTGCTCTTCTACCTTTTCAACTTGTAAAACAAGGTTTTGGATGACTTTACTGCAGGTGTAAGCGGTTCTCACTAAATCTATGTCATATAAATATGGAAGCATAACATCGTTAAAATATGTAACTAATTTTGGTAGGCACTTTAAAAAGAAATTTGGATCCTTAGCAATACAAAATGTACAAGATTCACAATAATTAGCACCTGTAACAAACATTTGGTGCTGAACTTGGATGTAATAAAGGTGAATAAGTTTGATTCCAAAACTTTCATTACTTTTTACTATAAAACAAGAAGACATTGAAAGGTATTCTGAAATGGTTTTATGCTGAAAAAGGACATATGACTAACAAACCAAATCCACAACAAGTACAATTTATAATTCTATCAGGATTTGCACCCAGAAATGGATACTCAGAACATATTGTCAAGCCTGCTATGGCACAACTAAAATTTTTATGTAAAATTTTGTTTTTTCTAACATAACTTTTGACAGCAAATTCTTCATTGCTTCGTCTTCATGATAGCGCACTACTGGAAATAGTTTCAATTTGTTCAAAAATCTTTATACATAAATTAAAAGAGGATGTTGGATTTGTAATTGTTTGCCTAACACTAACTTTCTGAATTACCTCATGGGATACTGATAATGTAATAACACCATTTCTATATTAAAACCAATTAACAGAATTTGACTGGTCTGTTGTTATACTGTAATTTTTTTTAATATTAGAATTTGCTTGATAGGTTTTTAATTTATAGTGAAACAAATTCATATCACTTATACAAACTATTTAATCAATTGTTTTAGGATATTCTGTAGCAATTGTAAAATCAATATCTACTTTATAAAAACTTATTTTTTTAAACTGCAAAACACTTGCATTACCATTCGTAACTTTAGCAATATTCTCTTAGTCTTCAGCTAAAAATGTGACATCAATGTCTGTTCGTGAACGAGGTTCATAAAAGTTTTTACTTGGACCAGGTTCAACATCATCATTTTCAGGATGTGGTCGTCTAAAAAACTCCTACATCCCATTGTTATTTTTTTCCAGTACATGTTTTAATATGGCCTAACCTGACTTTATTCTTAATAGAATGCAATAAACTGAAGACATGCTTACAGGATGAACTGTAACCTGCAATACACTAACACTTAACAGTAAAAACATACTCCGAATGATAAAAACATACCCAAACTAAATATGGATTTTTGTTTATTCTTGCCTGTGGAACAACAGTAGCTCTAAAGTAACAATACCGAATACTGTCAACAATGTTATTAAAGGTGATATCTTTAACATGCCCAGAATATTGCAAGATTTTCCTTCTCTAAACGCCTTCATTGCACTCTTATTAGTAGCATATTTTTTAATGACTTCTAAAGTCGCATTAGGAAGATATTGACTTCCACTTTGCCAGTTATTTTTTAAATCTTCAGGAAATGGAAGATGTAGAATATCGTCAACAACTAACTTCCTTCTTCTACTCTTATTTAATTTATTGTTATTTATTTTATACGGTTATCAGTGGTAGGTAACAATAATAGGTTTAAAGATTTTGCCATAATAACTTTTTCTATCAAAAGTGCTTTTCGTGCACTTCCTAAACCAAGCGGGACACCACTTGATAACAAATCTACTTTCCACTTAGACAAATCTACTGAAGTAAAAACCATATTCAAATAAATAAGAATAATAATCTAGGCTAATGCAATTATCGCTGGATTTTCGCATAGAAATATATATTTAATAAGTTTGTTTGCTCCCAGGCGATCCCAAAATGCAATGCATGTTATAATGGCGTTGTTATCTGGCAAAAGGTCAATTGAAAAGTATTTCATTTTTTTCCAAAAAATGCTATTCAGTTGTTTTTTATTTCAGAAATAAATATTTTAAAAATAAATAGATTTTTTTCAGAATGTCAAAAAAAAGTAAAAATTGCTAAAAGGCCCATACTTGGATTAAAAAGTGCTAAAAAACCCAAATTTAAATAAAAAAAGTGAAAAGCCCATGCTGGAATCCTGCATAGCTTCTAGGGCCACCGGGCTCCCAGGGCTTATAATTATAATTTTATTATAAAATATTGTTACAACCCTCATTCAATCCTTTAACTGTAAAACATGAGCATTGGCAAACAATGCAGCTGCTCAGAGACAAGTTAGGCGCAAAATAACACAAATCAGAACTTCTTGTTTACAAAACAAGTGCTCTACCAATACACAACTACCGCATTGATATGCTAAGCCGTAATCTACTATTTAAAAATATATTATAGCAATATTAAAAATAAAGCTAAATTTAAAAGACAATTAAAAAAATACTTGAAGCAATTATCTGCCATGCAGTTTGCTTAATATCTTCTTGAAGACGCTTCATATGACTAAAAAAAAATAAAATAAAATAAAATACAACAAAAAATAAAATCATAAGAACATTAACAAGAAACAAACTCATAACACAAAATCAAATAGTAATGTCATAACAACAAAAATCAAAACAAAAATTATAATGAGCAATGAATAACTGCTCATTATAATTAAAAATTATAATGAGCAATTATTTAGAATTAATGATAATAAATTATCATTAATTCTAACAAAATTAAAGATTCACTCTCTTAAAGATTAACTGCAACATAAGGACAATTAATTAAATTTACAAAAATTAAAAACTATTATCTTGTATGCCAACATTAAAACTTTTATTGCCAAAAACAAAAAAGTAAAAAAGCCATTAACCATTAATACTATAAAAAAAAAAAAGCCTACCTTGTTGTAATTTAACCTCTAATATAAAAAATATATTATTTGGGTACTTGTTATTTCAAAAATAAAACCAATATTAGTCAACTTTGGTTCAAGTTATTTGTGCCAAATTAATTTGCAAATATATGGTTAGTGGAATAAAAACATATATGGTAAAGTTAAATGCATTATTCAATGGGGTGGAAAATTTTTAAATCTAATTCATTATGAAAAAATTAAAATCTTTTCAAATCAAACTTAAAAGTTTTAAATAGGATATTTTAAAAATGCCATCTGAAACACCCAAAAAAAAAAATTAAAAAAAAAAGCTGCATATTAAAACTTGAATATGATAAGTTTATTTAAGTTTTAACCAGAGTAGGTGTCATCACTTTGCATTATCTTACAATTAGACATATTGCTCAGTATAAATTAACTGTGAAAAAAAGTAAAAAACTTGATAAGAAAACAAGGACACAGGAAAAAATACAAAGATATATATGTTCTCCATAAAAAGATAAAACTAATCCAGATAAAGAAATTTTGGTTTTTTTTCTTCCTGTTATTAAGTGATGCACAATTAAGTACAAATAATAAAATAAGAGTATAAATAATTTAATACTGCAATAATTTAGTGCACACAGTTCAAATTAAAAGCATACCTTAAAACACTGAAAAATATATCAAAATGTGTCACAATAGCAACAACCCCTTCTGATTTGAAATCTGAATTGGCTTCTTAAAAATAAATTCAGTGTACATTTTAATATGCATATTACTTAAGAATACATTATACTTTTCTTTCTAAGAATACATTATACTTTTTTTTTTAAGAATATCTTAAGAGTTAATATTCATACCATCAAGCTTGTCATCCAGACAAGAAGGCTCTAAAACATTTTTTATTGAAAACCCATCGGTTGAAGTTGATAACAGATCATCTCTTGTTAGGGGAATATGAAATTCATACTCCATTGTAATAAATTTTTTTAATATCTAAATGTTCAAATGTCTGAAAAAAAAACCATGATATATATATATATATATATATATATATATATATATATATATATATATATATATATATATATATATATATATATATATATATATATATATCTGTGTGTGTGTGTGTGTGTGTGTGTGTGTGTGTGTGTGTGTGTGTGTGTGTGTGTGTGTGTTATATAATGATATGTTTCTATACTTTTACAACTATACACTCATAAGCAGTTTGCAGTTCATGTGTGCTCAACAGTTTCAAAAATCCATATCTTTAATTACCACAGTTTCTACAACGCAATGCATTATTTGACAATTACCTGTCAATGTACTCATCTTTGAACCATCACTGCATTTTAAACTATATTGATTATTATTATGAAAACATTAAAAAAAATAGTAAATAATTAGTTAATATTTTTAAAGGTTGAAATTGTTCTAATTTTTTGAGCAATATTTTCATTTTTAATTATACTATTACTATATCCACAACAATTGCATCAGCCAACCCTTGGACCCATGTCCAGTTTAGTTTGTAACTGCATAAATGTTGCCTTAAAACTCTGAATATGTTCAGGATCATTATTTATGTCATAAATAATAACCATAAAAAATGTAACAAATGTACAAAAACATAAATTATAACATATAATAATTTAAAAAAGGTAACCAAAATTAGATTAAAAATTGTATTTTTATAACAAAGCATTTTAATAAAACAAAAAATAATATTAAAAAAAGGAAATGAAAAAAAGAGTAATAAAAAAAATGTTCTTATTTGTATACATCTAGATATGGAAACCTATCTATCTATCTATCTATTTATCTATCTATCTATCTATCTATCTATCTATCTATCTATCTATCTATCTATCTATCTATCTATATATATATATATATATATATATATATATATATATATATATATATATATATATATATATATATATATATATATATATATATATATATATATATATATATATATATATATATATATATATATATATATATATTCAAATGCTTAAAGAAATAAGAAATCTATTAAGATTTGAACATTTGGAATTTGTATAATAATTTACACTTTATTATTTGTTTGTTACTTTGTCAAAATAATATAATTACAATTAGACCCTTATAAAAAAATCCTATTTTTTCAAAACTCAGTATTTTTAATGTACTGTGGTATTCTTTTGTGATATATTTAAGTCTATTAAAATCTCAATTGCCCAATAATTATTTTGTTAGATTTTTTACAGAAAATTGTCTAATAATTATATAAGATTTTGTTGCAGCTAAATGCAATTTGTCACTAAAAAGCTAATTAAAAGCATCAAGGGAATTCAATAAGCTTTGTGTTGATCATGGTTTCACTAATAACTTCAGTGAATCACAACTAACAGTTTTCATATCATCTTAAAATTTAAGATTTAAGACTTTAGTAAAGCCCATTATAACTTCAATTCCATTTAGACTCTTCAAATTTGAAGAGTTATTCATGCTGAAACTGATGCCAAGCAATTGAGGATTATTTTAGATGAACTTTTGAAATTCAAAAATCTATTTGACACAATTATTAAAAAATTACATTTTGGTGAGGCAATCACAGCATAACTATTTTTTAATCTTTGAAGAAAACCATTAAAAATAACTTACAAATAACATTTTAGGAAAGAAAAAAAAAATATTCATGCAACAAAAATAATTAAACCTCCACAATCAGGAATATGCCATATAGTTAAACATGGTTAAATTTACCAAAGATTAAACTTTTAACGTTTTAAATTGGTTTTCTTAAGTTTAAACGGTTGCTCAAAGTTTGAAAAAAAAAAAAAAAAAAAAAAAACAGGTAAAAAAAAGCAAAGGCTGCAGTATAATAGGAGCTAAAATATAATTTAAAGTTAACATTGCTTTAAAAAAAAATTCTTAAGATATACGTGTTGATATGTATAGTAAACATAAATATCCTAAACAAGATGTCATCTTGTTTGACATCTGATGACATCTCAGATGTAGAATATGAATCTGAAAACAAAGAAATAATAATACTAAATAAAAAATTTAGTATAAATTGTTTAAAAATAAAAAATGAAAAGTCAATGTTGCTCAAGTGCTATTAATAAATAAATATAATTAAATAAAATAAAAAAATCATTAGCAACATAACATCAAAAATATTTCTGAGAAAAAACTAAACCTATTTTCCCGCTTTTTTTACAATACAAAGATAAATGTACAAATTATACTCCGGATGCAGACATTCCCGGTTATGTTAAGTTTGTCCGGAACACAAACTGCTCTAGCCCGTCGTGAAAGTAAGGCTATCGTTGATTACTGCCCGGGTTGCATATTCAAATTTAACCGTTTAAAGTTTGAATATGCATTATGGGCTGCATAAGTTTAAAATTCATTTCATTCATTTTTATACATTAAAACCATTTTTATACATTAAAACCATTAAAATTATTATATTATAAACAGTATAACATTATCAATTTGGTATGTGAAAGAAGATCTTGAAAACCTTGTTGCTAAAAGTTTTAATAGTTACGATTTCTTTATCACCGTCAGAAACTCTGAAAAAATTCAATATAACGTGTGTTCGTTTCAATATAAGGTTTCTGATTCAGGTACAAACTTATTATTACTCGATGATTATTATTATTACTACAATGTTTTCTGTTACGTAAAACAGAAATTAATCCAACTTGTTTATCAATTTAACTCTCGGACAAAAATCTTTTAAAACCTGAAAGTTGAAAAATATATATAGTATTTTAAATATATATAGTATTTTAAATATATATAGTATTTTAAAAATATATATTATATTTATAGTATTTTAGCATACAAGAACATGTGCATATATGCGTCTTCATAACAATCAGAAAGACGTTTTCTTGTCTGCTAAGTATCTTTGGCACCCGAAACAGTGGAGATGATATTTTTATACCGCAATTGGGACTTGCGGAACATGGACACTCTTTTTAATTTTTTAATTTTTGCCGTATAAATTTATTCAAGCGGTAAATCATAATATAAATACAAATAGCAAGAATAAGACGGTTACCTAATTGTAGAGGAGGGGAGGGGAAATCTGTTAATTTCGAAAATAAATTTCCTCGATTTAAATTAAGGTGGTTATTTTTAGCTGAGTTGTTTTGCAGACTCTTTATTTCTGAGATAACTATTTATATCAAGAATTGATGGATTGATGAGACAACTTGTCTCACCACCAAGTCCCTTTAGGCACTCTCACAAAAAAAGCCAAAAAAAAAAAAAACATTCCTAAACAAGTGGAATCATTGAGTTAAAAGTTTTTATTGACTAAGAACAACTTTTAGGGAAAGTGTTATTTTTTTTATTGGGTAACCGGATTCCTACCCGTTTGTTCAACGGGTACCCGAGCAGGCATTTTCACGATTTTCAGCAGCTCTATTTGAAAAAATGGTTTGCCTTAAATAGCAAATATTTCTTTGATGGGAAATAAACATTAAATTATTTGGATAGAACAAAGTTGAAGAACTCGCGACCTCTAAAATTTGTTGCAAAACAATGTTTATCTAATTTAAGCAATTTTTTTCTTATAAAACCGGTCACTTATTGAATTTATATCTTCCTTAAATTACCATTTATCATCATTAACCACCACAGTCAACAGCAATACTTTAATATTTTCAACATATACAATTCTTGATATAAATAGTTATCTCAGAAATAAAGAGTCTGCAAAACAACTCAGCTAAAAAAAACCACCTTAATTTAAATCGAGGAAATTTATTTTCGAAAATAACAGATTTCCCCTCCCCTCCTCTACAATTAGGTAACCGATTGTCTGCAAAAAGAAATCCATTTTGTTGTTTCGAATTATAGGAGTTTGATCCTAAATATATAAAAAGGCCTTGAAAAAACCGAAAAATTTGTTTGATTTAAACGATTTTTCAAATTATAGTTGTTCGAATTAAAAGAGTTCATTTGTATAAATAAATAATAATGGCTTTTTATTGTAAGGTGATCGGTTTGCGTCTACTCAAATTTCATTCCGCAAATTCCTAAGTTGTTAACATAAACATTAATTTCCACGTGCTTAAAAAACCTTAAGTGTTATGTTTTGTGTTTAATATTTTTGTTAATCAATTAATCAATCAATATGTTTTCACTTTAATAACTGCATATAGTTATACATAGCGAGGAACTTTAATAACTGCATAAATTATACAATAGCGAGGAACAGTTACAAACTTATTACAATAGTTGAACAATTACAAGCTTTGTTAATCTTTGCTATTCTTGTATAACGACTAAAAAAAATAAATTTAATCTCTACGCTTTTATACACACACACACACACACACACACACACACACACACACACACACACACACACACACACACACACACACACACACACACACACACACACACACACACACACACACACACACACACACACACACACACACACACACACACACACACACACACACACACAAGAAAAGAAAAAGAAACATCTGAAAGAAAATAAGTAAAGAAG
>NC_061162.1:39856765-39969265 GCF_022113875.1 Hydra vulgaris | reverse complement strand
TTAATAATCATTGTTTCTGTCTTCATATATTTTTTACAGTTTAGTATTGCAGCAAGACTTAAATATAAATTATAAAATTAAAATAAATAAAATTCATTTAATCAAAGTTTTAAAAATTTAGATATGTAATATATAGTTTAATTTAATTAAACTTTGTATTGCATTTGTAATATAAACTTGTAAATAAATAAAATACAAATACTTACTACAAAAAATTTATAACTAACAATTAATGGTGAAATAAATTTATATATACATAGGCGTGGGCTATTCCATAAAAACATGACAGGACAGGCTAGTAAGAAACCATCTCAAATTTTATTCATACCTTGTCAAAATGGTCACATTCATTGGAATGCTTTATGAAATTTTAGCTTTATTATCAAATTGATTTTTAAGATATGGTTACTTCAAGTTCATTTATTTTAAAGGATTGTTTAGTGTTGTTTTTGTTTTACCAATTGTTGTACCACCATACAAATGACCATGCTAAATATTTGCACCTGTATGGTATTTATCTTCCTTAAAAGTATTTTCCTATATCTATTATCTTAATTAACATCTGTTTTATACAAATAATATTTAAAGCATAGTAAGTGTGAGAGTCTTATTTTTAAAAGAGAGTCTTTTTTTAAGGTATTGTTATGTTCTTCATTGAGTTGTTAAAGAAATGTTTTATAATTGGAATTATTTATTATAACAAAATGTATTAGAGGTTGCTCAATAAAAAGTTTAGAGGTTGCTCAATAAAAAGCCTTTTTATTATAGTAGTTATATGAATATTTTTTGAGACAAACAGTGGCTGTGATGTTTAGTGGATGGTTGTCTACCTGTCGCTCTGTTCCAAAAAAAAAAATTTGGATTCTTCTGTCCACAATACATTTTACCAGTCTGTTCCTGTCTGTCTAATTTTTATGAGCTGGAGCCATTGAAGTCAATGGGTCTAGGTCATAAAAAGTATTCTAAACTTTCTCAAACTTAATCGCGATTAAGTATGTTTCAGAAAGTTTATAGTATACAAATAAAAAAATATAAGTTGTATTATTCATTTCAAAAATACATTTGTACATTTTATTCGAATTAGTTTATGACTTTAGAAACAATTTTAAAATTTAATATCAATTATTATAAGTAAAAAATGGTTAACATTTAAACTGACCAGAAACATTTGCCAAGCAGTGTATATATATAGAAAAAGAACAACAACACTATATAACACTATATTAAAATAAAATTAAAAAAATCAGAAATAAGTGATAGCATAAATTTGCTATTTTTATAACTAAATTTTTATTATTATTTTTAAAGGTTGCAAATTGCCCACGTGAAGAGAATTTTAGTAATGATTATAAGGTCAGTTTTTGTACAATTTTATTGGTCCACAATTTTTTTATTACTTAACTTCAGTTTTTATTTAATTTTATTGGTCTACAATTTTTTTTAATATTTAACTTTTTTGTTTTTATGTAATTTAATTGGTGGTCCACAATTCTTTTATACTTAAAGTCAGTTTTTGATCAATGTTTATGTTTTGATAAACTATATTATGCTAGGTATATTTGGAACAATTGTTTTATATTATTTTATTTTGACATAGTTGTAAGAGTTATTTACTTTGTTTTAAGTGGGATATACTTGGTAGAAAGATAAAACTACTGGCTCAATCTAAACTTACTCGTTTATTGACTTCTGATAAATGGAATAGCTTAGATAACTTTCTTCACATTTATAAAGGCACATTTGATATACCTCACGTATGTTTTAAAATTTTTTAAAAATTTTTTAAACGTTGTTATACAAATTGAACTTATTGAGTTTTTAACGTGATTTTTTTCTATATTTTATATTGAAGGGTTATTATAATTGGGATTCTGATGTCAAATTTGGTGAGCAGCGTTTGCGTGGCTGTAACCCAACGTTAATTCAACTGTGCACTAAAGTACCTGAAAAGTAACGTTATTTTTGTTACACTTTTTTAACTAATTATTTTTTATTATTTTAAAAAGTTAATATTAAATAATGCATTATATATATATATATATATATATATATATATATATATATATATATATATATATATATATATATATATATATATATATATATATATATATATATATATATATATATATATATATATATATATATATATATAAAATATTATTTTAATATTTTTGTTTGGTTTTCAACTTTCAGTATAATTTTTTTTTTTTTTTAGTTTTGCTGTATCAAATGAAATGGTTGGTCCATTTTTGGATGGTTTAACTCTCGACATTGCCATTGAAAAAAAAGAGATATTTTGGGTTAATCTTGGTTTCTTAGATAACTTGTGTTGTAAAGATGCTAGAAAAGTATGCTTATACGTATTAATATCTATCCACATATTATCATAATATCCACAAAAATATTCAATATGTTACTTAATTTAAAAGTACTCAGAAATTTGTTGTCAAAACTAACACTAAATAACATGTTTTTCTCCCTTTATTTAGTTAATATAGCTTTTTATTTAAATGATATAATAATTATTTAATTAGATAAATATAATAAACCTTGGACTAAAATTATTTATCTAATTAAATAAATAAATATTATATATTTTAAATAAATAGCTATAGCATTTAAATAAAGGGATAAAAACATGTTATTTAGTGTTGGTTTTGACAACAAATTTCTAAGTATTTTTAAATTAAGTAATATATTGAATATTTTTGTGGATAGTTTTGATTGACACAACAGAAGATATTTTTGCTGGAAAAAACTTTTGCTGAAGAAATTTTAATGAAATTTAATTTTATGGTTTTGGATTCAAATTATGACAATAAATTAAACTAAAATCAGTTTATGGTTGAATTAAAAAAAGATGTTAAAAAAAGATAGTGAATTTTTTAAAAATGTTTTAATTGCAAAAGCAAATAAACATTAAAATTTTTTGCATGATTCCATTGATAATTAGTTTAATAAAAATTTGCCAATAGAATCATACAAAAATTTATCGATACAGTAATTCTACTAGTTGTTATTTTGATTCCAACTAGTAGAATTGCCGCAATAAAAAATTAATGAAAATAAAAGACTTATTAAAGAGTTCTTGATTAGCTCTATTCTTTGCAGAACAAGCCCTACTCTTTAGAGGCCATTTATGAGTACACTAGTATAGGGAAAGTTCTGCTAATTTGTAAAACTTTGTAAACTACATTTCAAATCTGATTCGACTTATGCAAAACAGATGTCAAATTTGAAACATTACCTATGCAAATTTATTATTTGTCTGTTGAAATTGTTTTCATACTGATTTAATTGATGCTTTGTCTGCAAAAGTTTATTTTAAATTTAGTTAAACTTTCTCTAATTGTTAAAGCAAAGTTTTGTAAATTATTTGGCGTTATATAAATTGATTGAGCGTTTTCTAAATTGAAACTAGAATATTGTGCAGAAACATGTATCAGAATCTTTTTCTGTGAGTAATTTCGACAAAAAAAGTTAAATTTTATTGTTAAGCCAATCAAAATAAATTTTTATACTTGTATAATATAAGTAAAACCAAAAAGTCAAAAATTGAAGTTCGGATTGGCCAAGCAGATTTGTTTCAACCAGTATGTAGTACACTGTGCAATATAAAGTTGATGAAGGTTGATAAAATTTATTATACAATGTAAAATTTAATAAATATAAAATGTCATGGTTAATATAATACAAAAACTCTTTATAACATATTGGGGAGTATATTTTTGTTGTTGACTGCATAGATCTACAAAATAAAATTTTGTTGTAAGACTTTCTTTATATTTTTGTTATGCCTAGATTCTAGACCCAAATAGTTACACTGCTTAAAGTGTTTAAGGTATTAAGAAGCATTAAAATGAAAAACAAATGGTTTGTTTATTACTTCTTTTGAAATATAAACATGGTTTCTCCTTTTCAAATATAATTAAAAATTTATTCAATATACATTAGCACATTATATTTTGCTTGATATGGTAATATATCATGTTATTTTGATTTTGTTTATATATCATGTTGATTTGATATGTTGGTATATCATGTTATTTTAATATGTTTATATATCATGTTAATTTAATATATTTATATTATCCGAATGTTGTATTGTTTTAAGATTTGTTCACCAATGGCACTTTTTCATGCTAAAAAAAATGGAGACTTGGTTCCAATTGCAATTCAACTGTTTCAGGAGCCTTCTTCTATCAATCCAGTAAGTTTGTACGTTTTTTATTTGTCTTCTCAGAAAGAGAACTAATTATAAGAGCTATATTTAAAATCACAAAAATCAAGAGTATAACAAAAAAAAAAATTTTCAACTTTTTTTAATTTTAAATAGATTAGTATTACATATTAATTTATAAAGAATAATGCAAAATAAGGTTACATATAAGCAGAATAATTGATTATCTTCTTGCTTATCTCTTATTTATTATTGTTTTATATTTATACTGATTAGATATTTACATTCTATTATTTTTCAAGCAAAGTTAAATGTAATACATTTTAATTATAAATATAAAATAATAATAATGAACGAGACACATAATACATTGTATCATGTGTCTTGTTCAACCCCATGGAAAAATACCCATGAGATTCTCATTCTAAGTGGCTTTATTAGCATTTTTTAAATAAATTTTAGATTGCTTTTTAGAAATGCGAACTGCTATAAAATAAAATATAACAGGTTCAAAAACCAATGATGTAAACATAGACATAGATATTTAAAATTGGGAATGTAATAATACAATAGTTTTCACTACATCTTAAAATGATAAACATATATAATAATGAATATTAATAACAAAAGTCCTTGTAGGATTTGCTTTTTTATGCAAATGCTAGAAGAAGTTAACACCTACTGAAAATACCCTGCCTCTGAGGCTCTTGATTGAAATAAGGTTAAAAATGGTGTCTATAAAATTACTCATCTTCGGCATGTGCTAATTACACCCAGTAGTTTGCTGAGAGGCTAATTCCATAAATAGGTGTAAAATATCAAAGTATCAACCATTCCATATTGCTTATGGGTGGTATCCCTGTTAGTACTTTTAATGTAACTTTGATATTTACAATAATAAATGACTTGGCTCTAATACCACTGACCCTGCACTGAAACTTACAACTTTTATCATTCTTGATCTTTTACTGACATAGTTAACTCGGTAACTTACATTTACTCTGACCTTTGTTTATGTCAGTTTCTCCTTGTTTCAATTTGCATGGTTCTATGCTAAAATTGATGCATAAAACTTTAAAATATTTATACGGATATTTATAAGTATGAAATTAGAAATAGATTTATAGGCAATTTATTTGTTTTATTGTAAAATGCTTGTGTTCTGTTTGAACTTCTAGGGGTTCCAGTCTTGACTGTATTATTTCTCAACTATGTTAATGATCTTTTGACAAAACATCTTTTTACTCCAGTTTATGTGATCACAAAATTCACTTTTATGAATACTTAGACAACCAATCTTAAATCTGATCCCTCTTCTGTGACAATTTGGAGCTTACAGTGGCTGGTGAATTTTAACCCAAATAAAAATTGCAATAATTTTTTGCAGTAAAGTTTTATTTACTGCAAAAAATTATCACGATATTGTTGATATTCCTATTACTTTTTTTTCCACTTTATGACTTGTTCACAACTGACCTCTCATGAAAATCACATATACAATCCATTGGTAAGTTATTACTGTGTTTTCCACTTTATGTCTTTATGAATTACTGTTCACAACTGACCTCTCATGAAAATCACATATACAATCCATTGGTAAGTTATTACTGTGTTTTCCACTTTATGTCTTTATGAATTACTGTTCACAACTGACCTCTCATGAAAATCGCATATACAATCCATTGGTAAGTTATTACTGTGTTTTCCACTTTATGTCTTTATGAATTACTGTTCACAACTGACCTCTCATGAAAATCGCATATACAATCCATTGGTAAGTTATTACTGTGTTTTCCACTTTATGTCTTTATGAATTACTGTTCACAACTGACCTCTCATGAAAATCGCATATACAATCCATTGGTAAGTTATTACTGTGTTTTCCACTTTATGTCTTTATGAATTACTGTTCACAACTGACCTCTCATGAAAATCACATATACAATCCATTGGTAAGTTATTACTGTGTTTTCCACTTTATGTCTTTATGAATTACTGTTCACAACTGACCTCTCATGAAAATCGCATATACAATCCATTGGTAAGTTATTACTGTGTTTTCCACTTTATGTCTTTATGAATTACTGTTCACAACTGACCTCTCATGAAAATCGCATATACAATCCATTGGTAAGTTATTACTGTGTTTTCCACTTTATGTCTTTATGAATTACTGTTCACAACTGACCTCTCATGAAAATCACATATACAATCCATTGGTAAGTTATTACTGTGTTTTCCACTTTATGTCTTTATGAATTACTGTTCACAACTGACCTCTCATGAAAATCGCATATACAATCCATTGGTAAGTTATTACTGTGTTTTCCACTTTATGTCTTTATGAATTACTGTTCACAACTGACCTCTCATGAAAATCGCATATACAATCCATTGGTAAGTTATTACTGTGTTTTCCACTTTATGTCTTTATGAATTACTGTTCACAACTGACCTCTCATGAAAATCGCATATACAATCCATTGGTAAGTTAGCATCTGCTAAAGTTGCTTATTTTTATCAGACTTGCCATTTTCTTGTTCCTGGTTTCATTCTTTACCTATGCAAATTTATTATTTGTCTGTTGAAATTGTTTTCATACTTAGGCTGATTCTTTAAATGATGCTTTGTCTGCAAAAGCATATTTTAAATTTAGTTGAACTTTCTCTAGTTGTCAAGTTTGCATCTTTTCAAACTTAACAGCTACTTATACAAGCTATTATCTTATAATTCATCAACCAAAACTTGCATGACTTGTCACTCAGCAAAGTTGCACCTTTTTAGCGTATATTTCCCTTTATACTCTAAAAACTTTTATTTATCAATTTTTTTTTCCTCAATTTCTTTAGAATTCTCTCTCATCTTCATGTTTTTCTTCAACTTTTCAATTTACAGTTTTTTTAATCTTTTTTCAACCATTTTCTTTCTCTTTAAATATGTTCTTTGTTTTTTGGTAACTCTGAACTCAAATAGTGGTTGCTTTAAGCCTTTTTAGGAGTAAATTGGTTAAAAAAATGATTTTTAATTTAATATAAGTTTTTTTGTTGTTTAGGTATTTCTTCCAAGTGATCCACCCTATACATGGATGTTGGCTAAAATGTATTTCAATAACGCTGATTGTGCTGTACATCAATCTTGTACACATCTTGGTATGTACGTCAGGCCTGTACACATCTTGGTATCTTCTGCTATTAAAAATGTTTATTTTATAAACTGTTATACTGTTTTCTTTTTAATCATTTATTAGTATTCTTAAATGTTGTTATATTTTTATTGCGTATATATTTTTGAACTTTATAAAAAGTTTTTATAATAAAATTTTTGCAAAAACTGAATAATATAATTTTTTTATTTTGTGTACTTTTTTTTTAACGTTCTCTAATAATATCCTAATAATAATATATTTTTATCATTATATTAATTTTTATTTTTCAATATTATCTAAGAAATAGAAATTAAGAATAAATTTATTTTCATATTTTATTTTCTCTGTTTTCTAATCGATTGTAGGTTTTAAAAACTTTTATCTTTGAAACTTTCTTTTTCCACAAACTGCATCTCTTTTGTTCCCAAAGTCTAACATTTTTCAGAATAACTTCTGCTCATCTTATTGAGCCCGTGTACAACTTGTTTTGTACAATATAAAAATAATTATAAAAATATTTTATGTATGTATATATATGTATGTATATATATATACATATATATTTATATATATATATATATATATATATATATATATATATATATATATATATATATATATATATATATATAATATATACATATATATATATATATACATATATATATATATATATATATATATATATATATATATATATATATATATATATATATATACATATATATATATATATATATATATATATATATATATATATATATATATATATATATATATATATATATATATATATATATATATATATATATATATATATATATATATATATATATATATACACATATATTACATAGGGGAGAGCGGGGTTTTTATGACATTGAGTGAAATATTTTTTGCTGTAAAATCATTTATCAAAGACCACTTCTGTTTTTACAACCAACTCCACCCATGGGGTTGGATGTCACATACAATAGGGCTGGTTGTCACATTTCTTGGTACGTTTTGATTAAATTTAAAACTAGTACCAATAAAATTTGTTTATATAATACAATTTTTTTTTTAATATAACACTATAAATACATTTAGTTTAGGACTATTTAATTGTTTTTGTCAAAAAAGGTGTTTTTATAAATTGTTGGGTGAAGAACACAGTTTACATATAAATTGGTGTAATCCTGGTGTGTATTCTTCATGAGTCCATTTTTGGCAAGTCCACTGTTCTCTTGATCTGCTGTTACCAAATGATTCACAACAATAGATACATTGATACTCTCCATCTTTAGATGAATTTAAGGCTATTGAAGTTTTTTTTGGGGCAAAATTTGACTTTATCAATTTTTTTTTACTTTCATTAATAAATGATTTATGATTCTTATAACATTTGCTTTTTTAATTTTTTTTTAATTTTTATAATTAGCAAGCCATGCTTTGACAGGCGAGTAAGTAAGAATCATAGATGAACGCTTTTCCCTACCTCTTTTTGACGCTAACCTTGGATCTGCTTTAGGCAGAGGCCTTATACTTTCAGGCAGTAAAATTGAATTTTTTAAAACTAAACTTTTAAAACTCGAGGCAATTGAAACCATCCCTACATATTATGTGACATGCAACCCCTTCTATGTAAGTTGCAAGACACCTGTAAATTTACCTAAAAATGTGTAAGTTTCATGAGAATTTTTTGTGGATTAAGTTACTCAAATTATTAAAAAACTTAAAAAATGTACATTCAAAGCACAATGAAATAATTTTTGTTTAATAAAAGAAAACTAAGTGAGCGAAATTTAACTTTTTCATATCAAAAACCTATAAAACGAATAACTTTTTTTCTACACGCTAAAAAAAGCTGAAAATTAAAGTGAAAATGTTTTTTTTATATAACATTTCCATTGTATGATTTTAAAGTTCTACATTTTTTCTACATTTCCTGTTGTAAAGGTTGTGACAACCAACCTCGTTTGACAACCTAATGCGGTAGTGGTGTAGTGGTAGAGCGCTCGCTTCATAAACGAGTGGTTCCGAGTTAGATCCCCACCACGTCCCTGGTAGTACTGCGCTCAACTCGTTTCTCTGCGCAGCGGCGTGGTTATAACCACAAATAAGTAGCCTCCTCGTCTGTAGTGACCTTCTCGGTCTTGAGGTGGTGAATTAAAATAAAAAAAAAAACCAACCCCGTTCTCCCCTATATATATATATATATATATATATATATATATATATATATATATATATATATATATATATATGTATATATACTTACTAAAGCGTGTTTTGATAAGCATTTGCTCAATTTTTCTGCTTACCTTAAGCCATACTGTTTTTTTCGAAAAAGAAGAAGAAGAAACAAAGAATGATGAATAAAACGATTGCTTCCCCATCCCAAACTGATCGAAAAATATATATATATATATTTTTCGATCAAACTTATTTCTACCATGCTCCTTAAATTAATCCAGAAAGATTTGTATGAGGAATTATTCTACAATGATCTTAGCAATGTCACCATTCTTTCATGTATAATATGTTTCTCCTTAACATTTGCAATGGCTCTGCTTTATACCTGCATAGAAAATGCAAGCAAAAGATAAAAAGATTTTACTATTTCACTATTTTATACTGAATTATCTGCTGCCTCTATTGCATGCATGGTGTCCTAAACATTCTGAAAAGTCTGCATCAAATATCGGTAGCTATTGAACATAGTGAATATGCATTTTCTCTTAACTACATGTATAGTAAAAGATATTGATAACTCATTTAGGCAATATAATGTAATAATTCTAATCTAGTTAGTTAAAGATCTGTTTGATTAGCAACTGCTCTATTTTGTCAAATTAGAATTTAATCTTACAGGTTTATAGTCAATTTTTAGGTAGATTCTTCAGTTTCTTTGATATGTGAGTATAATTGTACCATAAAAAAACCATATACCATATATATATATATATATATATATATATATATATATATATATATATATATATATATATATATATATATATATATATATATATATATATATATATATATATATATATATATATATATATATATATATAAATATATATATATATAAATATATATGTATAAATATATATATATACATATATATATATATATATATATATATATATATATATATATATATATATATATATATATATATATATATATATATATATATATATATATATATAAATGTATAAATATATAAAGGTGAAGTGGGGGTATAACCGCATATGGAGGCACAACAGTTTTTAAACATTTCCCTTTGAAAAATGTTATCTAATATGGCAAAAAATATACTACGCGTTTGTAAAACAATTTCTTTCATAGTTTTATTATATATATATATATATATGTATACATATATATATAATTAAATATATATATATATATATATATATATATCAACCTTCGGAATTAGGGTCGGCATTCGGCAATGGCGACCTAACTGCCGACCTAAACGTGTTTGCGGTTGGCAAAAAAGATTTGGTTTTGCTGACCTTGTTTCAATGATTTATGGTAAGACTTTTGTATTTGCTGACCTGATGCTGACCTCTTAAAGATTGAGGTCGGCAAATTATTGCTGACCTCAATTTTTCTAATTCCAAGGATTGTATATATATATATATATATATATATATATATATATATATATATATATATATATATATATATATATATATATATATATATATATATATATATATATATATATATACAACCAGATCAGGGATTATCTTTTTCCTGATATTTCCAGAATTCCAGATATTTTTCTCAACTTCCAGATATTTTCTCAAATTCCAGATATTTTTCTCAGCAGTTTTTCTGGGTATCAAAAATGTTTTCCATATATACAAGTTTAGGAATATATTTTTGTAATATATTTGTTTTCTAAGCTTTTTCACTCATTACTCAAAAAAAGTTAATAAAAAATTAAAAACAACTCAGCTAAAAGCAAAATTGAGAGGAATATAAGGAATATAATATAAAATATATTCCGGATATTTTACCCTAATAATTTTCCAGATTTTTAAAATATGACCTGGATGATCTATGTATATATATATATATATATATATATATATATATATATATATATATATATATATATATATATATATATATATATATATATATATATATATATATATATATATATATATATATATATATATATACACCCCTAAACTATGATGGACTATGAAAAACTGATTTCTTATTAGAGACAAAATAATCAGGTATTTTCATTATGTTACTTTCCATCCATTCCTCCACTTTAAGTTTTAAACAAATATGTAACTTACATTCTACTACATTTTCCAATCTTAATATAAAAATAATGGAGTTAAATTTTATTTAACATAGTTTGTATTTTTATCATTTTCTAACTTCTAAAAATCTTGCAGTTCAGTTCTGTTTTTTTTCTGATTTATTGTTCTTCAATAAATCAGAAAAAAATGTTTTTATTTTTTCAGAAAATTATATATTATATACTATAAAATTATATATTATATCCTATAAAATTATATATTATATACTATATAATTACATATTATATACTATAAAGTTTTTGTACATTGTTTAGGGTTTACTCATTTGGTTTGTGAGTCTGCGTGTGTCACTGTCCATCAATCTCTTTCCCCTTCACATCCTGTCTATCGCTTGTTAGCTCCTCATTTTTTATACTTAATTGCTATTAATAGGTATCTTTATTTTATAGTTTACTTAGTTATCTTATTTATAGTGTATTAGTTTACAAGTTCACTAATTTATACTGTATTAATTAAATAATTATCTAATTTATACTGTATTAATTATCTAATTATCTAATTTACAATGTTAATTCACAAATTCACTCATTTATACTGTTCATTTTTACTGTATTATTTTATAATACTAACTTATACTACTAGTTTATAATAGTAAAAAAGTATTACTTTAGTAATAATAAAAACTAAAAAAGTATATGCAATAGTGAACAAAGAATCAGTATATATTAATTTATAATAAAAATTTGATAACTCAGAAAAACTTTTTTTACATTTCCATAATTTTTTTAGTGAATTTAAGTGCACAATTTTTAAAATGTTTAATTGAGAAAAAATCATACACAGGGCTGCCGAGAGAAAGAAGCAAAAAGGTAATGTCTCGGGCGCTAAGATATTAAGGGTGCCAGAAGAAGTAAAACAAAAAAAATCATTATGAGATTTTTGTAGCAAAAAAGTAAAACTTTGTTTTTATTGATAAGGCATAAAAACAATTATTTGGTGATATGCGCCAATAACTACTTATTAAAATTAAAGCAAGATTGATAAAAGTTAAATTTTGAAAAGTTTTAATTTCAAAATAATTATTTTAGTTTTAAAAAAACATCTTCTATTTGAAAAATAACTTGACTTCTTCATAAAATAACAACTCTTGAATTATAAGGTGCTTTACTAATATTAGGAATTTTCTGAAATTTAACAAGTGGGAAATGTCTTTTTTCATCATAGAGTTTGAACATAATTATCAGATGATGCAATAATTTCATATCATATGCCCAGCCTGACTTATAGACAATCACTTCTGTTCCATTCGCAAATTTTGCTTGTAGTTCCTCATAACTGTTCATTAACTGAGATAACTGTTTATTAACTGAGATAACTGTTCATTAACTGAGATAACTGTTTATTAACTGAGATACAAAAGTAAAATAGTTAGGAGATTTTTTGAATAAAAAAAAGATACTCAATATAAAAAAAATGCAAAGATAACATCTATGTAATAGTGTACATCTATGCAATAGTGGAAAAAGAAGTACATCTATGTGGTGAGCGCTCAAGAGTACATCTATGCAATAAAGCGCTAAGCGTACATTTATGCAATAGAACGGTAAAGAGTACATCTATGCAATAGTGGGTCAGTGGTAAACTCTCACTTAATAAGTAAAAAAAAGTAAGGTATGGAGTTCAAACTTTGTCACATCCCTTATTTTACTATGCCACCCTTGTTTCCTCTATGCATAAACCTTTGTTATAAAGGTTTGTTTTTTTGAGTCATAGGATTAAAAAAGAATTGTAGAAACAAAACAAAAATTAACCATTTTTCTTGAATGTAGTCGAACCCTCCATGAAAAATGTGCCACTACATTCAGCAAGTGAACTTACCTGTGTTTATTTGTTACATGAAAGTCTTAAGGAGGTGTACTTGTGAAAAAAGAATAAGAATACTGCTGAGGGAGCGAATGCAGACCCCTTTGAAAATATAGTCAAGACAGTTACTTTTTGTTTTATCTCTTCGTCGATATCACAATATCACCTGTGTTTGAAGCATAAACTATGGTTAATTTTCTGTATGGAGAAACAAGTTGAGTGAAGTTTGACATTGAAATCTCTCAGATATTTTAGCACTGTGTAAGTAGAGGGTAAGAATTGAAATCTCTCAGATATTTTAGCACTGTGTAAGTAGACTGGGTAAGAATTTAAGATCTGTTGAATAATAAATCTAACATAAAGTATTTATATAATAAAAGTATAAAAAAATTATCATGCATATTGTAAATAATATTTTACAACTTCATTTTTAGTTTAGCTGTAGAAAAGCTTCTTGCACCAGATGGTTGGATTGACATAACAATGACAATGGGTGTATGTGGACTTATGGAAATACTAAAAAGAAAGTAGGAAAACAGATATATTTTTATATGTATAAGTTTTATTCATTTTTGAAGTACCAGTTGAGAAATCTTCTAGATACAAGTGGAAAAAAATCACACTGCAGTATAAAAAATCACGTAGGATCAAAAAAATTTAGTTTTTGTTTATTTTTTATTATTCTTTCCATAATATTGATTAAATTTATTTTTAGATGGAATAACTGGAGACTTGATCGTGATGGTTGGCTGCCTAATGATATAAAAAATAGAGGAGTAAGTAAATATTTAAACGTTTGTAAAACTATTTTCATTTGTAAAAAAAAAAACATTTTTTTTGTACTGAAAAAGTAAAAAGTGTTTAGCATTTCATTTAAAATAGGTTGGCGATACTACTATTTTGAAAAACTATATGTACCGTGATGATGGTCTTCTTATTCATGAGGTGATTTTAAAATATGTTACAGAAGTCCTTACTGCTGTATATGGTTAGTCTTATTTATTTTTTAACTTTTTTTCAAGAAACCATAAAGAACTTTTTGTTTAAGTGTGTTCTCTTTTCTTTTTTTAGATACTCCTGAAAAGTTGAAAGAAGATTACGAAATTCAAAACTGGGCTTTTTGCTTGACTGATGAAGCTAATGGTGCTGGCATAAAGGTTTTGTTTATTTTATTCAGTTTTTTTTATTTTATATCAAAAAAACTTAATAAATAAACATTAAATTTTCATTTACAAGTTATTTATAAACAAAATTATTTAAATACAATAATGTATAGGGTGTTTTTGGTAATGGAAAATTTGAAGAGCTGGAAGACCTTATTAAAACTGTATCATCAATTATTTTTCTTGGAAGCGTTGGTCATGCATCTGCCAACTTTTGTCAGTATGATGAATATGCTTTTCCTCCTAATTATCCAGCAATAATGAATGGAGAAGTTCCTACTTCAAAGGTTATAATATTACTTTGCTAATTTTACTTATTATGTATAATGTTAATATAAAAAGGTAAGTTAATAAAAATATGAAAAAGAAATTAAAATTAAGTAAATTTTTATACTACTACTATTCGTTTTATATAACTTCCGTTTTCATAAATTCACTAGATTTTGTCAGTTCTGCATTATATAACTACTTATCCGTTTTTATAAAAAGTTAGTTTTGATTGTTAGTTTTGATAAAAAGTTGTAAGTAGAAGTACTTAGCAGTAGCAGCAGTAGTAGTAGCAGCAGCAGCAGTAGCAGCAACAGTAGTAGTAATAGTAGTAGTAGTAGTAGTAGTAGTAGTAGTAGTAGTAGTAGTAGTAGTAGTAGTAGTAGTAGTAGTAGTAGTAGTAGTAGTAGTAGTAGTAGTAGTAGTAGTAGTAGTAGTAGTAGTAGTAGTAGTAGTGCTTTGCTCAAAAGTTAATTGATAACCATAAAATATATAAGTTAGTCCGTTTATTATCCGTTTTGATAAATTCACTAGATTTTTTCAGTTCTGCATTATATATATTTGCTCTGCTCTGCTCTGCATTTTTGTTTTTTATGATTAGAATAAAAAAATGAATGAATTTGATATATAAAAAATAAACAAAGTAAAAGTATAACAAATAAAGTTAAACTAATACAAAAACAAAAATATGACAGGCCAATCAATACTTACAAAAATAAAAATATGTACTTCTAAAAAAAAAATGAACAAAGTTATATAACAAACATTATTCACTAAATAAAGACTTATAAAATAGATAATTGACTGCAAAATAAAAAAATAAATGTTACACATTTATTATTTATGTGCTGATACACATTTGTACATTTATGCATTTGATAAAATTTTAAATTTTTAAAAATCAACTTTGTATTTTTTTTTTTTTTTTTTTTTTTTAACATCTTCACTTCCAACAAGGCTGCAAGCAACCACTATAAGAGTTGGAAGTTACTGGAAGAGAAAAGACTAAATCTGTAGAGCAAGATGACGATTGACTGATGACTTAAAAGATTGCAAATTATATGAATCAGGAAAGCAAGATGAAGGAAGCGAATTCCAAAGAACTGATGTTCGAGGAAAAAAACTAGAAGAATAAGAGTTTTTGAAGCACTTAGGAACAGTCACAGAAAAAGGATGAGACTTAATTGAATGGCGAGTAACACGAGAATGAATTTTAGTAGATGGTAGATGGCACAAGGGACGCTAGCTCTTTAGAGCAGTGCCCATTATAGTATTAGTAAAAAATCAACTTTGTATTGTATTCTACTTTGTTTTTGTTCTTCATAATTCAAAAAATCAGTTGTTTTTTGAATTAGTATACATTGTATACATTGAATGAAGAATGAATAAAAAACTGACATCTAGTAATATTTAATTAAAATATTTAAATATTAAACAATGAAAAAAAATTTCCCTTATACAAGTTTAACTTTAAATCAGCAATTAAATTGATTTTTTTAAGTTTAATTTTATATAAGTAGCTACAAATTTATTGGTTTAGTGAAGATTTTTATGGTAGTATTTTTATTTTTACATTTTGTTTCATGCATTCTTTTTTATATTTTGGATTTACACAATTAAAATTAAAAAAATATTTTATGTTAAAATATCTAATATATAGAATGGTTTAATATATTTATTTTATGTCTTAGTAATAGTATACACTAGAACATAAGTTAAAATAAAATGACTTTTATTATTTTTTAATTTTAGGCTCCATACACTTTAGAGGATGTTATTGCCCAGCTTCCAGATAAGCAAACAACTTTAAATATAATGGTAGTTACAAAAATACTTAGCGATAGAGGTACCAATCCACTTGGTGATTTTGAAGTTCAGTATCAGTATAATCCAGATGCAATTGCAGCTGTTCAAAGGTTTTTATTTAAAGATTATGCTATATATTGTTACTAAAAATGTAGGTAAATATATTGTTACTATTGATATATGCAGATATATTTTTACTAAAGATATAAGTAGATATATTGTTACTAAAGATATAGGTAGATATATTGTTGCTAATAATATAGGTAGATATATTGTTACTAAAAAAGATTCTCAATCATTTAATTTAAAGTACAGTATAATTTTTAACAATTTTTACTTTAAAAAGATTGTGTTAATGTTGTGAAAATGTTGGCAAAAAAGAAGGGTTTGGGTTTTTTGTTCCTTTTTTTTTTCTTTTTTTTTTTCATGTTCATTTGTTGTTATACAATTGTGCATTTTTTTCTGACAAGATATACTAAAAAAAAAATCATCTTTCTTTCTGTAGAGTAATATGATAAAATTTATACAAGATTATTTTAGCTTTAGTAGTCAAATAACTATTTTGATAGTTTTAGCTTCTCAACAAATGTAAAATAATGCCAATCACAATTATGCACATCAAGTCTTACCAATCTAATAAGAAAACACAGTTGAACAATGACGTTTTTAATGCTTTTTAAAAATTGGCCTTCTTAAACTAGAATGCTCAAAGTTTACTGAGTGCAAGAATTTTGTAGAAGTCATGCAAAAGGACTTTGTGCCAGCTGAAAGAGCATTATCAGTCATAGTCAGCAAGAATGGATAACCTTAAAAAACGGAAAGAGTCATAGTCAACAAGAAAGGATAACCTTAAGAAATGGAAAGAGTCATAGTTAACAAGAAAGGATAACCTTAAGAAATGGAAAGAGTCATAGTTAACAAGAAAGGATAACCTTAAGAAATGGAAAGAGTCATAGTCAACAAGAAAGGATAATTTAAGAAATGGTCTAAGCTATAATAATAGCCAACATTAAGAAATGCTTTGTCTAAGCCTTTACTTCTTCCAGGTAGCATTTTATTTAGAGAAATAGAGTTTTAGTTTCATTTTTAAAGGTAATGTATTGTTTAAAAAAACATTTTTTTTCATGATTCATCATCAAGAGCCCAGTTTCTTTTCAATGAAGGACTAAAAACAAAAACTAAAGACTTTGTTCATGTTTGGCACAACATGTGGCTGTTCAGTTTTGGTGTCAAAAACCTGGTATCAATTCTTAATCAAGTTGTTTTAAGTTGAGAAAAATTTCCACTAAGATATAAGACAATTTAATTAATGTTTTGGTTTAAAAAGATTGCCTACTAATCATGACGTCACTAAATCTATTTTTACTAGAAGACTAATGATTGCTGATTGCAATTTCTTAACACCTCATACAAAGCTATAGCAACTCAAGCAAGTTTTGGATCTGTTGAAACTCGGTAAACATCCCTCTGTTTTCTCCTTAGATATAAAACTGGATAATATAATTTTCACTTTACAACCACATACTAATACACACAATGAGCATGGGTGTACATCCATGCTCATGGTGTGACATTGCATCAAAAATCTTTTAAGAAATTTTATATTAATTGGGAGAGTTTTTCAAGCATTCGGTGTGGTTAATGCAAAAATTAGAAAGGTAAACGCATTGAGAAACTCAGCCCATGCTCCTGATAATGTTTCTGATCAATCTTTTGTCTTTAATATGTTTACACTAATGTAGCTCTGTCTGTTGCTTGTAGTTGTAAATCATCTTCTACAATCTCTATCTAAGTTTTGGACACGTTCAATTAAATGGCTTCACTTCACTCTATTTAATAGCTTTACTTCACATTTAGCAACAGCCGTTTCATGGTTGAACAATGGTTGGAAATGATTACTGGAAGTTATTAACGAATGCTGTATCTTATATCTATAGGTATCTTGGAAAGATTGATTAAGAATTCTTTCTTCCAGCTTTGTTCTTTATTGATACACTAAGAAAGTTCAATGATGTTGTTAAAGGTTGCAATGCTATCCCCTTAATAATAACTTTTTAGATCTATGGTTTCATCAAGCTATATTTTTTATTTTTTTTATTTTTTGTGTTCTATTATTTATTTTTATTAATTCCTTCAACAAAATTAAGAACAATTGACGCAACGCAAGGTTGTTAATTGTTAAAAAACAGTGTTTAAGCGGTAGTTGTATAATTAATATTTAATAAGCTTTTGTTGTTATAATAAAACTTAAAAAGAATTATAGAGAAATTTAAAATAAACTCGACTTAGTTCACAAAAAATGATTTGGTGCATATAGAAATAGTACCTAGTAGGGTGCAGATAGAGAAAGTCCCCAGTAGGCATTGGACATCTTAAGGCGTCCGACAGACGTTGATTGGACGTCTTAGGACGTTTTATATCCACTAGGTAATTGTAGGGGAAAATAATTTAAAAAAAAAACATTTTTTTTGTTTAAAAAAAAACAGTACTATTGTAATTTATTTTTTTTTAAATGCAGTGACTCCTGTTTAAATGATCACATCTTTATCTTGTTTATGAGACAATGATATATCAATTTAAAAAGTTATTTTAATTTTTTTTTTAATATATTATTTATTAATTTTATTATTGATATTATTAAACTGATAAGCAAGACTGAATTATTACTACAATTTTTACATTATTTAATAAAATTGTTTTTACAATAATTTTTTTAAAATATTACTCTACAATTTAACTAAATAATTAAATGATATTTATCGTTGCTTCGTGACACGATCATTTGGTTTTTTTGAAATAATTTTAAAATCACAAAAAAAAAAAAACATTAACGGTAACATACAATCATTCGCCATCACTGCTGTATAAAAAAAAAGAAACTTTGGTTTACAATTTATAACTAAAGTTTTCGTTTTTTGCTTAAAAATCATGAATTTCTAGATTGAATGATTAAATAAATTAATTAATATTTAAGTTAGTTTTAAAAACCATGTTTTAGGTGTTTAATTATTTAACTTTAAATAAAAATTTATTGTAAAATAATAAAATAATAAATTTTGTTTTTGTAAAAACTTTTTTTTACAGGTTTCGAAGAAATTTAGCTGATGTCAGTTTCAAGATTAAAGAACGTAATAAAGGCATGAAAAACCCTTACCCGTACCTAGATCCTGCTGAAGTTCCAAATGCTATTAGTATTTGACGGATATTATTAAAGATACGAAGACTAAAAGAATCAAGTTGTTAAAGGCCATTGGAAAGAATTTTCGAAATTATAATTTGGGGAAGAAAATAAATGACTTTATTAAACAACAGATTTCATAAGTCATGATCTCTTAATGTAATCAAAAAATATTATGATCGGTTGAGATAATAAAGTTTTGATTTGTTCAGTAAAAGATTATGATTGGCTATTGTCATTTAGTATCTTGTTTGGTGGGCGTCTTGAAATAATATAGACGATAATTTATATAATATAGACAATAATTTATCAATAATATAAAAGATGTTCTATAAGTAATATAAAAAATAATGTGTAAATAATATAAATTAATGTTATAAATAATATAAATTAATATATACATATTTATATATGTATATATATATATATATATATATATACATATAAATATATATATATATATATATATATATATATATATATATATATATATATATATATATATATATATATATATATATATATATATATATATATATATATATATAAAGATTATTGTATGAAAGGTATTGCAATATTATTCATAAAATCAAATACAATCGAAACCAACTTAACCAAGTGTATCAACAAATCCTTTATAACTTCTTACATTATTATTTCTTATTTCTGAATATAAAACCACCTTGATCGATGATTGTTTTAAAAATGCAATATAAGAAATAAATAAATAGGTAATGGTCAATATAGTTGCATCAGTCAACAACACACTGTACGCTTTAATTATTAATTTATGAATGCTCTCGCAATTCCTTATTTATATTAATAATCTTGCTGAAACACATCTATTTACTCCAGTTTTAACGAAATGTTATCTTTTTTTGATTGTCTTGATCGGGTATCTTGAATTTTCTGACTCCTAATTTCATTTTCTAATTTCTGTGTTAACTTGCGGTTTAAAGCAAAATCAGTTGTTCACTACGAATAGTAAAATATTGATGAATGGCAACACTTATGATTAGTTGTCTAACTAACGTTTTCTCAAATTATTATTATCTACTGTTCTTATGGAAACCATATATACAATCCATTGCAAAATTAACATTAGCTTAAGTTGCCTCTCTTTATCTTGCTCACCATTTTCTTACCCCTGATTCCGTTCTATGTAAGTTTCATATTTGAGCTGGTTTTTGTAATGAGGCTCTCTCTCATTTAGACAGTTCAAAACGCATTTTTATCGAGATTGGCTTTAGGAGCCTAGCTTAAACCAATATTGTAAAGTTGCATCTCTTTTTTTTCTTTAAATGTTACTACGGTTACTCATCGAGCAATTTTTTTTTTTTAAACAAAAATGAAAGAGAAATTGTGAACTATTTACCTCGGCATCATTTTTTATTAAATCGTACGGCCAATTTATGGAACGCTTTACCGGAAACTGTTGTTACTTCAAAAACTGTCAATCAATTTAAGAATAGATTAGATGAGTATAACGCCAAATCAAAGAAGTTTTAACTGAACATTTTTAATATATATTTGGATTAATGCTGTCAAAGTGTGATAAACCACACTCGCTGGATTCGTCCAGTTACAGTTTAACTACTACAGTAGCGTCCAAAGGTTTGCGGACAGGCAAAAAAATAAAGAATTTTAATTATATTTCAGCACATACTTTACTAAAGCCAACATATTATATACCAAGTAAAAGGTTTTCAAATTTACAATTAGGTTTTGAACAAATAGTTATTATCTAAATAACATTTTTAAATTGGTATACAAATCAACGGTCTTTGATAAGTTCAAAAATTTGCGGACAAAGCATTTTTTAAAATAGTTAAAATATTTCAACAATATTTGATCAAAATTTTTGCATAAGCAAAATCACATTAGTATTTTGTATGATGTCCTTTACAATCAAGAATAGCTTGGCTTCTATGAGGCATAGAGTCAACTAAATTAATGCAAACGTCAATGGGAATTAAGTCCCATAATTCTTTGATTTTATTAAATAAATCAGCATAATTTGTAGGCTTAATTCCTTTCATTTGACGGTCAACATGTTCCCATAGATGTTCAATGGGATTTAAGTCAGGTGATTGGGATGGCCACTTCAAAACATTAACTTTACTCTCTTTAAAAAACTCTAAAACCGATTTAGCTGTATGTTTGGGATCGTTATCCTGTTGGTAAATCCATCCTCGAGGCATTTTATCCTTTGCATATGGTAACATAATAGTCTTACAAATATCTTTGTACTTTTCTTGATTCATATTCTCGGTAATTCTATAGAGAGAACCAACTCCATTTTGGCTAAAACATCCCCAAACCATTACATTACCTCCTCCATGTTTTACGGTAGGCAGTTGGTATTTAGGATTGTACCTAGTACCTACTGGACGTCGAACATACCTGATTCCATCGGATCCAAACAGCATAAATTTGCTTTCGTCACTAAAAAGTATTTTTGACCATTTTTGACTACTCCACTTTAGATGTTTTGATGCAAATTCCATTACGGTTTTTCAATGCAAATTCCATTACGGCGTTACGGTTTTTCAAGGAAACTAATGGTTTTTTAGCTGGGCGTCTTCCAAACAAATTAGCGTGACGTAAACGACGTTTTATAGTAGAAATACTACAATTCATTCCATAGAAACGTCTTATTTGTACGTTTAAATCGACAACTGTCAAACGGGGATTTTATTTGCTTAGTATTACAAGCTTTTTATCGTGATAACGCGTTGTTTTGCGTGGCCTTCCTGATTGATTTTTATTCTTTGTAGATCTAGTAAGCTCAAATCTCTTCATAATTTGTCCAACAGCAGACTTACCAACTCCATAAAGCTGTGCTGTTTTACGAAACGAGTTTCCATTCTGAACTGATCTCAAGATCAATTTTTTTACTGGAGATGAAATACATTTCTTAGATCCCATGATCTCAATCACTTATATATAAAGTTTTGAAATTATTTCCACAAAGTATTTGTTTATAAAATCAACAAATTAGCTATTTTGTGGTGAAAATGTTAAAAGCGTTAGTTTGTCCGCAAACTTTTGAACTTATCAAAAATCACCATTTTGTTAACCAATTTTAAAATGATAATTAAATATTCATTATTTGCTCAAAACATAATTGTTAACTTGGAAACCTTTTAATTGATATATAATATGTTGGCTTTAGTGAAATATGTGCAGAAATTTAAGTAAAACTCCTTATTTTTTTGCCTGTCCGCAAACTTTTGGACGCTACTGTAACAAACTAACTAACTAAAACCCAATCTTGCGTGACTTGTCATTCTGTAATCTTTGCATCTTTGTACTCTAATTTTATCAAAGCATTCATTCTGTAATTTTTACTTATTTTGCAAGAACAAAAACTCGCTAGAATACTATGCAAAGTTGTCTAACTTAAAGTTTATTAAAGATTACCCCCTGCATGATCAACTGCGGACAATGTTCAAACTGTTATAATTACTTGAAAATAGCAGCCAAGCATAAATTTAATGATAAATCATATTACTTTAAAAACTAACTTTACAAACCCTTCTGAGGAACAAATTTTTGAAATGAGAATTAGTAAACAGTTTTGAACTTAAATAGAAACTAGGGGTCATCCAAAAAAGGACGTCATTTTAAATTTAACTAATGGCAAGAAGTAGGAGAATGTTGACTTTCGTGGACAGAGACTATACGAGTAATATAGCGTCTTATGTTCAATGAAAATCTCCGCGGAAGGGAGTCAATAAACTTCTACCTCTGGATAGTAATTAAATTCTGAATGACGTCCTTTATGGACGACCCTCTAATGTTAAAAACCTGTTTTCGCTAGGATTTTGGAAAATCTTTTCGATTGCCCTCAGAGACAAGGCCGACGCGAATAGGGTATGGGGTGTGGTTTTTTTTTTGTTTTTTTTTGAGTCAGCAAAAGTTGTAATGGCACCCCATCCCCCACGTGACACCTACTCGTGCCGATTTAGCTCAGAGGTTTTCCTTTTATAACTATAAAAAAGAACTTTTTTAAAAAGGATTAATCAAAAGATCAATATAAAAAAAAAAGTTTTATAATTTGAGAAAGATTTGTGTTTAAAGTAACTCTGAAGTCGTGTTTGAAAACAATTATTTTTTGTTTGTTTCTTTTTTGGGGTCATTTTTAAAGTTTTTGGCGCTAATGAGCAATTTTCTTATTGTTTTTACTTATTATTTTTTTATTTAACTTTGTTATTATTTTTACTTTTTTTTTTTTTTTATTTAACTTTGTTATTGTTTTTACTACGATTTTTAATATAGTTAAAATATTTTACTGAAAACTTGGAAAAAAATTGCGTAAAGTCATCTTCGTTATTTTTGAGTCCTTGTCAATAAAATAAATTATTAACTTGCAATGAAACTAATCTTATTAAACAATGGTAGTTTTTTCTGTTTTTGATTCACAATTCAAAATTGGCATTAAACCAAATCGTAAATGACAATATTTTTTTTTTTTAAATTTTTTATCCTAAAATTTAGAAATAAATGTACTTTACAAATTAATAAATTGTCAACTAAATCATTTTGTCAAACAACGTTAAGCAGTTTTGTATAAACTATCGAACATTCTATTGTATATTCCTATAGTATATTCCTTATATAAACTTATATAAACTGTTGTCAAACAACGTTAAGCAGTTTTGTATAAACTACCGAACACTTTAAAATAAGGAATAAAATTTTTCTAACTTTGATTTGTTAATCTCGTTTTCCGTTTTTAAAATCTTCTTTTAACTGATTTTATGTTTATATAATTTTGAGATGTAAAAAACTCTCAGTTTTTGTTTATTTTTATTGTACCCTATTAAATAGTTTTAATAGGGTAATAATCCATTGTTTATATATATGTTCAAGTTTTTTACTTAAGTTTTTTATACAACATATAAATTTTTTTTCAGTTTTTTAATCGAAACCAAACAAACTGGAGATCTAGTAGCGTAATTTAATGCATTGCATTATTTCTCCTCTTTCCTGTATCTGCGCCTAGGTGCGTACCTAGGTAAAACCAATCATTCCTCTTCTCTTTTGAAAATAAATTTAAATGTGGTTTCAAACCACCCCAACACAAAAAATAAAAAACTTTTATATTTTTGGACCCCTCTTAGGGTTTTAGGGTTCAAATTTGGGGTACAAAGTTGAATGGTTTTTCAAACTTTAAATTACTACTTTCTGAGATATATTTAAAAATACCATAAAACTTATTACGATATTTATTAGAATAAATTTGTTATGGGATTACTAAACTTGATAATCCTAACGTATTTAAAGCACTAAAATTTTTAAAAAAACAATATTCAAAATCAAGTCTAATAATTCTGTAATTTGACTGTAATTTATCAAAAAAAAAAAAAAATTAATTGAACATCTTTACAAAGCATATTATTTAAAACACATATTATATTACCTATAATATAATACATAATACAAACTATATTACATGGTATTTTAATTGTAAAAAAATAAATAACGTTGACAGTGTGTGTAAATAACCTTTAGACTTTAGATTCACAGTTTAAGGAAAAAAAATAACATCAATGAGTTCGAAAGTATAAAGCTTAATGCACTAAAAATTTAATTTTTGAATTAAAAAAAAAAAACCGTTGTTATTAATAATATTTAAAAAAATAGATAAGTAAAATACAGTTACAAAGTTTACAGAGTTAGCTTGATGATTGGTAAAAAAAAAAAAAGCTTGATGATTGGTTTTGCATTTAAAATAGTATTGTCTGGTTTCTGTTTTATCATTCTTATTTTTTAAATAATGTTAAAAACAGTTTAAAAAAAAGTTTAAAGAGTTTATCCATATTTACCTATATTAATAAACTTCATTTTTATGTGATACGAAGTTACAATCAACCAAGATGTTAAAACTATTTAAGCAAACGAACGAACGGCAAAAAAATATCGAAAAAGCTATTAAAGTAGATGAAAAAAACAAAAACGAAAAAATCAACCATTCCGAACCATTGCTGGTTGAAAATAATAAAAAAACTATTAATGAATTGACAGAATTTACGTATAATAGAGACGAGTTGACACAGCAAAAAGCTGCCATTGCGATGCCAAAATACAACGAAGAACAAATTTTATACGACATCTTAGGAGCCGCGTTTCAAGAATTAAAAAATACTGCAATATATGTTTACGAAAAAAATACCAAAATACTTGCTAAATCACATTTAAGAACCGGTATTGAACCAAATTACTGTTGACGAAACAAAATTAAGTTTTGAAAAAGCAACACACGTGTACCTTGCTCGTTACTATGCCACCTACTATCACGATGATATTTTTTATAAAAATGGTAAAAGAAAATTTTCATTAATAAAAAATTACAAAGAAAATTTTTTTTTTCAAGGCTTTCTTTCTGCAAAGATAGATTTGCAGAGGAATATATTAGTAAAACTTCGAATAGATAATGATATTCCGTGCTCGTACTATTCATATGAAGAGTATCTCCAATATATTAAAAAGAAAGACTATTTGACTTACATCAAAGAAAACAAAAGAGATGAGTTTGCAATAAGACATAAGCTATATCGTGCTTACCACAAGCTAGGAGAGTTCGATGTAATAGATAGATGTGGTGACCGGAATGAACTATACAACTTATTAGCGTGTTCCGCATTAGTTCCTGTATTTGGAATAGGAGTATTAATAGGGATCAGTTTTTACATATCCAAATTTAAAAAAGAACAGAAATGGAGTCAAAACGCGTTAAGTCTAAAAGAAATAATGAAGCAGTATTTGATAGTTGATACAAAAATTGATTTCATAATTAAAAAGTTATATACCCTTGAAAAGCTTAAATATTATATTAATCTTACAAAATCTGAATACGGAAAAGATCTTTTAAATAAAAACATTGATGAGCTAAGCTATGCATTTAAAAATGTACAATGTAAAAAATTGTTTTTAAAGTGTTTTGATTTATATCAGAAACTAACACACACAGGAATTGCTGATCGAGAAAACTATATACACTTAAATATTGACTATATAGAAGAACAGTTAGTTTTTAAGAATGAGGAGCTTAAAACATCTGAAAAATATTTACATCCATTTCCTCAAGCTATT
Source organism: Hydra vulgaris (assembly GCF_022113875.1). Classification (NCBI taxonomy): domain Eukaryota; kingdom Metazoa; phylum Cnidaria; class Hydrozoa; order Anthoathecata; family Hydridae; genus Hydra; species Hydra vulgaris. Next base: position 39,942,285 of record NC_061162.1, on the reverse strand, counting down.
GAAGATTTTTTTTAGTTTTTTTGCAAAGATTTTATTCACTGTCAATGGGTGGTTACTTATTGCTAATGAGTACACTACAGATAGACACTTTTTAGGTATGGTTTTTTGCGACAAGTGTTTTTTTGTACTTAAGGAGAAGTTAATAGTTTCTGAAGTTTAAATAATTTAAAGACAAAAATCATAATAAACATCTTTCCCGATTACGTGGCCAGATGAAAAATTTCTTAACTTTCCTTTATTTTAACTTCTATGAGAAACTTTTATACTTGCAAACTGAAACTGGAGTCATTATAATTAAGCAAACATAACAACAAAATAATAATGTACTATGACAGACAGTTTTGAAAAAACTAAAGATTTTCAAAACATATATTATCTTGCCCTGTATTCTTTTACACTATAAATTTATTAATAAATATAATATATAATTAGTAGTAACAATAATTAATTGGTCATTTTTTGAAACAAAGTAAATGTTTTTTTTTAATTTTATTTATTTAATTGCATTTATCTTTTAGTCTTTAATATTACAACTTTATGACTACATAAAAAAGATTCGTAAATAATCAATAATTTATAAATAAAATATACAAAACAACAGACCTTGACTTTTCGGTATTTTTTATTTATGGCATTATTTATTAAATTTCACCATGCACTGGTGTTAAAATTTTCTAAAAATTAATTAATCAAAAATGTCTATTTTTCTCAAAGAATCTGAACAATCGTGTTAAATTGTGCAAAGATTTTAGGTCATTTCTCCAAAGGTCATCTCTCTACAGGTCATCTTTCCAAGGGTCATCTCTCCAGCCTGATTTATTGCGAATTTGTTTGTTTCATTCACAAACTTTGCTTAATGTTCTTCCTTAGTTCGTCAAAATTTCATACACAAATATGTACTTGATGTTTAGCAACTAGTGCCACCAGCAGGTTTTTCTGCTATCACACAAAAATGATATGTGCATTACTGCAATTAATCCAATGATCACCCAATGATCATTATTGTTAAATTCTACAAGTTATATTCATCAATAAAGTTTGCTTAAGCAGTTTTAGCCTTGTCATCTTTTGGTCGCTATGTATTTAATGCGTTTGATTCTGTTGTTTTTCAGTACAACGACCCAATACTCACTTTAGACAAAGTGATTAACATTAAAATGAAAGATGCGGTGTTCCTTGTGAAATATCAATACCATCATGTGACAATTACTAGCAAATTTCAGCGCCTTTATTTTTTGATACTCCTGTGGGTGTCACAAAATTTTTAATTTTTGACACCCACTTTTTTTTTAATTTTCTAATTGATAGACACATTTCATTTTTTTTTTCATACTCACAGTATGCGGACTAAATTTCTTCTCAGAATTGCGTTTATTATTACCATCATTTCGAAGAGATTCAGCACCGCTACATACTTTATCCTGTCAGATAAATATAATTGCCATTTATGCTTTACCCTGCGATTTACGCCTACTCCATACTGCAGTAAAATAGGACTTCACTTCAAACAGCCAAAACCCTAACTTCACCCAAATTTGCAATGCATTAATATTTTTGAAAAAATTATATCGATCGTGAGAAATGTGAATTCAATACCAAATAATATAACAAATTTAAAATAATATATATATATATATATATATATATATATATATATATATATATATATATATATATATATATATATATATATATATATATATATATATATATATATATATATATATATATATAGCTTTTAATTTTTCGAGAAAGTTTTATACTGTTTTTGAAAACATGAAGCTGTAGATAGTTTAGAAAGTTATGTAAAGCTTAAGACAGTTTTACAATTTTTTGAAAGTACTAGAATGTTACAAAATGTTGAAAACGTCTTTGTTGAAAGACGACACTGAACACTTGTGGATAGTAAAGAACTCACACTTATAGATACTATAAAAAGTTATGTAAAGCATTATTACAAAAGCTGTTACAAAAAAATGTTATAAAAAGTTTAAACGCCTTTACTGAATGAAGACACTGGACGGCAGAAGACTCTTTTTGATGCAGTTTTTATCGCGCATGTCAAAACAAGTTAGATAGTTATTTGTACTGTTTTTACTGTTGTTGAACCGGGTATTGCTTTAAACTACTTATTTTTTAAGTTCTGGCGTTTTTATAATATTAATACAGATTTTTAAACAAGTCTTTAAGGTTTAAGGCGACTGATTAAGTGCGATTTTCATAACAGCGAGTCTGTATAAGTGCAAACTAGCGTAATTGCTAAACTTGCTTAAGTGCGAATTGGGCGTAACTGCGAATCAGTTGCAAAAACTGGCATAATTACGTTGAAAGTCTCTGCATTAATAATGCAAACACTGATAAATACAAAACAATAAGGGCAAATTGAAATAAGTACGATACAGTTGTAAAAAGCAGGCATAAATGCGAAATGGCGTATGTTAGTTATTTATATATAACTGGCAAATGCCAGTTATAACTGCCATATGCAATTTAGGAGCATAAACGCGCTAAATGAGTTTAAAAAGATTGGCATATGTGCAAATTGGCGTAGGTGCAAATTGACATCCGAATCCTATCAAGTACAAATCCTATGCCAGTGCTTTTAAGTTCTTTTGGCACATATACGCCAATTTATGTTTCGCACTTATGACAATTCGCCCTTATTTAGCCTCCCAGTCTTCAACTAAAAATTTGATTCTGAACCTTTTTTAAAATAATTAGTAGTACCTTTATAGCAATTAGAAAGTTGCTATAAATGCACTAAATCATTTGTAATGAACACTGGTGTAATAATGTAATGATCATAAGCTATTTATTTATTTATTTTTGACACCCCAAGAAAACCTAACGGTTTTGTGCACCGCCAAAGTGCATTTAACAAAAAAGTTCACGCTCCTTCTTTACCAATGACGCAAACATGTCTAATACAAATACTTGTTAAATATAAATTATTATTCAGCTTATTAGAAAATGTTTACTATAGTAAAAAAATTAAACTAAACTAAAAAGGCAACGAAAAAATATGCTATAATTGTAAACCTCTTTTCATATTAGTATAATTAAAAAACGATCAATAAAATTTAAAGCCAAACATTAGATAGAGTTGGTGTATATCTTTAACAACTGTGTTTCTCCCATGATCAAACTACCTGCGTGTTCAAAAACAAGAATGTTGTTGGTTTCAAAAAAGTTGAAAAATATCTAATGTATGACAGGTAGAAAACGTTGTTGTGATTTTTAATGTTCCTAATTTATAGTCGTTTATTTTTGAAAATTTATAGTTCGTAGATCAGTACTACCTGTTGAATGTATGTAAGGATTTTGTTTTATTTTATTTTTATAAATATTTTATTAACATATTTAATAAATACTTTGAGTAGGTTTTAATTTCAGAAATAGTTAACATTATACAAATCGATTTTTTTAATTGTATATTTTCTTGAAAGTTAAAATGATTCTTCTTGGCTTATCTTCTTGTAGTGCCTACTATTATAAATGATTTGAAAATTTTTTAAAAATATTAAACTTATAATATCTATCAATATATTTGCACAAAGTTTAGATTCATAGAAAATTTAGACATCCATCTACGTTAGAGATACAAGGATTGCGGCAGCTTTTATCAATGTTTAAAAAAGACAATTTCAGACATAGAGCAAACTCTAAATATTTTATGCTTATACCAAATGAGTAATGATGTATTATGCGTCCATAAAATTGCTGTGATTGGAGTCTGAGGAACCTTTAAACGTCTGTCTTCTATCCGGATAGAAGACAGACGTTTAAGGGTTTTTTGTTCCCAGGCTCCAATCACAACAATTTTTGGGAAGCATAATTCACCATAACTCATTAAATTATTGCTCTCACATTTAGGTTGGGCCCAACCTAAATGCATAAGCAACAATTCAATGGGTTTTACATTACTAATCTTTAAACTAAATTTATATTATTCAATAAATTTTAAATTTTATAAAATTAAATTTATGTGTTTGAAAGGTATGAGCTTCCAATACCATTAATATGATAATTAAAAGCCAATGCTGTTTATAATCCCAAACAGCACTGGCTTTGGGGGAAGTAAATTGAGGCAAAAGTTTTGTTGTAGTTGACTCTCGGTATCTTGATTACTCAATATCTCGAACTTCTGTGTATCTCGAATTTTATTTCCGGTTCCTTGAGTTTGAGCCAAAATCCTCTCGATATCTCGAAATTTTTTCCCGGTTCCCTGAGATATCGAGAGTCAACTGTATTTCATGTTTTAAATGTAAATTAAAAGAAAATTTTATGTAAATAAAACGTTCGTTTTTATGACGTATCAAACATTTCATCGCAATGCATTATTTTTGTATTATGTTTGTTTGTACACTAACAAACGATTTTGATTTATTTGTTTAAACTACTATATAAAACGTCGAAAGAAAATTACAAATTCTATTTTTAACAATAACATTTTCAAAAGTATTATTGTTTCTTTTTTAAAGTCAGTCAGTCAAACTAGTCATTAAAAGCATTTTTTAAATTCCATTTATCTTGTTTTTATTAAAACTTGTGCCTAGTTTTAAATTCATTTTTTTTACATAGCGTTTGAATGACTTTGGTGAAAATAAATTTATTTCTGCAACTCTCAAAGTTTTTGTTTCTAAATGTTGCAAAAATGCCTCTGCAACAACGACCATAAGTGATAGTCCAATAGGGCCAGAATTCGGTATAGTTCTAATCACGTTTTTATATAAAAAGTAGCATTGGCTTAGACAGAGTTCAATTAGTTGGTGAATATCAGTAAGAGTTAATTTAGTTCTATTCGCAAGATCTTCTTTATCATTGTTGAGTATATCAATAATTACAGGTATTGCTCTGTCAATTGGAATCGAGGGGTACAATGCTATCACATCAAACGAGACTTGAATTTCATTAGGAGAAATTACCCAGGATTTTGCTTTGTTGACAAATGAAGACGAGTTCAGTAACCTTGTTTTATTTTTATTTAAAGTTGGTTGTAAAGAGCTCAAGAGATATGGCGCTACCCGACGGGCATTTGTTTTTAAAAGTTACGTTCTAAATGTGTTTTAAACGTCTTTTAAACGTCTTTTAAACATTAATGTTTAAAAGACGTTTAAAAAGACGTTAAATTCATTACTAAGTTCTTCAAGATTTTTTTTTTAAAGTTCATTTCCATATTGAGATTTTGTTAGATCAATGTAATATTTAAGTTTTTCGAGGGTGTACAACTTTTCAACGACTAGTTCAAAATTTATATCAATTATCAAATGTTTTTTCATAACTTCTTTTAATCTAAGAACGTTTTGACTCCATTTCTGTTCGTTTTGCAACCTCCTCATTCCAAAACCAATACCTACGACTGCACCGAGTCCAAATATTGGGGCTGCTGCGGCGCAAGTCAGCGTTTTACTGAATTCATTCCGATCGCCACATTTACCTATAACATCAAATTCTCCTAACTTGAGATAAGCACGATATAGTTTATGCTTTATTGAAAATTCCATTATTTTTTCATATTTAACGTAAGTCAAATAATTTTTTTATTTTATGTAATTAAGATAATCTTTGTACGAGTAGTAAGAACACGGAATATTGTCATCAATATTAAGGTTTACTAACATTTGTCTCTGCAAATCTATCTTTGAAGAAAGCAGACCTTGGAAAAAAAAATGTTCTTTATAATTTTTTATAGATGAATATGTTCTCTCATTATTGCTATAGAAAACATCATCGAAATTATAAGATGCGTAATACCGAGCAAGATAAACGTGTGTTGCTTTATCAAAACATAATTTTGTCTCGTCAACAGTCATCTGAATTAAGCTGGTCATTAAATCGTTTGCTTGCATTTCGTACTGCTCTTCTTTAATTAATTCAATTTGGGCTTTTTCATTTGCCTTACACAAAACTTTACCAACATCATAGACAACATTTCCTGCTCTAATGAACTGGCCTAACATACCTATTAGAGGATTACTATTTTCAAGTATGGATAAAAATCCATCTTTTAATTTTTTCAAATCTCCATAACAAATGTCATTTATTGAATCAATTTTTAAATTGCTAGCCTTAAAAAGGTTACAGGTTTCTATAGCCTTAGTTATAGCTTGGTTTACAAGAACATCAATATTTTTTCTGTTGACATAATCTGCAGTGTTTTTTAAGTCTTGAAACTTAGCTCCCATGATATCAATTAATATTTTTTCCTCGCCAATGCCTGGTTTTACCATTGGAAGCTGGCCTTGTGACAATGATTCTTTTGCCAAGTCGTTTAGTTTGTTACGTAATATTCTAAAGTTCACTTCTGATAACTGTTCTATTTGGTTAATTCTATTGTCGAAAATTTCTCTATCATTTTTTATAATTTCTTCAATATTATTTTGTCGCTCATTGATGTGTTCGATTTGCTTCATTACATTTTGATTCTTTGATATCAGACATACTTTATTTAATGAGGATTCTTGACGAACTATTTTTAACTCCTTCTCCATTAAAGTTAACTTTTCTACCAACTTTTCGTATTCGTGTAGCATCAACAAATGTTTTTCAAAGTATTCTTTTGGCAATTGCTTAGTATCAATGCAGTTTGCTTCTAAAGTTGCCATCAAGTTACAACGATTAACAATTTTGGACAGAACCATTATTTCAACTTTTTTTTTTTGTTTCTTTACTTAAATATAGAACTTTACTTAATATTTTAGATTGCTAGAGTTCTTAACGCAATCGATAGATTACTAGAATGCTTAACGCAATCGATAGGTTTAGATTTTAGTTTTATTTAACAAAGACGTTAACAAGTTTACTTATACTCAAATAAAATGTTAAGAGAAAATGTGTAATTACTTTGAAAAAAAAATGAATTTAAAACTAGGCACAAGTTTTAATAAAAACAAGATAAATGGAATTTAAAAAATGCTTTTAATGACTAGTTTGACTGACTGACTTTAAAAAAGAAACAATAATACTTTTGAAAATGTTATTGTTAAAAATAGAATTTGTAATTTTCTTTCGACGTTTTATATAGTAGTTTAAACAAATAAATCAAAATCGTTTGTTAGTGTACAAACAAACATAATACAAAAATAATGCATTGCGATGAAATGTTTGATACGTCATAAAAACGAACGTTTTATTTACATAAAATTTTCTTTTAATTTACATTTAAAACATGAAATACAGTTGACTCTCGATATCTCAGGGAACCGGGAAAAAATTTCGAGATATCGAGAGGATTTTGGCTCAAACTCAAGGAACCGGAAATAAAATTCGAGATACACAGAAGTTCGAGATATTGAGTAATCAAGATACCGAGAGTCAACTACAACAAAACTTTTGCCTCAATTTACTTCCCCCAAAGCCAGTGCTGTTTGGGATTATAAACAGCATTGGCTTTTAATTATCATATTAATGGTATTGGAAGCTCATACCTTTCAAACACATAAATTTAATTTTATAAAATTTAAAATTTATTGAATAATATAAATTTAGTTTAAAGATTAGTAATGTAAAACCCATTGAATTGTTGCTTATGCATTTAGGTTGGGCCCAACCTAAATGTGAGAGCAATAATTTAATGAGTTATGGTGAATTATGCTTCCCAAAAATTGTTGTGATTGGAGCCTGGGAACAAAAAACCCTTAAACGTCTGTCTTCTATCCGGATAGAAGACAGACGTTTAAAGGTTCCTCAGACTCCAATCACAGCAATTTTATGGACGCATAATACATCATTACTCATTTGGTATAAGCATAAAATATTTAGAGTTTGCTCTATGTCTGAAATTGTCTTTTTTAAACATTGATAAAAGCTGCCGCAATCCTTGTATCTCTAACGTAGATGGATGTCTAAATTTTCTATGAATCTAAACTTTGTGCAAATATATTGATAGATATTATAAGTTTAATATTTTTAAAAAATTTTCAAATCATTTATAATAGTAGGCACTACAAGAAGATAAGCCAAGAAGAATCATTTTAACTTTCAAGAAAATATACAATTAAAAAAATCGATTTGTATAATGTTAACTATTTCTGAAATTAAAACCTACTCAAAGTATTTATTAAATATGTTAATAAAATATTTATAAAAATAAAATAAAACAAAATCCTTACATACATTCAACAGGTAGTACTGATCTACGAACTATAAATTTTCAAAAATAAACGACTATAAATTAGGAACATTAAAAATCACAACAACGTTTTCTACCTGTCATACATTAGATATTTTTCAACTTTTTTGAAACCAACAACATTCTTGTTTTTGAACACGCAGGTAGTTTGATCATGGGAGAAACACAGTTGTTAAAGATATACACCAACTCTATCTAATGTTTGACTTTAAATTTTATTGATCGTTTTTTAATTATACTAATATGAAAAGATATATTTCCTTCCTTCTGTTTAATCCTGTTATTGTGTTTTAAAGCAGCCGTATCTACTGAAGACATCTAATATAGACTTTTGGTCCTGTTTTTAAACGCTGGTCTCGTATATAAATTCTTTCTTCTATTGGGACCTTTGCTTCTTTAGGGCATATGCAAATAATGTGTTCCGTTTTGCATTTTTCTTTCTTGCAATTTACATAAACATTGTTACATGAAACAATGTCCGATGGACAGCAACAAGCAGATATGTCAAAAAGTTTATCTAGTTTAGAATCCAGATTTCGTTTGATATTTGCTTTTGAATGTTTGCGATTTATGTTTTTTACAGTTGCAAATAGATTTTTAACTTTTGTTTTAATAGACTTATCGTTTTTTAAAGGCAACCGTGGATTGACAGATAGGGTAGATTAGGGTAATATGAGCACCTTGGTAATATGAGCATACTTAAAGATTTATTAGATGTAAGCAGTGAAGTTAAAGTTGCTTTATGTTTTTCGAATCGACTTTATGTGGTGATAACAGGAATCAGTACAATTAGCGTAAATTTATACGCAGTAATTAGCGGATATCATCTAAATAAAACGCTTTTAAATTTTTTGCTTTGTTAAAAAAATCATCACGCGTGAATAATTCTGTGGCGCGATATTTTGGTGCTAAAATAATGAAATTAATTTTTTCATAAAGAAAAATATATTAGCTAAAAATTTTTGTTTGAAAAATAATGCATAGAAACATTTATTTTTGACTTTATTTAAAGATACCATTTTTGTGTAATATGAGCATGCTCAAATTACCCAGTGCTTTTCATTGAAATTGCTTTGTTTAAAGTCCTAAAATAGCAGTGGTTTTTAATTGCTTCTTGAATAAAAACAAAACATAGTAAAAATTTTTTATTTATTAACAATACTAAATATTTTTCTGTAACTTAAATCTAAAAAATTTTAGTTTTTATTGTTCAAAGGTTTGAGTTAACAAATTGAAAAAACAATGTATTAATTTTTTTTTTTTTTTTTGGCGGAAAACATAGTAGTATTGTTTCAACAAAATGTAGCTTAAAATTTGATCTTTTAATGATATGTTTTGTTAATCACGAATCTTTATATTCCAACAACTAGTTCTATTATGCAGGTTGGTCATTTTTTACTTAATTAATGCTATTTTTTTGAGCTAAATTAAAGTGCTCATATTACCAAGGGGTAAGGTTAATACGAGCACTTTTGCTACTTTTTTAAAACCTCTGTGTTTTTAAGAAAAAATGTCAAGTGCCCAAATATCTAAATAGATTATGAATAGGGATCCCTAAAAATTGTTTATTTCCAAAAATTTTGGATCCAGCATATTTATTTTTTAAATATTACCCTAATCTACCCTAACCATATAGATTTTAAAACACATGACACGCTTAATAATTGCCCAAAAGTTTGGCTCAATGTCAGAACAATCTAGGAAGTAATAAAACTGAATTAATTGTCTGTATGTGCTTGGATCCGTTGTAACTAAATCACAAGGGCAACCATAATTCTCTTCACTTTTCGATCGCGTAAAGGGCCTTTTTTTTATTTTTGGCATTTTTATTTTCTAAAACTAAATACTTTGTTCATATTATCATTACGAGACATAAAGTATTTGCAATAAATTAATAACACTTTATTAAAGTACTAAACTGTTTAAATTTGCACAAAATAAAAACTTGTTAACAACATTTATACAATTAGTAAAACGTGCTTATCGTTCACTTTAATCTATTTTAACTACATTATGTCATTCTACAAAAGTAAATAGGACTGTCACGGAGTAAATGGTCCGCCGGAGTAAACTATGCGATAGGACATTTTACTCCGGAGTAGATTGTCCTTTATCGGAGTAAGTAGTCCGCTTTAAGTAAAGTTAAATTTTAAAGTAAAAACAATGTATAAAAAGATAGCGGACATTTTCAATTAAAGAAAAATAAAGATAGTACATTTTATATGTAGTTAAAATTACTTTTTAAAATACTGTCATCTTATTTCTTATTCTTAGGTGTGTTGTTATTATTAGTTCCCAAATATTTGTTCTATTAGAAACAATTACTAACTGTTTCTATCAAAGCAAATATTTAGTAACTAATAATAGCAACAGAATAGAATTAAAATAAGTATAATTAAGATTATATATAAAAAGGATTTCCTTATTGAATTAGTAAATCCTTTTTATCAATAATCCTAATTATATTGATTTTAATTCTAATTACTTAGTTACAAGGACTTAGTAACTAAGTCTATAATAAATAATAATAAGGTATAGATGTAACAACTGGTGTTAAGGTGTTAACAGTTGCGAAGTTCAATAACAGTAGATATTGCACTGTAACAGTTCAGTTTGTTTTTTCTTTATGTTTTAACAAAAAGTTTCTGCAAAGTTCAGATTTGCCTAGTTTATTTTAGAAATTATTTAACTATGAGACTTTTATTAGTCTAAGTAACTTATTCTAAGTAAATGAAAATTATGTATGTAAATTATTTAAATTATAAATGATTATCATTAGAAATTGAAATAGTTTACATACATAATTTTTCATTTATTTAGTAACTAAGTAAATTTTCATTAACATTAGTCTAATGCAGGGATGGCCAAATGGCGGCTCGCGAGCCGCATGCGGCTCTTGGAATGTTAAGGCGGCTCGCGAGCCGCATACGGCTTTTTTCCAAATTGTTATATGCTAATATATTTCCATATAATTATTTCCATCATTCTTATTGTCTTAAAACTTGCAAAAATGGATAAAGTAAAAGTTAACACTAGTTTGCTTCGCAAAATAAGGCGGAAAAGAAAAATTAAATACGAAAACAGAATATTTCATAATGATTGGACAGAAAAATATGCATTTATTGAAAGAAACAATAAACCTATGTGTTTAATTTGCAATATAGAACTTGCTCATAACAAGACATGCAATGTTAAACGTCATTATGAAACAAAACATAAACAATTTTCTGAAGAATATCCGTTATGTTCAAATTACAGAAAGAATAAAATTGAATTGCTCAAAACGAAAAATAAAAATCAACAACTAAATATTTCATCTTACAGCCAAGAATCAATTAATACAACAGAAGCAAGTTTTGTTATAGCATGGAATATTGCCAGAGGTAAACATCCTTATACCGATGGAGAATTTGTAAAGCAAAACATTTCAGATGTCCTGTCGGTTTTAGATCTTAGTAATAGCAAAATCCAAAGATTAGTATCACAAATTCCTATTTCTCGACATACAACCGAAAGAAGAATATCTGAGATTAGTATTGATGTTGAACAGCAATTACTAAACGATTTAAAAAACTGTGAAGCATTTAGTTTAGCTGTAGATGAATCAACAGATATTCAAGACAAGCCTCAAATGGCTGTATTCGTTAGATATGTGACTTCAGACGTAATTGTAAAAGAAGAGTTACTAGATTTAGTTGAGTTGAAAGACACAACTCGTGGAGTTGATATCAAGGAAGCCCTTGACAAAGCTCTGCTTAAAGCTAATGTACCTATCAACAAGCTTGTTAGTGTTGCTACAGATGGTGCATCAGCAATGGCTGGAAAACATTTAGGACTTATAGGCTTATTAAAAAGTGACCCTAAGTATCCAGAATTTATCCCAATTCATTGTGTTGTTCATCGAGAACATTTAGCTGCAAATCATTTTAACTTTCCAATTGTTTTTAAATCTGTTTTAAAGATTGTAAATTATATTCGAGCAAATGCAAAAAATCACAGACAGTTTAGAAACTTTATAAATGAATTGGATCTTGCTGACGAGCCAAGTGACGTGTCATTTTTCTGTTCTGTAAGATGGCTTTCAAGTAGTGACGTTTTTTATAGATTTGTAGAACTATTAGAGCCAATTAAATGTTTTTTGATTGAAAAAGAAAAGACATTTGAAATCCTAGACGATATAAATTTTGTGCAAGATCTTTTATTTTTGACTGATATAATGCAACATTTAAAAAGTCTGAATTTGTTTCTTCAGGGAAAAGAAAAAAATATATCTGATCTTGCACAAACGATATTTAGTTTTCAAAAAAAAATTATTCTTTTTCAGAAAGATCTTAGCTTGAAAAAATTTAATCATTTTCCTCAAATGAAGAAGATGATTACTTCTAATCCTTCAATTCAGTATGATGACGATAAGATTGAATCATACTTGGACAAACTAAAGGATTTACAAAAAGACTTTCAAAAAAGGTTTAAAGATTTGCATGAACTAAAATCTTCTTTAGGATTTATAGTAAATCCTTTTTTAATTAATATTATTAGTAATGGCTGTCCAATTCCTGAAAAAATGCTTGAAGATATATCTCAATTTGAAATGGAACTACTAGATCTCCAAGAAGATCAAAATCTACTTATGCTGCATAAAACAATAACTTTTATGGAATTTTGGAAGATAGTTCCCGAGGTTAAGTATCCTCAACTTAAAAAGATTGCCATAAAATTCATTTCAATTTTTGGTTCAACGTATACATGTGAATCTTTATTCTCTACTATGAAATTTGTCAAATCAAAGTATCGTGCAAATCTAACCAACGAGCATTTGTCTGAATTACTTAGAACAGCCACTACAAGTTTGAAACCAGATTTTAAGAAACTTACCAGTAAAGTTATGAGTATTAGTTTGATCAAAGTAAAAAATTGATAAAATGATGAAAAAGTTATTTCTTGATTGTAAAAATCAAGTAAAATAATCTAATTTTAGTGTTGGTTTTTTAATTATTATTTCATTGATATAAGCATTGTTATAATTTTGTTAATCAAAAAAAAGTTTATGATCAGCATGCGCTTGTGCAAAAATCTATCATAAAAAAGATCAGTGTGTTGCACAGCACATGGCCAGTGTGTTGCACAGCACCTAATCGTGTGCTGTGCAAAATCAGTGTGATCATGTGATTGTCGAAAACTATAGAAATGATTTTTTAGTCTGAAGGGAATTTTATAAAATAAATCAGATATAATGGCATTGTAAACAAAATCTTTAAAGGAATAGTTTTTTCTTTAAAAAATTTATTGAGTGTTTTAAAACAATTAACTAAATTCAATTGTATACATATTTTACTTAAATCTTTAAAAAATGATATTTTGTATCCAAGAAATATCTAAATTTCATATTAAAATGATATTGTTGAATAGTGATACAACAATTATTTCTACCCCTTAGGAGCATATGGAATTTCCTAAATAATTTGTATTTTCTAAAAATATTTCTTTAAAAAATGATTTTAAATAGTGAATTACAAATTGTTGTTTTTATATGAAACCAAGAAAATGGGCTAGTACTAGAAATTTCTTATTTTTTGGGTAGTTTTTTTACTTATCTAGTACGAAAGTCTCTTAAAATTCAGATAATCAAAAGAAAGAGAATAAAAGTTTCTTATATAAAAAAACAAACATGAAGTTGTTGCGGCTCTTCGGCTCACGTAAGTATATAAATGCGGCTCTTGTGACAAAACGTTTGGCCAGCGCTGGTCTAATGTATTTGAAAATTTTAAATTGATCAAACAGTATGTTGAAAATAAGATTCTTATTATCAAAATACTGTTTGATCCGTTTAAAAGTTTCATGCTGGGTACCATTCTTATATCAATATATAGTAGGGATGTACTGAAGCTAAAATTTTGCCGAAGCCGAAGCTTCGGCCGAAGCCACTTTGCCGAAGCCGAAGCTTCGGCACTATATATGCTTAAAATTTAATCAGCATTCAAATCAGCAGGGGTGTAAAACAAAAAAGGTTCCAAAACTAAGATCCTTGACTAATAATATAGAAAAAATGTATAAAAATGAGGACACAAGTCAGGGTTGCTGCCCCAGGCAGGGCAAAAGCTATCAGCGCCCCTGTTTGAAAGTTTCTCATTATGTCGTTTCTGATACTTCACCGCACCTAGTTTTTTTTTTTAAAACTTAAGCTTTTTTGAAACATTCTCCCCAAATTTTCCTACTTCTAGTTCTACTTTTTCTGTGTACAAACCATATTAATGTTATATAGAGCACAATATCAGTAACTCACATATATTTATAACTATTCTCAATATTTTTCTAAAATCATTGCTATTTTTTTGATCTTTTATAGCCATACTGTTCTTCTATGTAAAAATCGTTTCTCATTAATCCTCTATCTAATCATCTAATTTTTAATCCTCTATTTAAATCATCTTGTTTGCTCTATCTAATTATAGTGTGCTAGCTGAACATCCTCAAATTTTATTCCCCATAAATTACTGTTACGCATCTTTTCATGTGCTGTATATTTTATTTTTATTTTTAATGCAACTTTTGTTAAGAGTGGATAAAAATCTCTAAATATTACTCAAGTAAATTAATCTTTTACACTTGAACACTCTTTCTCTAAATAAACACTCTTAGCTGATCTAGTTGTATCTACAACATAAAAAATCTTACAAACACACTTTATCTTTTTATTGCTATTTATTTCAATATCTTTTTTTTGCTTCTCTGTATTCATTAAACGAACAATTTCTAAACTAAAAAAAACCCCAAGTTAAGACCATTTTGTATTCCACTACAACTGTTGTGAACCTGCTGCTAAAAAAAAGTACAATTGATAGATTTCTCTCCAACTTCTTTTTTACACACTTTTAAGTTGTTTTTTTTTTTTATTATTATTATTATTTTTAATTTTACACTACATAACATTTTCTTAAGCTTCTATTAATCTTTTACACTCTGAAATTATAGTATTCATTCTTCTTCTGTCTCTGTAATGGATAAATCTGCATCAGTATCTGAAATCAAATATTAACTATCTGTTACAAAAACTTCTATAGTAATCTAACAACTCAGTAGAGTGAGCTTTAAATAAAACAATAAATAGAATACTTTATAAATTTTTCATTTATAATTATATTATTATTTATTTTATATTTATAAATAAACAGGGACTGAGCAGGCTGATAATTATTTGATTTAAATTGTTTATTTAATTTAAATAAATTTTGATGATAAATGTAAGAGCTCAAAGTAATCAAAGCTTTAACCTTTAATTTATTTTAAATAAAATTTAAAAGTCTTCATATCATAAGAAGAAACCAGAATATAAGTTTATATGTTTAATATATAAATTCAATTTAGAAGTATTCATAATATTAATAAAAGAGCAAGGATAATTATTATCATTGTTTTTCTTTTTCTTTTAATTTATATAGTTTTGGTTGACTTTTTTTTTCTTTTTTTATTCTCCTCATTTATATTTCATTTGCTTTTCTTCCTTTTTTGTTGTTGAGAACTTTATGTTTTTTATGTGTCACTCTATTGACTAGTTTGTAACTTTATAAGTGACACCTAACCAATTTCTGTAATCTTACGATGAAAATTTGTAAATTTTTATTATTATGGTTAAATAAAATTTAAAAAAATTAAACATACACATAATTTAAAATAGTAGCAACGTATATTTAATCTTCTTTAAAGTGAGATTACTAAGGTTTATAGGTCAAATGTTGAAACCAATTTTTGTTCTATTTGCGGTAATCCCACACAAAAATTAATATAAATTCGTTACATAATACAAATTATGGTTTTTTTTCCATTTTATTTTTGAAAAGTTTTAATTTGTTTTAAATTATAAGGTTTTTATTCTGCATAAAAATGCTGATTCAGTTCATCTAAGTCACACTTGGAAGCCTTCAAAGTGTATGAGGACCTTCCTTAATTTTACTATTATATTCAAAATATTTCTACTTATTTATTATCATCCCCTCCATAACAAGACATTTGGGAGTAAACAATACTAAGTATATGGTATAGACTTTAACTCTGTAGTCCTGAATTTACAACTTAATTAGACACTGGCAATTAGCATATTTTTATAACTTGTACAACAGTAGCTTATAACTTTAATTACTTAAAATTTTTTGCCGAAGCCAAAGATTCGGCAAAAAATTGACCTGGCTTCGGCCGAACCGAAGCTTCGGCAAAATTGCCGAAGCTTCGGCATGCCGAAGCCGAAGCCGAAGCTTCGGTACATCCCTAATATATAGTTCTTTAGAATATATAGTTTTTTAGAATTATTGTTTTATAAGTTCTTAAATATTTGCTTTGATAGAAGTATTTAGGAAAGTCTTTTCCTAATTATATTTATTTTAATTCTACTTATATACACTTAGTATATATTAGGGCTGTACCGAATTTCGGCTCCGGCTCCTGCTGTGGCCGAAATCCGGCCATTTTTACAAATCCGGCCCAAATCCAGCTCCGGCAAAAATTTAGCAAATCCGGCATAATTTTAGCCGGAGTTTTGAATTTTGTCAAATATTTATTACATTTTTTTTGCCCGTGTTGACATGTATACCTAATATTTTATTTATAAAAATCAATTTTTTTTGTAATTCTATATTTTATGAACCTCATATTTGTTTTGGTATTTGTATTTATATTTCTTTATAATTTAATAAGCTAAGTCTAATTTAAAACAACAACGCAACAAAAAATTAGGGAAAAACACGATATTCTAGAATGATGCAGGTATAAAGACTATGATGTCAACCCTAATCAAGTGATTGGATGAGCGTTTTAAAAGCATTGAAAAGAGAAACCTCTTTATATACTGACGAGGCTGGTTGACTCACAATTTAAAACTAAATTCTCCTCATTACAGGCAACACTGACAGCTGAAAAAACAAGATTGAAGTCAATCTGAGCATGCTGAACAGAAGATTGACAAAACTGAAGAAAATCCACCAAAATAAGCCGGGCTTAATAATTTTTTTACATCATCATCATCATTACTCTGGCAATTTATTGATAAAATTATTCAGTCTACGTCCGCTGGTGGCAGGGCACATAAACAACAATTACTAAAAGGCATTGAAACTCAGCTAAGGAAATATCCGAAAGAACCAGAAATAAATAGACACAATGATCCACTACAGTGGCGGAGTGACAAAATCCCGGAAAAAAAGTTCAATTGAATTACTATAAACTTTTAAAACATATGGCCTATAGAATTTCATTAGAATTTCTATTAATTTATATATAGAAATTGCTATAAAACTTTTTAAATAACAACAATGAAGTTTAACAGAAAACAGCAGTCACTTGGTATTCTGAATAGTCCACATTGTTGACCATGCTCAACACCAATTAGGGATGTACAGGATTTTGGCTCCTGTAG
This sequence comes from Hydra vulgaris, assembly GCF_022113875.1. NCBI lineage: Eukaryota > Metazoa > Cnidaria > Hydrozoa > Anthoathecata > Hydridae > Hydra > Hydra vulgaris. The sequence continues at coordinate 39,924,748 of NC_061162.1, read as the reverse complement.
TTTTGTTTTGAAATCCGGCTCCGGCTCCGATTCCGGCCGGATCTGTCAGTAGAAATCCGGCAAATCCGGCTCCGGCCGGATTTGAAAAAATTAAATCCGGTACAGCCCTAGTATGTATACAAAGTATATATAACAGTACTTATGATAACAACAATTTACTAAGTGACTAAGTAAATTTTAGTTAAATCTGCTTACTTATAGTATATATACTCTGTATATAGAATTTACTAAAATATCTTAAGTCTTACTGTTATTATTAAGAGTTCCTAAATGATTGCTTTTATAGAAACATATAGGAAAACCTTTTTACATTTAATCCTTACTAGTAAGTGGAATTAAATTCTAATTATATTTGTAAAAAAGATTATATATAAAATATTTTTGTATAATCTTTATAAAATATAATTACAGATAATAAAAATTTTAGGAAATCTTTTTTATTAAAAAGGATTTTCTAAAATTTTTGTGATCTTATTGATAAATAATAATGATAATAATAATAATAATAATAATAGTAAAAATAAATAATAGGGAGAGCATGCAGGGTAATTTCTAAAGTTAAAAATTATTTAGTTATTTTATTTTTTCATTGCTTTATGTTAATGAAAATAAAAAATGTAATGGACGTGTTTAACAAGTTTTATGTTTATACAAAGTTTTATATTTTTAATTAAAATTGTAATATAAGTATATATATTGTTTTTTTTTTTTTTTTCCCTTTAGAATCTCTTCAGTCAATCAATGAAGAAACTACTTTAAGAATGAAGTTATGCCCGGGTCAAAAACTCTGTAGAACTTGTTGTAAGAATAATAAAACTATTGAAAACATAAATATTGAATCAATGACAAAAGCAATACATCATATATTGAACTGCAGAACCGACTAGTTCTGAAATTGCAAATAAAACTTTCAGGATGTTGGGTTGTTCTCCTTTAAAACCCGTTTCTATTCGAGACAGACCCATTCATAGAAAAAAAAAATTAAAGGATTTCAAATTATTTGGGAATTTCTAATAATGAAATTTCTATTAGTTGCTCAATAGACAATTAATATTTGAAAAAAATCAACCTTTCACTGAAAAAAAAAAAGAAAAGAAATATCTCAACAGACTGTAGATAAAATTATTGGATGTCTGGTAAAAAAGATTTTGTGAGTATAGCTCAAAGATCTCATATACAAAAGCGTTTGATTCTCTCAAATCTAAAAGAACTGTATTCTAAGTTTAAAACTAGTTATCCTGGTATAAAGACTTGTTTTTCTAACTTTTGCTCATATTGTCCAAAATAGTGTTTTATAATAGGAGCATCTGGTACCCATACAGTATGTGTGGGCACATACCATCAAAGTGTGAAGATTTTGTTAACAAGAACCTGTTATAGTTTTCAAAGAAAAGTTTTAATTTTGTTGTACTTTATATATTATTTAGTTATTAAAAAAGTAAATCTTTTTTTTTTTTCATTTCACTAGTTCTAATTTTGTTATTATTTTATTTTAGTTTGCCTACTGTTAAAATATGGTTTTAAAATAGTAAACTTTTATGAATTTAAGTTTACTTTATTAATCATTAGCCAACAGTTGGGAAAAGTTGAATTCAACTGAATTAAGGTAGGAATAGTTTTATTTACAGTTAAAATTACAGAACAAGATTCAACTATTAGGTAATATCTTATTTTGTGCTATTATTTTATTGCATTTTCTTAATAGCATTAAAAGCTTTTGTTAAATCAAAATAATAATATAATAATTTGTTGCCTCTGTTTTAGCGTTGAACTACTTTCAACAAAGTGCTATCAAAAATAGTGTATAATTTTTCTATAGTAAGGCTTTTGTACCATTTATTTGAAACCACAATATTAAAACTTACCTTTAAAAAAAAATACAAATGCTGTATATGCAGTTGTGTGGTGGGGACATGGTGTCATAAAGTAGACAATATTGCTATACTTTCATTTATTTCTTGATGCCCTTATAAATAATGAATCATTTTACAAGTCATTCGGTGCAAGTAAATATTAAGTTGTTGTTTAAAAATGAATACTGATTTGTCATTATTATAAAATTATCTTATTGTTATAAAATTGTTGCTGTTGGTTATTTCATTTTCATCATTGTTATGCATCATTAATATTATGTATATTAATATTACCATTTAAATAACTTATTCAATATTATATATAATTATTATATATAATTTTACTAAATATTAATTACCAGATAATGAAGATGTTAAAAGTTTTTAACATCATTTTAAGCATAAACAATGAAAAGTAAAACTATTGTTAACTTTGTCACCAGAGTCATCTTTAAGTAAAGTTAAATAAAAGAAATAGAACATTTCAAAAAAAAATTTAAACTTTTTTTAGTTTCTTAAAATAGAATGGATGTAGGAAATGATGAAAAAGGAGAACAAGAGTTTCTTGATGTTAGTAATTACATAAATAAAGGGGTTTATCCCAATAATTGCACTGCTAATGCTAAAAGAATTATTCGAAGAAAAGCAAACAGGTATAGTCATATTTTATAGTGTATATACTTTTTAAATGTATCAATACTAGTATAACAATTAAATGTTTTTTAAGAAATAACTTTAGTGCTTTTTTTTTCTAATTTTATTTTTATTAAAATATATTGGAAGTTGTATTTTTATAGTTTTTATTAAAAATCTATTTTTACAAAAAGGTACATTTGCAATTTTCTTTATTTGCTTTATGAAAATAAACTAGACTTAAAACTAATATTTTTAGGTTTAGAATGGAAGGTAATAAATTGAAATACATGACTAAGAAGGGTTTATGGGTAGAGATAATTTTTAGCAAAGAGCAGAGAAAGCAAATTATTAGTTCTTGTCATAGTGAACCTATTTCTGGTCACCTTGGAAGAACACGTACTTTCTACAAGGTTTCAGAACACTTTTACTGGCCTGGAATTTTTCAAGATATAAAAAACTTTGTATGAATATTTATTTTTTATTTTATTTACATTTAGTTTACGTGTAAAAACCTCATGCTCTGTTAAAAAACATTTATTTTTTTAGTAAATCTGGTGTCTTGAGACTATGATTTTTTTTTGTTAAAAATAGACATTTCAGAAATAAATTTTTTATGTATGATTTTGTATCATAAACAGTATATCGCAGCTTAGTCATAATTCTTTTTAGCGTTTTAAGTCTGAAGAAGTCTAGTAAGAAAAATATTTTTATTTTTTTCGAAATCACAACAAACATTATATTTTAAATCCAGAAGATAATTTTTACTTTATATTTGTTTAATATGTTTATTATTGCATACCACATATTGGAAAGCATGTGTTAAATTTATGTTAAGTGTTATGTAGCATGTAAATTTTCTTAGGTTTTGTTTAGTGAAAAGTCCCAACATATAAATACACAAAGGTTTGGTAAAACACACCCTGAGCCACATCCTATCAAAGTTCAATCACCATGGCTTCACATTGGTATTGACTTGATTGGACCGCTACCCGAAACATCTGCTGGAAATAATTATATTTTAACTATCTCAGATTATTGCACTAAGTGGGTAGCAGCATTTCCATGTCTAAACATGGGAGTAGTGTTGCAACAGCCTTGGTTAAAGTAAATTACTATATTATTAATCTAATGATATTGAATGTATTTTTGCTTGATGTTAAAAATTTTATATTTTTTAGGTTTTTATGCTAATGGGTATACCAAGAGTTCTTACTTCTGATCAGGGTACAGAGTTTTCCAACCAGGTGAACGAGGAATTAATGACATTGCTTAATGTCAAGCATCATTTTACCACAGGATATCATCCACAGGTTGAAAATTTTGAAAGGAATTTGAAAGCAACAGTTGTTAGGTTTTTAATTTGTGCATCTTATACTTTAGGCAAACGGTTTAGATGAGCGATTTAACCAAACCATTCAATTAATGCTGGTAAAGTTTTGCAGTGACAAACGCATAACATGGGATTCCAACTTAGATGCTTGTACTTTTGCGTATAACACTTCACGCCAAGAGTCAACAAAATACACTCCCTTTGAGATAATGTTTGGTAGGAAGCCTATACTTCCCATAGAACTTGAAGTTGCTAGTGAATCACCTCAATCTTTACTAAGTGATTTTAGCTCAAGACCTGAGTGCAACTAAACTTTTATGAACAAAATAATTGAATCAAGGTGGAGATGGTTAAAGCAAAAACATTTGCTGGTTTCATAAAATATGATTTTTGAAATGTTTTTTAAATGTATTATGAAGTTTTAAATTAATATTTTGTATTTTAGATCAAGTATACTAGAAAAAGCCAAGCAAAATATTGAAAAAGCGCAAGAAAAGCAGAAAAAAGATAAGAGGCATGCCAATTCATCTGTTTTTGCAATCGATGCTGAAGTTCTTGTTAAAGACTTTACACGAAAAAAAAGGAAAGAAGGCAAGTTGGATTTCCGATGGCTTGGACCCTTTCGTATTTTGAAGAATTTAGGTAAAGGGTCTTACCTCCTGTTAGAGTTAGCCACCATGAAAGAGAAAAGAGTAAATGGCTCTCACATCAAACCATACAATAGAAGTTTAATTAAAGAAGTTGTTTAAGACCAGAGTTCTCTTCTAAATTATACAATGAGCCTTTATCCTAGTAACTATAAAAATGACTTTTCTGATATAACTTCCAGCTCTATTATTAAACATGTTTCCGTGACAATGTCAAGTAAGGCTTTTGAACAAAGCAATAAAAGGGTGTTGTGGATAAAAAATAATTTATATCAGTTGACATCTGGAGAAAGATATATTCTCATTAGTAAGACAGAGTAGTTAACAGATACCATCATTATTGCATCTCAGAAAATTTTGCATAAACAGTCGTTAATTTTTGGATTTCAAGATCCAATCTTGGGAATAAATATAAAGTTTTTTGCTATGGGTAAGAACTTTATACAAGTGCTTCATGATGGCTGCGGACACTGGTTTACCGTTAGCAATATTGGGGCGCAAAAAGCAAACAAAGTTTTTATTTATAATAGTATGTTGCACTCTTTGAGTAATCATCGCAAAAAACAGATGGCTGCTATTTTGAAACTCGCAAAAAAAATTTTACAATTAAAATTATGAGTGTTAAACAGCAGAAAGGAGGCAATGATTGTGGCTTATTTGCTGTTGCGTTTGCTACAGCTCTAACTTATCAGATACAGCCAGATCATTGTGTCTTTCAACAAAACGAAATAAGGGTTCACTTATTTAAAAGCCTTGAAGAACAAGATCTCGCCATGTTTCCTACAGAAAGTATATGTATAGAAAATGGTGGTGTTAGCCGCATTGAGGTTACAGAAATTTTCTGTACTTGTCGAATGCCTGCTGAAGGAAAAATAATTCAATGTTTGAAATGCGGTGAGCGGAATCACTCGATATATTTGATCGATATTACGGAAAGCATATCTGATGACTCCAATTATTTTTGTGCTTCTTGCAATTTATTACTGGATGATAATAAGATGAATAAAAAATAAATACATATTAAAAATTTTCTTTTGATACATATTTATAAAATATGAAAGAACATTAAATCCACCATCCTATTAAATTAGTTTTTATTAGTAAAAAACAAAACAATAACAAGAAAGAAATAACTGAAAAGCATAACTTGACTTAACTGAAAATTGATTTGTAGACCAAATATTATTTTAAAAATTTATTTATTTGTAAATTTTATTTGTAAACCATGCATTTACTTTAAATAGTAATTAAGTAGTGATTAAAATCACTATGGGAATAAAATAAACTTGTGTCGTCAGCATATAAAGTTTAGTTTAAAATATTAGTTGTTTTCGAAACTTGTTTACAAAAACAAATGCCAGGGGCGCACAGAGGGTGGGAGATCTGGGTCCATCATCATTTAACAATAAATTCTAGAATTGCTTTATTGTTTTTATTTTTTATTTGGTGAAGGTAGGGTGGGGGTATCCAGTAAAATTTTAATTATCTATTTCGGACATCATGAAGTTTCTGTGCGCCTCTGACAAAAACGGTTCTAAAATGAACTCTAAGAAATAATCAATAAAAAAAATTGTTAGTTTAAAATCATTTCTGTAATAAGACTTTCATTTAATTTCCATAACAATTTTAAAAACTTTTAAAGAAAGCATTTGAGTGAAATGACTTATGACAAAAAGAGTAAAAATAACATTCTATATAAATAATATATATATATATTTTTGTTAATTTACCTCCTCAAGGCCGTGAAGGCCACTACAGACGAGGAGGCTACTTATTGTTGTTACAACCCTCTCTCAACTCTATAACTCCGAAACACGAACCTTGACGAATAAGGCCGCTGCGGAGAGAAACAAGTTGAGCGCGGTACTATGTACCGCGCTCAACTTGTTTGATCGAACCTCTCGCTTATGAAGCGAACGCTCTACCACTACACCACTACCGCATCATCAGCATATCAGGAAGCATAACTCTACTAATTAAATGTCTTAGGATCCTAAGAAATGCGATTAGCCGGTTAAAAAAGATTAAAACAGAAAGCTATCTTACGATTATAGCGAGCGCCAATCTAATATCAACATCAGTAAACCCCATTTGAAAGTGGTTCCACATAATTTTTTCAAATTATTGCATTGCTTTATTGAGCTATATGAGAAATAAAATTTCCTATTAAAAGTATAGCTGTTTAGGGAGCCAAAATGGAAATGGCATCAACCATCCATTTATTTGCAGGCCCCAATCGTGAAACCTTTTAGGATGGGGAAGTCATTTTTGAAATAAATAAGCCAGTTCGGAATAGCAAATATATCGATAGCTCGCTTTTTATAATAAAACTTGCGTAAAATAAAGAACGTTTGGTTACAAAAGAGAGGTCGATCGCACCCAACGACCCCCACGTTGCGAGCATGATTTGCATCTGCTGCCTAAATAGAAATCTGGTAACTATTTTAGCAAAGGATAACGAAAATGCAAAAGAACAGGCTAATTTTTGGATGAGGATTATTAAACGATTCTTAAGTATTATACCCTTGCAAAATTATATTTCCTTTTTCAAAAAAGAGCTAAAAAAAGGGGGAAAAGAGAAAATTGAAGGAAGGTAGAAATCAGAGAAGATAAGAAATCAGAGACAATCAAACTCAATAATTTATTTCAAACTGATGTTAATTTTTACAATATTTAGAAATTTATATTTAGTATTTAGAAATTTATTTAGAAATATATTTAGAATCTAAATATTATTTAGAAATATATTTAGAAATTTAAATAAGCATTTCGCCTTGCATACAACCCCCTCCTCATTTCTTAATAAAATTACTCTCTGTGGCTTAAAATACTCCGTTTTGAATTTTGTAAGACACAAACTTTACATTCCTAGCCTCCCTTTGTCTGTCAAAATTTTTGAAAAAAACAACACAAAAATACTTTAAATTAAAAATATAACAATAAATATAGGATTTATTTTTTTCCTAACAATAGCATTGACTGGGTGCTAAATTGTTAAACACAATAAAACACAAATTTTTGTTTCAATTGTTTCCTAAACATAAATAAATAACACCAGAATGGATTACTAAATGCAATTAAAAATAATTCTACATCAACTCCATACCCATTAGATTTTAAGTTTAGTAGTTTGTGGCAAAGCATTGGAATTAAGATTACGAATGCCATACAACTATGGTAAGAAACTTGTGGCTTTACTACTAAGAAAAGCTATTTTTGAAGAGAAATATGAGATTAGTAAGGTGCTCAGCAATATGTCCTCTCACTCATGATCTTATTTGAATTGAAGCCAAGATGGAATGGTAGTTGATTGGCAGTTCATATCATTTATGAAGAAAGGCAATTTTTCTAGAACAACGCAACATTTCAAAAGATTTTTTATATTAACAATAGTAAATGACTCTGGTTGGGAAACACAAATTTCCAACTCCAGGTCGATTTATGTAAACTGTTAATTAGAGTTTGACTGTAAACAGAAGATATTGTTGAGATATAGTTGAGATGTTGGTTTAACTCTGTCATTGATGTTCTATTGTCGGGCTTAATGTAAAGTAAATACAACTGTTGGCTTAAACAATGAGTTATGTAATGTAATCTTTTTTGTCTGTGACTTTTTTTCTACAAGCATTATACTTTTATTTATACTGTTTCTCCCATCAGTTTTTATTGCTCTCTGTTTATTAATGTATATGATTTGAGTTGTTCTTTTTTCGGAAGGCATTGAAACACTATCTTCAAACTGTAAAACTGATGACTAACATATACTAATTTTTACACACTTGAACTCAGTTTTAAGTTTACATTTAATTTAATGCTCCAATCATCTTTTTGAAATATTTTATACTTTAAAGCTTTCTTGATAACTTTTTTTAGCCATCTGGGTACTGATTTGGTTTAATCAAAGCTGAAGAGAGATTTCATAGGCAAAAAACTCTTAATTAGTTTATTATGATGGTCAATAAATACATCCAAACATTTGTTACTACCGTTACCATATAAGTTATTATGCTAATTTATAACAATAGGTTTTTCACTTAAAGTTTCATAGTTACCATGTTTATAATCTGGTATATTTATTTAAGTACTACTTTAATAAGCAAGGTAATTGCACAACAATCTCACAAAACTGATTTAGCTAACTAACTATTTTTGCCACTTCTGGCTGCCATACGCTTGATTGTGCGATGGTGACGTTCAACAATACCATTTCCAGATGGCTGGTAAGCGCAAAAAAAAAAAAAAAGGATGGATATTTCCTATTTTGTGCATAATTCACCAATGATTTTTGAGCGAAAAGTCTTGCTGTTGTCAACCAGAACTTGCCAGTTAAACTGCTTGCATGGCACCACACTGTTGCTTCAAAAGTGTTTTTGACGTTTCAAGTCCCATGAACAGGATCTTCCTCTGTAAGCCTTTCATTTAAACTGCTTTTGACAACACGTTTGTTCGCCAAATACTCAAGACCCTTTTTAGATAGCTGCATTTTCCAATAGCAAATTGGCGCAACCAATTTGCTATTGGAAAATGTCCGGTCAACTGTCCGCATCAAGAAAAAATTTGTTGAGATGTCATTTTTCTTTCAGGAACTTTGGGTATGTTCTCACATTTCCAACGGACTTGGTTGCATTGTTTGTACTCTTTAATCCAAGTACACGACCACCAACAAGTTTTCTGGCAACTAAGAATCCAATCCATATTTTTTTAAAAGTTCTTGAACTGTGCAACTTGACACAATTCATTATTTGCCGATTTGTTAGCATTTTTAATTATTGTTCCTAATGATTTCTGCGATTTACTCTAACGTAATCTTTTAATTTTCTCAAAGTAAATCAAATTCTTTTTCCATACGAATCTTTATATTTTGGTTGTCATAGAATTTTAATTTGACATATTGAATAGTTGTGTAATAACTGAAAGTGCTTATATATAATGCTTTATACAATTTATTATTTGAATAGATTAAACTATGCAAAGCTACATTTCACTAAAAAAAACAACAACAAAGCAAATTAGTTTTTCTTCACAAAGTATTAAATCGAAATAGGACGTTAAGTTTAATAAAAATTGTTGCATAAAAGTGCTTAAAATCTCCTGTTTTTAAATTTTAAACTTGTGTTTTTTAAATAAATTTAGCGTTGTGCAATTTATGCACAAAACCTTAAAAAATATAATTCATTTGGTGCATGAGTTTTGTAAAAGGATGTATCTTAAAATTAGTGTCATTTTTTTTCAAAATATAAAAGCTCATACTTGGTGACATGCTCATAACTAAATGCTATTTCTTTTGATCTAAATCTCAATTCGCAACTCAAATAGTCTACTTTCCAACTCGTTTTCCAGACAACAAAAACCATTTGCCTTCTCTACTTGACTTATGTCTTGTTTCTGATCAGTGCTCAGTTTCTCCTCATTCACCCTTAGGTGCCTCTGAACACAGTTTGATCTCTTTAAAACTATTATCTCATTCTTCTTTTTATCAGAATCCCCCTATCATTGTGCATCTTACAACTGCCTTGAAACTGACTGGGATTCTTTCTGTGAATTTCTTCGTGATAAAACTTCAGTAGAAATCTTCTGTCTTCCTGTTGACAAATGTGCTTCTTACATAACTTCATGGATTCAGGCTGGCATGGAATCCTTTATTTCCTCTCGACAATTCCAGGTCAAGTTTCACTCTTCTCCATAGTTTTCCTCACATTGTGCTGCTGCAATTGCCAGTCGAAACTATTACTTCCATATCTATCAGCAAAACTTTTCATTCATATCATCTTTTAATATCCACTAGTTGCGTTCTACCTGATATAACCTTCAAACAGGTTGATCCATTGCTTGACATTGGTATCACTCCAGCTTCTGTATCTAACTATAACAGGTGTGTTGTCCGGTCACAGCTTGTGATCTTCTTGCTCTACGGCTGATTTGCTAACAGTAATAACTGATAGGTTTTATCGTGCATTAGATAAAGGTGGAGGTTAATTGCTCTTGACATTTCTAAAGCGTTTGATAAAGTTTGGCATGCTGGTCTGCGCTGTGAACTTTTTTCTTATGGTGTATTTTTAAGATTATTGAATACTTCCTTTCCAATTGTAGTATAAAAGTTATCCCTGATGGGCAGCACTCTTCTTCATATTCTGTAACCTCAGGGATTCCTCAAGGTTCAATCCTCGGCCTTATACTCTTTTTAATTTTTATCGAAGATCTTCCATATATTCTCACATCTAAGGTGGCATTGTTCTCTGATAATATTACCTTTTATTCTTGTCATGATAAGAAGCCAATACTCTTTGATTGCTTGGAGGGGGCATTTGAGCTTGAAAAGGATCTTACTTCTGCTACAACATGGGGCTTACAGTGGCTGTTGAACTTTTATTCAAATAAAACTCAATTTTTTCCAGGCAATCGTTATCGCAATGATTTAGACCGTCTTATATTTATGAACGGTAATATACTCGATGAGTCATCTACCCTTTATCTTCTAGAATTAACTCTTACTTCCAATCTTTCTTGGAAACCATATATCAAATCCATTGCAAAATTAGCATCTGCCTAAGTTGCATCTCTTTATCGAGCTCGACACTTTCTAACTCTGGATTCTATTCTCTATCTCTATAAATCTAAAATCTGCCTTTGTATGGAATATTGTTGCCATATCTGAGGCGGATCTTCTAATGATGCCCTTTGTCTTTTAGACAAGTTGCAAAAACGCATTGTAAACATAGTTGGACCTGCTCTTGCAGCCAACCTCCAACCATTATCACTTTGTCGTAATGTTATAATGGGCACTGCTCTAAAGAGCTAGAATATCTTGTGCCATCTACTAAAATTAATTTTTATGTGACTCATCATTTAATTAAGTCTCATCTTTTTTCTGTGACTGTTCCTGAATGGTCCAAAAACTCCCAATCCTCTAGTTTTTTTCCTCAAACATCAATTCTTTTGAATTCGCTTCCTTCATTTTGCTTTCCTGATTCATATAATTTGCAATCTTTTAAGTCGTCTGTCAATCATTATCTTGCTCTACAATCTTTATCTGTTCTCTTCCAGTAACTTTCAACTCACTAATTTGTGGTTGCTTGCAGCCTTGTTATAAGCAAAGATGTTTAAAAAAAAAAGTTATTGATTCTTTTATATTTCATTAAAAGAATCATATATTTAATGCAAGTTTAAAAATGTTTTTTTTATTATATTAAGTTTTTTTTCATTTTTTTTAGTTAGACCTTAAAGTTCTGCCCGCTTCATTATTTATGATTATTTATGGTTTGATTACTGTTGAAATATGGTTTTAATTTAGTAAATTTTGGTGTACTGAAATTTACTTTATTGATCATTAGCCAACAGTTTTGGTAATAAAATCGAATTCCACACCATCAAGGTAAGAATAACTTTTTTTCTTGTTAATGATAATTATAACAAACTGTTTAAGACCATTAAACAGTTTTTTATAATTAAAATGTCATTGCTAGTTTGTGTTAGTATTTGTCATAGTATCCTATAGTTTTTGTTATATTTATAGCAAAATTAAGGTCCTCATAATTTTTTATAGGCTTTTAAATACATCTTTTATCAACACTACTCTCAGTAAGAATGGAATATTTTCCTTAAAGAAGATTTTAAATTAATACCAAGATACTTTATACTTCATAAATAAACCTATTTAATGCCTCGCATGATAAGTTTATCAAGTTAACTATGTTTACTCTTTTATTGCTGATTACTTACTTTTAAATATCGTTTCCATAGTTTGCCAATAAGAGTTGGGTAAAGTAAAATTGACACTTTATTGATTAAAATTTAGCTTTACAAAAAAAAAAAAAAAAAAAAAAGCAATTAAACAATTTAATTACTACTTATTTGTAATTGAATTAAAATTTTTTTTTTCAAATATACTAAGATTTTTTTTAACATCTTCGCTTCCATTAAGGCTTTAAGCAACCACAACTAGAGTTAAAAGTTACTGGAAGAGAGAAAATGAAGTTTATAAAGCAAGATAACGATTGAAAGACGACTTAAAATATTGCAAATTATATTAATCAGGAAAGCAAGATGAAGTAAGCGAACTCCAAAGAATTAATGCTTGAGGAAAAAGATAGAACAGTTACAGAAAAATGATGAGACTCAATTGAATGACTAATCACACGCGAATGATTTTTAGTAAATAGCACAAGAGGCGCTAGCTTTTTAGAGCAGTGCTTATTATAGTATTTGTAGAAAAGAGAAAGAGAAGCAACATTACGACCAAGTGATAATGGTCGGAGGTTGGCTACAAGAACAGGTCCAACTATATTTACAATGAGTTTTTGCACCTTGTCTAAAATAGAAAAAGCATCATTGGAAGATTCGCCTCAGATGTGGCAACAATATTCCATACAAGGACGGATTTGAGATTTATAGAGATAAAGAATAGAATCTGGAGAAAGAAAGTGTTGAGCATGATAAAAATTAGCACCTTAGCATGTGCTAATTTTGCAATTATTGTTCAAAATGACAACAAAATAGCAGCGAGTGCATAATAAAAGTTTCAACTCCTTTAGTGAAAAATCCTAATTTGCCTTTAAATAAACGATTACTAATTATATACCTATAAATGAGATTATATTTACATTACATTTACTATTATTACATAATATTAATTATTTATATACAACTTTAATAAATTGTCGATACTTGTATTCCAAGCTGACGAATTTTAGAAATGGTTGGATGTTCAAAAAGGACTATGGTTAGGATTATTTAACAGTGGTAACAACTTGAAAAACATTTTAAAATAAATTTGGTCAAAATTATGGCTAAAATGTATAACTTTCAGACAAAAGATTTAAGTTATAAAGAAAAACCTTTAAGTCAAGTAGTTAAAGATATATAAAGTTGCGATGCTGAAAAAAAAAAGATCATCACAAAGTTGTGCAGGAATGTTATACAAATAATGTAAAAAGAAACCAAGTATAATTATCGATGATGAAACTCAAGTGAACTTAAATTTCATAATAATCCTAGGACATTTATATATAGAGGTCTACAGGTAAATGGCGAATACTAATTTTAAAACGATAAATATGAAAAAATTCCTAAATAATATTATGATTTGGCCATATGTTAACGTTAAGTAAGTTTTAAGTTTTTTTAATTAATAGTGAAATTTATCTAAAGTATGTAGAGAACTTAGAAAAAGTGTTATTGCTACTATGGTAGATGAACCCACAATCAGAGTTGTCACTTTAATTTTTAAAATTTTTTCCTGAGTAAAGAAGGTTTTCCTTTGAGTTAAACTTATGAACTTCCAGACTTTTCTATATTCTTTCCCGTTCCTGGTGTTAAGAGAAAGCAAAATTATTCTTACCTTGACGGTCTTGAATTCAACTTCATCACCAAAACTGTTGGCTTATGATTAATAAAGTAAATTTCAGTTCATGAAAATTTACTAAATCAAAACCATATTTCAACAGTAGTCGAACTAATCATAAATAATGAAGTAGAACTTTAAGGTTGAACTAAAAAAAATGATAAAAAATTTAATATAATAAAAAAATATTTAAAACTTGCATTAAATATATTACTCTTTTAATGAAATATAAAAAAAAAACAATAAAATTTTATGAAGATTAAAAGAAAAGGCAAAATTGAAACTTAAAAACATATTCATAATAAATTATACATGGTAAACTACCCAGTAGTCGACAACCACTTATAGTCTTTTTTTTTCCAGACGTTTTGTCACTAAAAAATAGGCTGAGTAAACACTAACTAAAGTAAAGTGCCAAAATAGAGTCTGAAATGATCACCTATCTTTCCTTTACATATGAACGAAATTTGGTTATCATAAACATAATAATAAACGCATATGATTTGGTGCAAAAAAGTTCCAAAAATACTCTTAAACTTTTAGAAATCATAACTGTTTCCAGATAACCATAAGAAACGCATGACAAATATAATTGTTGTTCGACACATTTAAAAGCCATTTTTTTTGTTGTTAACGTTTTCTTTTACTTATATACAAAGTTGACATTTACAAAAAAAAATTGTTCGCTTTATATAGCATATAATACAATTTGTGACTCTTGTCGATAATTAATAAAAAACGTTATAATAATAGAAAATCACAACTTGTGACTTTTGTCAATAATTAGCACGCTAATTATTAATGACACACAACATCCCCCTTAGCTCAAGAAGAGCTCATACGTAATCGTTGTACTTCCGATTAGGAAGTACTCTCCTTCCATAGCGAGTGAATTGAACAGGCTGTGACTCTGTCTTACCATCTGTTGAATAGTTTTGATCGCTGCCCGTACTATTGTTATTTTTACCATTATCCGGAGGAATTATTTGAAGATTTGGATCATCATTGACAATGTGTTTTGAGCTCGTTTCGGGAAGTTTAAATAGTGTTGAATCATAATCATTTGTTGTATCTTCTTCTTTTGTATCTACACGACGATGTTGCAAATGAGAAAAATGTCGTGGTAACGTATGTCCGTTGACATCAACTTCAGCCGTTAAACCATTATGCAATGCCACTATTGGTTAAATTCTGAATTGACTCGTGACAAACCTGTGAAATGTGCTGGGCAATGCGAAATGTTAATTCGACGAAGACTTCAAATATTTGACAAATTGGTCGAGGATTATGTCATAAATGTAACTGTTACATGGGCACCAACAACTACTTTTGTTTCTACTTCTTTTCAGCCATCGTTGCGTACACGGCGTTATGTGCATGGGTTTCACCCTCACTTTGTCGCCAACTTTCCATTCACGACACTCTGTCATCGACTTTTGTGTTGATTCGATTTTATCGATTCCAGGAATTCGAACTCGTTTGTGATGTTGTCAAAATATTTCAAAAGGTGCCGTGTTTTGACGGAACGTTATTGATTAAAAATACTGACATGGGAATACCACATTTTACTCTTGCATTTGTCCTTTTTACCGTCCGATGAACTCTTTCAACTATCCCATTTCCCGATGGTTTTTCAACAGCTCGATAGATGAGCCTTATTTCCCATTTCGCAGCCATAGTTTGCATAAGCTGAGATCTAAATGAATTAGAGTTATCTAGAAGAACTTCAGAAAGAGGTCCAAGTGTTAACCATATTGTTTCTAACGCTTGAACAACCATAGTTGCACTTTCGTCGCTTAATGGTGTCCATAACGTATATCTGCTCGGGGCGCAATCAATACAATTGAGATATAGCGATGAATCAACATGAGTAACATCGCAGGCTACTCTTTCCCATACTTTGCTAACAGCAAGATTTCCTTTATCCCACAACATCACATTAGGGTCAATCGAGTTACATTCATCGCATTCAGCGAAAACCTGTTTCACTGTGTCTCTGGTAAGATACCAGCGCGCATACATAACTCCATACTCTTGGAAACTCCAATGTGTGTTAGTGAATGAATTTTTCGAATCTGCTGTTTATCGTACATATAAATGGTATTACATTCTTGTGTTGCAACTTTGTTTTTTATCCATTTTGTTGGCACTCTTGTAAGTTCATCTGCAATATTTTTAGTTGTTGGTACCCATGTAACAGTTACATTTATGACATAATCCTCGATCAATTTGTCAAATATTTAAAGTCTTCGTCGAATTAACATTTCGCATTGCCCAGCACATTTCACAGGTTTGTCACGAGTCAATTCAGAATTTAACCAACTAAATACACTATGAGAATCAGTTTTAATGAAGACATCACTTGGATTACATTTCAATGCCATATTTAGACCTTCAATACATGCATCTACTTCGGCCACATTGATATGCATTGCGTCAGACTTTGGTCGGAGCCATGTCGCATCTTCTATCTTTCTGTCACCTTGCGTTATCACAACTCCTTTTGCCAGCGAACTTGCATCCCACCATACAGTCAGAGATGCATTTGGTTTAACATTCCATGCCCTATTTGCCGGATCGCACTTTACGACTTTATCTACAACTTCCTGCATCATTTCGATAACATACTTATTTGTAATAGGTTCATCCCAACCTGCTTCGTTTGTACATCTTTTTATATAGCTGCATGCCGGTCTCAACCATCCAGCAACTGGTAGATTAGCAATCAGATTATCACATAATGAAAATATATCCCTCATTGTGAGCACAGGTTTAATAATAGCTCGCGTCCTCTCTTCCAAAACATCTCCTTTGTTAATGGATTTACTGTGACTTCTAATCCAAGTGCACAAACTGGGTTTTCGCCAAAATATTCAGGTGCTTTTGCATGAAGACCCTATTTCTTCATATGTATCACCAGCTTTCTTCCATTTTCATTGGTTGCTAGGGTGTCATCAATGTATCCTCTTGTTGTTTTTGCTAGTGCAGAATCTTGTTGGAAAACATACCGCAATATTGAGCTCATCACCACTGGTGCCAAACTTAAACCAAAGCCCAAACGTGTAAGTGCGTATCGCTGATTTTTATAGATGACCGTCTGGTAAAGCCAATGCCTTTTATGCATATGAATTTGTAATTATGCTCTTCTTAGATCCACTACCGAGTCATTGCTGTTTTTACTCATGAGTCTCCACTCCCTCATTGCATCATTAATGACATCAGCATCCCTTGTAGAGGCTTTTACATACGTGTTAAGCTCACGATAATCAAGCACAGGTCTTATCTTCTTTTTATTATCTTGAATGACACACATTAACGGTAGTAGACCTTTAGGTTTTCCCATGATTTTATCGTCATATTTGATGAGTATACCTTCTTTGATCCATTCATTTATTTCGTTGTTAAACGTCTCACAATGTTAGTCAGCTACATTATACTGACTTGTTCTATTTTTCATTTTAGGTTCTTTTTCCCACTCCCAACTTACAATCCATTTTTTGCCATCAAAATAAGCTTTGCTTGTTCCAATTTCAATTGTCGCAACACGAAGTTTCGATGACAGCTCAATCAAAGAATTACACAATTTCAGTTTTCCAGTGCCAATTTGTCCACCACACGTCTTTATTAAGTCCATTCCCATAATCATGTTGTATTTGTTTATTACTTCATTCACACTCAGAACCACCACATCCACCAAGCACCCGTTCGTTGGGTGGCATATTTTAGCACTAACTTTTTCGCACCGAATTATTCCGCTCATTGTTGCATCATTTACTACACGAATCACTTTATAGTCAGACGGCAGTAACTTCTTGGTGATGATTGATTGCGAACAACCAGTATTCACAAGCGCTGTAGCTTTTCTTCCGTTTATTACCAAGTCAATAGTAGGTAGTCTTGTTTCGGGACGAGTTCTTGTAAAGATACCTAATGCCAACTCGTCCCATTTAAGTTGTCCTGATTTCTTTGACGTTTGTAGCAGTCTTTTGCAGCATGTTTATGCAAGCATTTTTTGCATAAAGAGGTACATTCACGTGCAAAGTGATTTAAGGATTCACAGTTGTAAAATCGAATTTCTTTCTTTCTTCGTGTATAACTTGTCGTTCCAGTTGTCCGGTAAATCGAATTTACTCCTTCATTTACAGATAAACATGCCGCATCTAATCTTGTTTGTGCAACCACGGATGCAGTCTTGACACAATCGTCAAAGCTCAATGCATTTTCTCCCCGAAGAATGGCACGCAAAATGGCACCATCATTAATGCCAATTATGAATTGGTCACGAAGTCGGCCGTCTCTCTCTGAGGGCAAGAACTTGCAGTCTTGAGCTGCTCGAATCACTCGATGCGCAAACGTCTGTATAGATTCTTCAGTACCTCGGTAAATTTTTTCAAACTCATACCATGAGATTAACGATGATTTTCTTATTTCCAACGCTTCCAATTTCGTTACCAATTCTTCGTACGAAACATCCTCTGGAACTTCCGGTGCTGTTAATTCTTCCATCGTCTTGTTAGTCTTTAACGGCAGAGCGGCAAGCAAAAACGCTACGTGTTGATCTGAAGTTATATTGTTTATTGTAAAGAAGGAAGTCATCTGTCGAATAAATCGCTTTGGCTGTCCATCTTCATATTGCGGAGATAATAGACATGCCCGGTTAGCTTGTTGTTCGACACATTTAAAAGCCTTTTTTTTGTTGTTAACGTTTTCTTTCACTTATATACAAAGTTGACATTTACAAAAAAAAATTGTTCGCTTTATATAGCATATAATACAACTTGTGACTCTTGTCGATAATTAATAAAAATCGTTATAATAATAGAAAATCACAACTTGTGACTTTTGTCAATAATTAGCACGCTAATTATTAATGACACACAACATCCCCCTTAGCTCAAGAAGAGCTCATACGTAATCGTTGTACTTCCGATTAGGAAGTACTCTCCTTCCATAGCGAGTGAATTGAACAGGCTGTGACTCTGTCTTACCATCTGTTGAATAGTTTTGATCGCTGCCCGTACTATTGTTATTTTTACCATTATCCGGAGGAATTATTTGAAGATTTGGATCATCATTGACAATGTGTTTTGAGCTCGTTTCGGGAAGTTTAAATAGTGTTGAATCATAATCATTTGTTGTATCTTCTTCTTTTGTATCTACACGACGATGTTGCAAATGAGAAAAATGTCGTGGTAACGTATGTCCGTTGACATCAACTTCAGCCGTTAAACCATTATGCAATGCCACTATTGGTTAAATTCTGAATTGACTCGTGACAAACCTGTGAAATGTGCTGGGCAATGCGAAATGTTAATTCGACGAAGACTTCAAATATTTGACAAATTGGTCGAGGATTATGTCATAAATGTAACTGTTACATGGGCACCAACAACTACTTTTGTTTCTACTTCTTTTCAGCCATCGTTGCGTACACGGCGTTATGTGCATGGGTTTCACCCTCACTTTGTCGCCAACTTTCCATTCACGACACTCTGTCATCGACTTTTGTGTTGATTCGATTTTATCGATTCCAGGAATTCGAACTCGTTTGTGATGTTGTCAAAATATTTCAAAAGGTGCCGTGTTTTGACGGAACGTTATTGATTAAAAATACTGACATGGGAATACCACATTTTACTCTTGCATTTGTCCTTTTTACCGTCCGATGAACTCTTTCAACTATCCCATTTCCCGATGGTTTTTCAACAGCTCGATAGATGAGCCTTATTTCCCATTTCGCAGCCATAGTTTGCATAAGCTGAGATCTAAATGAATTAGAGTTATCTAGAAGAACTTCAGAAAGAGGTCCAAGTGTTAACCATATTGTTTCTAACGCTTGAACAACCATAGTTGCACTTTCGTCGCTTAATGGTGTCCATAACGTATATCTGCTCGGGGCGCAATCAATACAATTGAGATATAGCGATGAATCAACATGAGTAACATCGCAGGCTACTCTTTCCCATACTTTGCTAACAGCAAGATTTCCTTTATCCCACAACATCACATTAGGGTCAATCGAGTTACATTCATCGCATTCAGCGAAAACCTGTTTCACTGTGTCTCTGGTAAGATACCAGCGCGCATACATAACTCCATACTCTTGGAAACTCCAATGTGTGTTAGTGAATGAATTTTTCGAATCTGCTGTTTATCGTACATATAAATGGTATTACATTCTTGTGTTGCAACTTTGTTTTTTATCCATTTTGTTGGCACTCTTGTAAGTTCATCTGCAATATTTTTAGTTGTTGGTACCCATGTAACAGTTACATTTATGACATAATCCTCGATCAATTTGTCAAATATTTAAAGTCTTCGTCGAATTAACATTTCGCATTGCCCAGCACATTTCACAGGTTTGTCACGAGTCAATTCAGAATTTAACCAACTAAATACACTATGAGAATCAGTTTTAATGAAGACATCACTTGGATTACATTTCAATGCCATATTTAGACCTTCAATACATGCATCTACTTCGGCCACATTGATATGCATTGCGTCAGACTTTGGTCGGAGCCATGTCGCATCTTCTATCT
Organism: Hydra vulgaris; assembly: GCF_022113875.1. Lineage (NCBI taxonomy): Eukaryota > Metazoa > Cnidaria > Hydrozoa > Anthoathecata > Hydridae > Hydra > Hydra vulgaris. Next base: position 39,904,400 of record NC_061162.1, on the reverse strand, counting down.
TTCTGTCACCTTGCGTTATCACAACTCCTTTTGCCAGCGAACTTGCATCCCACCATACAGTCAGAGATGCATTTGGTTTAACATTCCATGCCCTATTTGCCGGATCGCACTTTACGACTTTATCTACAACTTCCTGCATCATTTCGATAACATACTTATTTGTAATAGGTTCATCCCAACCTGCTTCGTTTGTACATCTTTTTATATAGCTGCATGCCGGTCTCAACCATCCAGCAACTGGTAGATTAGCAATCAGATTATCACATAATGAAAATATATCCCTCATTGTGAGCACAGGTTTAATAATAGCTCGCGTCCTCTCTTCCAAAACATCTCCTTTGTTAATGGATTTACTGTGACTTCTAATCCAAGTGCACAAACTGGGTTTTCGCCAAAATATTCAGGTGCTTTTGCATGAAGACCCTATTTCTTCATATGTATCACCAGCTTTCTTCCATTTTCATTGGTTGCTAGGGTGTCATCAATGTATCCTCTTGTTGTTTTTGCTAGTGCAGAATCTTGTTGGAAAACATACCGCAATATTGAGCTCATCACCACTGGTGCCAAACTTAAACCAAAGCCCAAACGTGTAAGTGCGTATCGCTGATTTTTATAGATGACCGTCTGGTAAAGCCAATGCCTTTTATGCATATGAATTTGTAATTATGCTCTTCTTAGATCCACTACCGAGTCATTGCTGTTTTTACTCATGAGTCTCCACTCCCTCATTGCATCATTAATGACATCAGCATCCCTTGTAGAGGCTTTTACATACGTGTTAAGCTCACGATAATCAAGCACAGGTCTTATCTTCTTTTTATTATCTTGAATGACACACATTAACGGTAGTAGACCTTTAGGTTTTCCCATGATTTTATCGTCATATTTGATGAGTATACCTTCTTTGATCCATTCATTTATTTCGTTGTTAAACGTCTCACAATGTTAGTCAGCTACATTATACTGACTTGTTCTATTTTTCATTTTAGGTTCTTTTTCCCACTCCCAACTTACAATCCATTTTTTGCCATCAAAATAAGCTTTGCTTGTTCCAATTTCAATTGTCGCAACACGAAGTTTCGATGACAGCTCAATCAAAGAATTACACAATTTCAGTTTTCCAGTGCCAATTTGTCCACCACACGTCTTTATTAAGTCCATTCCCATAATCATGTTGTATTTGTTTATTACTTCATTCACACTCAGAACCACCACATCCACCAAGCACCCGTTCGTTGGGTGGCATATTTTAGCACTAACTTTTTCGCACCGAATTATTCCGCTCATTGTTGCATCATTTACTACACGAATCACTTTATAGTCAGACGGCAGTAACTTCTTGGTGATGATTGATTGCGAACAACCAGTATTCACAAGCGCTGTAGCTTTTCTTCCGTTTATTACCAAGTCAATAGTAGGTAGTCTTGTTTCGGGACGAGTTCTTGTAAAGATACCTAATGCCAACTCGTCCCATTTAAGTTGTCCTGATTTCTTTGACGTTTGTAGCAGTCTTTTGCAGCATGTTTATGCAAGCATTTTTTGCATAAAGAGGTACATTCACGTGCAAAGTGATTTAAGGATTCACAGTTGTAAAATCGAATTTCTTTCTTTCTTCGTGTATAACTTGTCGTTCCAGTTGTCCGGTAAATCGAATTTACTCCTTCATTTACAGATAAACATGCCGCATCTAATCTTGTTTGTGCAACCACGGATGCAGTCTTGACACAATCGTCAAAGCTCAATGCATTTTCTCCCCGAAGAATGGCACGCAAAATGGCACCATCATTAATGCCAATTATGAATTGGTCACGAAGTCGGCCGTCTCTCTCTGAGGGCAAGAACTTGCAGTCTTGAGCTGCTCGAATCACTCGATGCGCAAACGTCTGTATAGATTCTTCAGTACCTCGGTAAATTTTTTCAAACTCATACCATGAGATTAACGATGATTTTCTTATTTCCAACGCTTCCAATTTCGTTACCAATTCTTCGTACGAAACATCCTCTGGAACTTCCGGTGCTGTTAATTCTTCCATCGTCTTGTTAGTCTTTAACGGCAGAGCGGCAAGCAAAAACGCTACGTGTTGATCTGAAGTTATATTGTTTATTGTAAAGAAGGAAGTCATCTGTCGAATAAATCGCTTTGGCTGTCCATCTTCATATTGCGGAGATAATAGACATGCCCGGTTAGCTTGTTGTTCGACACATTTAAAAGCCTTTTTTTTGTTGTTAACGTTTTCTTTCACTTATATACAAAGTTGACATTTACAAAAAAAAATTGTTCGCTTTATATAGCATATAATACAACTTGTGACTCTTGTCGATAATTAATAAAAATCGTTATAATAATAGAAAATCACAACTTGTGACTTTTGTCAATAATTAGCACGCTAATTATTAATGACACACAACAATAATGTATTTGAATTTTTTTTTTTTTTATGCTGACATTGAAATAGATTAAAAAAAAAAAGTACAATCATTAAAAATAAAAAAATTGAAAGAACTGGGAATACAAGGGTTGTCAAGGGCTGGAAGCAAATTATTATGTTTTCCAATATTTGGCAAAAACAAGAATAACAAAAAAAATTATTATTATTACTTTATAGTATAATAAGGGTTCATAGTCATATATTTTATGTAATTTTGGCTAGAGATTTATTTGAAACTAACACTTTCGAACTCTCACTGCATTCTAGTCATTAACAGAATTTTTTTTGTTTGATTGTTTGCTAGGATTTTTAGAGATTTACTACAAAAAATGATCAAACGATTTAGAAGAACATAAACAAATTTAATAATAATAAAAACATTCATTTGAGAACTCCTTGGTTTGGATTCAATCTCGGGGGGATTAACAGTGTTTGAGTTTGAAACATCGTTAATAAATCTCTAAAATCAATCTTATCTTTATTTTAATGTTTCGGCATTGTTTCCTCCTCTAATTTGACATTAAAATTAATTAAATTAAAAATAAAACAAAGTTAAGATGTCTCCTAAAATAAGCAGCTGCTCAAGCGTATGGCAGCCGGATGTAGCAAAAATCCATTAAAAATGGTATATTGGTATAACGTGCTTCCCAGAAAAAATGTGACAAAGCATCGCTCCCTACAAAGCTATATTTTCCTATGAGTGGAAACCACACACAATTTCTGCTAAAACTAATGAGGAAGTTCTCCACAACTATACACCAGGACAAAAAGTATTTTTAAACCCACCTTATTCAAATCAAAGACGAGGAGTTTCGGTAGAAATCAATGGATTGCCAAGACACATGGACATTAAATTGCATTCAATTAGATGCTTATTCAAAAGTTTGGGCTACATTTAGGTTTATTACTTTCTTTCTTTTCAGCAAACATTGGTTATGATGGGTCTCTCCCTCCACCTTTAATATCTAAGCAAACATAAAAATTCCGATGAACGTGTTTAAGGCATTTCCAGAAATTCTTGAATGCTATTTGAAAAAGCAAGTCTGGCTATATAAACAATGAGCTTTTATATGAATATAAATATTAAAAACTCATTTAGAAAACTTGGCATCTATCCCTTTAACACAGAAGCCCCAAATTACAGCAAACTACTAAAAGAGGTTGAGTATTCAAGCAAGGCGTTTTTTTTTGAAGGTAAAAGATGGAAAGGTGGAACGAAGCATGCAAGTAGATCCCATTCAGAAAGTAAATGCTAGGACTCAAACCTTATCTGATAAATATTTATAATATCTGATAAATCTTATAGAATCACTGGGAGCAGGCGCAACTATAAAGTTGTAAGTTATTTTTGTTTTATAAACTTTCAAACAATTCAAGCTTAAACTAAAAAAATCAATAGCCATGCAAACATTCAATCCATTTAAATTTGTACATATCTTTTACAGATGTTCATTTGGGTGCGATGACTTGGTCATTGAGTGTTCTCGTTTAGAATCATTGCGTTTTATCACAAGAGAAAAATGATTAAACATTTACAAAGAAGAAATGCAGATAAATCATCAACAAGTAGATGAAAGAAGCTATGTAGAAGGTAATAATTATAATTCCTTTAAATTTTTATTGAAATAACATAGCCTACATTAAGTTGCATGTATTATGTAAATGTTTACCCTGACATTCCAACTTAAAATTGGTTTCTTGATTTTTAATTTCTTCTTTTATTTAGGCGTGACAGAGGAATCATTTTTACCTCCTCATGCCTTAACTCTATCAACATTGCTTTCTAAACAAACAGCTATAAGCAAAGCCTTACTACATCATAGATGGTTTCCATCGCCAAAGAAGACTGTTCCTAAAGTTAGGATAGTAGCTCAAGAAATTCATACAACATCTGTCTTGACAACATCTCAAGTAGTTTCTTTGTTAGGGGATATCCAACAAAAAAAAGAAGAAAGATACTGTTGCTGCCAAAGAAGGTCACAAACAAGTACGATTGACAAACGAAGAAAAGAAAAAAGAAAACACATACAGCTGTTGTTAAAGGAAAATTAAACGGTGATACTAAGAAAAGCACAAAATAAAAGCAGAAACTAATGTATACTAATTTAGTTCAAGTTGTAATCATTTATCCTATCCTGTAAAAATAAAGTACAGACTTTAAAATCTTTTCTTTATAGTATTTTTTCATATTATACGTTGTAAACGATAAAAAGAATACTTTTTCATTTTGCTACGTATCATTTAAACACCTGTGTTTAAAAAAGTACTTACATTTTAAAAATCTAATAAGTGTCGAATACTGAAAAAAAAAAAAAACTGTTGAACTTAGGATGGCGTCCAGTGTTCCACATTTTGAGATTTCGGACGCATTAACCCCTCTTTTTTATTTCCAATGCCATTCACTCAAAGTGTATTATAAAGAGCAACCATCCCCATATAGATAGAACATCAATATGAAATAACAACTGAAAAAATATCATTTAATATAAAACTCTGCACAAAAAAAAGAGTCAAACACTGGGTGGTTTGCCCTTTATACAAATATATTAATTCTAGATATCTAAATACAAAATCAAATACATGCAACCAGTACTTTGGGATCGTTAATAAAGTATGCACACTCACATAGGAGAGCACAGAAGTTTATTTAAAATTTAATTTAATTTTTGTATGCTTAAATGGCATGCAGATTTAAATTTTAAAAAGTTAAAATTTTTGTCTATTTAAAAGTTGAACAATTTGGAAGAAAAAAACCCTTTAAAACCCAACAGTTTTTAAGTATACTCAAAAAAAAGTGATAAAAAAAAAAAATTTGGAAGAAAAAAACACTTCAAAACCCAACAGTTTTTAGATATACTCAGAAAAAGTGACGAAAAAAAAATTTAGAAGAAAAAAATTTGGAAGAAAAAACCCAACAGTTTATAAGTATACTCCCAAAAAAGTGACAAAAAAAAAAAAAAAATTATGGATCTAAAATTTGGAAAAAATATAATTTAATAACTTTTTCTGGCTAATAATAATAATAGTCTTTTAGGAAAAAATTGGATAATTTTCATAAAAGTGATATAAAAACTGTAAATTTTTGCACATGATTTTACTGTATTTTTTAAACATTTCAGTCATTAACATCTCAGAAACTGTTAATTAAACCGCAGGAAGAAAGAGCCTGCATTGGTAGCATATGAGATAGAGGGCAGGTAATTAATTATAAAAGTAAAAGTAAAACACTAAACAAAAATATTATAAAACCTTGGGTAGGTAGGTTAAAAGCGTAGGTACTTTTAGAAAGGTGAAGGGTACTCAAAATAAATGCGTACATACTTTATGGACAACCTCTTTCCTAATACAAATACAAATATTTGAAGAGCTAAGTGCTAAAAGTACTTAAATCACAAAATAAATGGTTTAAGAAAATCTATTTTGATCAGTCATTTTAAATCCTTATTTTGAAGTGTTTCTGATCAAAGTATATTTCCTCAAAACATTTGTTTTGTGACTTGAGTACTTTTAGCACTAAGCTCTTTATTCGTACTTTAGTATAAAAAAAAAATACATAGATTTTTTAGAGACAAGACTAATATAAACGTAAACTTAATAGAAAAATAAAAGTCTTCTAACAAATTTCCCTTAAAAACAAATTTTTAATTAATTTAGAGTTACAAACGGAAAAAAAAGCACATGCCTCTTGATTTTTCCTAAAAAAAAAAGCACAAGATAATATAGTTTAGGAATAGCAAATACATTTTAACTACTAATATTTAAGAAACTTTTCTGAAAATCACAAATAAGCCATATTAAACCATTTTTACCAGACCACCAGATAGTCAGGTACTCAGCACATCTCTATATGTATAAATATATTTATAAATAGACACTCGTTAGAGAGTCAATTGTTGTAGTCATTACAACAGGATAACTACAACGAAAGGATGACTACAACAACAGAATGACTACAACAACAGGATGGCTACAACAACAGGATGACTACAACAACAGGATGACTACAACAACAGGATGACTACAACAATAGGCCACCACCTGTTTATTAAGACCCGTCCCCGTCCTAATATCTCTACATTTGTTACATCTGGAGAAATATCCCACCCATCCATCCCACTTTGTACTTTGTATCACAACGAAGCACCAAAAAGTAACTTGACGATAATGAAACTGAAACATTTTTGACCTAATCAAATTGCTCCTTTAGTTGTTGTTGACTTGCTTTTTTTGTTTTCTTGGTAGCTTAAAAAGTTCATGCTTAAATTTTAAAAACTTATTAAAACTTTACCAGAGGTGAGTTGAATTATACAAATGCAAATGTATAGGCTATTTTTTTTTTTTTCAAAAGTTGTATTAAATAATTTAATCACAAGAAATTGTATTTTGATTTTTTCTAAAACAGAAATAAATATATTTAAAAAAAATATTTTAAAGAAATAAATATTATAATTTTCTTATTAAACTTTTTCTGAAAGACCAAACAATAATAATTTTTTTGTAAAATGGTAGATATTGGTTTTCTTTTTTTATCCCATAAAATTTTTTATCACTTATTTGATGAAAATAAATATGAAATTTGTGATAAAAAATGGAAAGCGCCGATAACTGAGTCATGCCAATAACTATGAATCTATCATATTTGTCATTTCTATGTTGGCAGTCAAGAATGCTGCATGAAAAAAAAAATTAAGGGAATTCCGGAGAATGGATAATCTCTATGCTTAAAATACACCTTGTGACTTCTCTTCAATATTTCAGGATAAAATAATTCTACATAAAGGTATTGGAGTTTAAAAAACAACAACAACAACAAAAAAAAAAAAACTTTTTAAAGTTATTTTTGGTATTTGTTAACCATCATCAGGGTTTATCTTGATTCTAAATGAAAGATTTTCCTGACTCAACTCAAATATATAAGTAACTTCCCTTACTTTCTTTTTCTTGAAAAACAATCTTTACCTCCTGATTTTTTCCAAAAAACTACCCTTTTCCTCCTGACTCATGTTATTGAAATAATTATATATAGTCTCCAGAAAAAACTCACATTGACTTGCAGTGACACTAGCATCTAAAAAAAATTATTCACATTGGCATGCAATGACACTCACATATATAATAAAACCGCATATATGACTGATCATGTATGTTTTTTAATTAAAGGGTTTTATTTATTTACACTTCACAACAACTAATTAAAAAAGTCTTTTTTATGACAAAATGTTTTCAAAGTTTTACATTTCTATATCTTGAAAATCAATTAATTTATAAAGAAAAGGAATAGCTACAATAAAGTAATGTCTTTTAAAAAAAAGGATATTAGTTTCACATTATTTTATTTTTTTTTTCTATTTCTCTAACAAAATTTGAACTGCTTTTTCTAAAATTTTAATTTCAAGACATCTATCTTCACTCTTCCTTTTCATATGGTTTCCTTTGATAACTCCAAATCTTTTTTTTCTTCTACCTTTTATATGATAAAAATAAACTCAATATCTAAATTGTTGTAAAAATCTAGTAAAATCTTTTTTTTCTTTTAATCATCAATTTTTGATGATTAAAAAACTTACTACAAGTGGTAAGTTTATAAACTATTATTATGTGCTAGTGGTAAGTTTATAAACTATTATTATGTGCTAGTGGTAAGTTTATAAACTATTATTATAAACTATTATATGTGTATGCATAATTTACATGTGTAAAAGTATTGTTTCTAGTATGTGTATGCATATCTTATCGATAGCAAGTAAATTGTATTTTTATTTTAAAAAAATTTTACCTTTAGTCCCACAACCTCCACAATAACTAACACAACCTTCTGCTGGTAAATTTATGATTTAGAAATGTTTCTGAATGATTATTTAATTCATTATATTTTTATTTATATTCACAAATTAGTACATTTATATTATGTTATCCTTCAAAGTGCAGTATTAAAACCCAGAGCAGTATTTAATTTTTTACTATATGCGGTAGTGGTGTAGCGGTAGAGCGCTCGCTTCATAAACGAGTGGTTTCGAGTTCGATCCCCACCACGTCCCTGGTAGTACCGCGCTCAACTCGTTTCTCCGCGCAGCGGCCTTGTTCGTCAAGGTTCGTGTTTCGGAGTTATAGAGTTGAGAGAGGGTTATAGCCACGAATAAGTAGCCTCCTCGTCTGTAGTGGCCTTCTCGGCCTTGAGGAGGTGAATTAAAATAAAAAAAAAAAAAAAAAAAAAAACTTTAACTAACATTTTTTAAGCTATCATTGATTTATTATTTGTTAATTTTATTAATGCAGCCAATCAAATAACTGGTTTGTATTATTTGTTATTTTTTACCATTCAATACTAATGTAGTTACAATTTATTGTCTTTTAGAGCTTACCTACGGTGCCTATAGAAGATATAGGGACCAGCACCCTGGACCGATAAGCAATCGGTCATTTTTGCGGTGGGTCCGGTTAGGAGGGAATGATGGTGAATCATTCAGCTGGGCCCATCATCCTCCTAACAGGGGTGCTGGAAGCTACAGCAGAAGAGGAAATCGTGGAGGAGGTTGTGGGCGAAGACGGAATGGTGGCGGCCTCGTCGTGAATGGTGGCATCAACAATTACTAGGCGCCACCACTCCTGTATTTTTTTTAAATAAATATATAACATTATCAAGTTTGTTTTCCATTTTGTCCCAATTTTTACAATTATTAACATTTGATTTATTTATTTTAAATTTTTCACAAAATGATTTAAAAGCAAAGCATTGACAGGTGTAATAGTTTGCAAGGGACCTATTTTGTATGTTTTCAATGTAACTAAAAGTTGTAGTGTAGAAAGTATTAAAGTTGTAACTATAAATAGTTATAGACTTTTAGAAGCGTTTAGGATTTTTTGAGGTTTTGAAATTTTGAGGTTTTCTCATAGCCTATATTAAATGCAGTTTGAAATTTATATGTAATGTTTTATTGAGTTGATAAATGTTAAATATCTTTTCCATACCTACTATTCTTTATTTTGTTTAGTTTATATACTTTTTTTTGAGTTAAGAATATTATTTGGTTTTCATAGATCATCCTAGTCATGATTTAAAAACCCGGAAAATTGTTTGAATAAAATTCCGGAAAAAATCCGGAATGTATTTTCCCTTATTTTCTTTTTAATTTCCTTTTAGCTAAGTTGTTTTTAGTTTTTTTTTGACACTTTTTATATATTTTTTATGAGTGATGAATGAAAAAGCCTAAAAACCAAATATATTACAAAAATATATACCTCAACTTGCACGTATTGAAAATGTTTTGAATATCCGGAAAAACTAAAAGTTGAAAAAAATATCCGGATTTCCGGAAATATCCGGAAAAAGATAATCCCTGGGTTTTAAACCAGTTTAATTGTTTGATTTTAAACCAGTTTAACTTATGTTTACAGTTCCTAAATATTATATTTACGTAAATATTACTTGTTTGCAGAAGTTGTATTATAATGTTATTAATTATTAACAAATTTTTATATATTGTTTGTTTACTTTTCAAAAAATTAAATTAAAAGTATGGTATATTAACTCTTTGTGTGTGTATATATATATATATATATATATATATATATATATATATATATATATATATATATATATATATATACATATATATATATATATATATATACATATATATATATATATATATATATATATATATATATATATATATATATATATATATATATATATATATATATATATATATATATATATATATAAAAGTATGGTATATTAACTCTTTGTGTGTATATATATATATATATATATATATATATATATATATATATATATATATATATATATATATATATATATATATATATATATATATATATATATATATACATACATATATATATATATATACATATATATATATATATATATATATATATATATATATATATATATATATATATATATATTATATATATATATATATATATATATATATATATATATATATACATACATATATATATATATATACATATATATATATATATATATATATATATATATATATATATATATATATATATATATATATATATATATGTATATATATACATATTTATATATATATATATATATATATATATATATATATATATATATATATATATATATATATATATATATATATATATATATATATATATATATATATATATATATATATATATATATATATATATATATATATATATATGTATATATATATAAATATATAATAAAATAAATAGCTGAAGCAAGAACAATCCAATAAAATTAATAGCTGAAGCAAAAAGAATAATTTAACGTCTCATCACAGAGCAACTTTTTTATAAAATCGTAATTTGCAAATATTTTATTATAAAGACGTAAATATATAAACTAGAAGGTAATATATCGTATTGTTTTATATAAGTTTTAATATCTAAGGAAGTTAATATTAATTACTTAGCTGGTTACATTTTCTACAGTAGCAAATAATATAATAGCAAAAAAAATAAATATTACACACATACACATACTTCTTAGAGAGAGATAATATCATTAATAAACTTTGTTAAACGGATTTTGATAACAACATTTTTATTTTTAATTTTAACTTCATTTTTTTTTGTTTGAGTTTAACTTTATTAAAAGAATCATTTAAAATCTAGCATAGTGTAATTCGTAAATAAGATGAACTTAATTGAATATGAGCTCAATTTCAAACTATATTTTGGCACAATAAAGCTGTTCTTCGAGAATCCTATAGCGTATTTATGAGAGATTTGACTGAAATTGGATTCATATGTTTTTGGCAACAATCTTAGCTTAGTTCTAAATATAAAATATAAAATATGATGTAAACTTATTTTATAAATATTTAATGCTCCAAGTAGTTGAGGTTTGCAAGGTTATCTTCTCTTTGATCGAAATGCAATTTGACATGCATGTTTTTGTTTAGATTAACCCAGTAGGCACGCGTCGTCCGGGGGGCATCCGTCGGAGGTTTTACGGAATACAAAAAAATGACACCACAATGTCATTAAATAAAAATAGGATAAGTGTAAATATTTAGTTTTCCAAACCAAAATTAATATTTGAAGACTTTTAAAAACAGACGAATAAAAAATGGAAATCCATTAAACATAAGCTATAAAATTTTATATTCCACACCAGGTAGGGGAAAGCGGGACAACATGGCGAACGTTTTGAAAGCCCTAAGTTATTGCAAAACTATTAGTCTTGAAGCAATAATACTTTCTGAGTATGCTTATGTTATTAAAATGATTCATTGCCTACATAAATTTTCCGTTTGTAAATATAAGAATTTTAAATAAATATTAAAATAAAATGTTCATAAATTTGTCAGCTGGTCACGTGATCGGGGCAAGATGACTTATTATGCAATTTTTACCTCCAATTTTATAAAATTTTAAAAACTACCAATAACTCTAATTAAAGTAACAAAAAAAAAAAACACAAATCGCAAAAAACTACTTCTAAAGAAGTTAAACTTGAAGGACACCATCAGTTATGAGAAACTGAAAGTGAGGAATTTTTTTTTAAGCTCAAAAAGTAAACTTATGCGTATAAAATTGCGTTAATAATATTTCAAAAAACCAATCGGTGTTTTAAAATACAAAATGCAAATACTGCTTCGTTTTCACGCAATTAAAAGATTTTTTATTGAGTTGTTATGTGAAAACCCATCTTGCCCCATTCGCCATGTTGCCCCGCTTTCCCCTATAGTCTTGGATAATAAAAAAAAAAAAAAAAAAAAAAAATTTATTTGTCATCAAGTTTAACTATAGTTTTAATTTTGTTATGTATTTTTATGTATAGTTTATGTAAAGTATATTTATTTATAAAAGTTATAAAACAAACGAAACATATTTTTCAGGACTTGCGCAGTCGAAAAATGGCGCTATTGCAGTTCCCTTTTCCCTATTATTTTTTAATAATTAAATTAAATTAAATGTTTTTTTGAATATATTTTATATATTTTAAATTAACTTTTTAAAAATAATTTAAGATACTGCTTTTTAAATGTACATTAATCAACTGAAAAATAGGGATTGGCGCAATTGAATTTTTTTAAACTTCAACAACGAATTAGAGCACTTTCTGTTAATTTTCAGACCAATATTTTTATACGATTATTAATCAGCATAAAATTCTCAATCATAATCAGCTATAAAAAAAAAGGAGGAGGAGGAGGGGGGGGGGGGGGAACTGCAGTAGCGACCAAAAAATATTGCTCATTTTCAGGAACTTTGCAGTTTTATGACAACATTAACAGAGCAATATGGATACAAAATACAAAACAATGTTGAATCGTCGCATCTATAAATTTAGTAAAACAAAAACAACTATTTCCAGAGTTTTCTTTTTTCCTCCCGTTTACACAAAAATTTTTCTTTACATATACTTTTAATTTTAATCGTCATTAAACATTAAATAACGCGTGACTTTCAACACGCTTCAACATGTTTCTAACTTGTGCAAATCACCAACATTAAAATATAACACGCCCTCTTGATGAATTAACTCATAAGTCTAATCTTTGTGGGGACCTTACTGTTTGTCCGGAGCGCGTTACTTACAGTTCGTTACGTTCTTGAGAATTACTTCGAACTTAAATCATAAAAATCAAGTTTTAATTTTTTTAAACTTTAACGGCCAATTTTATATCTTAAGATAAATCTTAAGACAAATATTTATTTGTTTCTGCATCTAAAACCGATTTGTTTGGATTTTGAAAAAAGTTGGACGTTGAGTATGATTGAACTCGTGCTGACAGATGTTTGTGTTAAAATTCCTATTTTGAATTTAATTTCTTCGTAACTCTGTTTTAAGCATATAACTCTAATTTATTCGTAACTCTGTTTTAACCATATAAATTTATATATCTGTGTCAAGATAATAAAAAAGTCTATCAATATATGCAATAAAATTAGTTTCATTTCATTTATTTCCAATAAAAATATATATATTTATAGTGTTTTTAGTTTGTTTAAAACTTTTAAGCTAGAGAAATTTCGCTGTTGATGGCCGGGGGAAATCTAATTTACAATAAATAAAACTTAGGTGACATTTCTATTAATAAGCAATAATGCTTGCGTAGTTCAAAAAAAAAGTCCAAAGATAAATAAAACCATTAATTATGTTATCCGAGACTGTTCTACAAATACGCGAAAAAAAACCAAAAAAACATCGGTAAAATACAATCAATGAAAAACTATGCAAATGTACTCACATCTGACAGGCATGAGATTGTTAATATATTGAACAAAAGTTTTCAATCGGTTTTTGTTAAAGAGCATGGTGAAATTCCGGAGTTTGTACCACGTATTACAAAACCTTTTGAATGGGATTGGAAAAATGTTGTTACAAATGAGGCAGTTCAGCAAAAACTGTATTCTTTGGACGTCAACAAAGCATGTGGTAGTGATGGTATTAGTCCTTACGTACTTAAAAATTGTTCAAGTAGTGCAGCAACTCCATTAGCTTTAATTTACCGAAAATCAATTGAAACAGGAAAAATTCCTAGCAAATGGAAAGAAGCAAATATTACTCCAATATTCAAGAATGGAAATACAACAGACCCGCTTAACTACAGACCCGTATCATTAACATCTGTACCAGGCAAAGTTATGGAAGCATTCATAAAAGAAGCAATAATGACTCATCTGATGGAAAATAAATTGCTATCAAAAAATCAACATGGCTTCGTAAAAAATAAAGCCTGTGTAACAAATTTGCTAGAAACATTAGACATTTTAACAGCAAGCATGAGTGACAGTTTAGCGGTAGATATGATTTATATGGATTTTGCCAAAGCCTTTGATAAGGTTCCACATAAAAGACTGTTGAAAAAGTGTGAAGCATATGGTATCAAGGGTGTAATAAATGACTGGATATCGTCTTTTTTAAAAGAAAGAAGGCAAAGAGTTGTGATGGGTGTAGACGTGTCTCCATGGCTTGAGATTTTTAGTGGTGTGCCTCAAGGCTCTGTGCTTGGTCCTTTGTTATTCTTGATATTCGTAAATGATCTACCATCAGTTATTAATTTCAATTGCAAATTATATGCAGATGACAGTAAACTTATCAAAGTTATAAAAAATGTTGAAGATCATGAGTCTTTGCAGAATGACATTAACATGATCAAGTGACTTCAGCGACAGCAAAAGCACAAAGAACTTTGGGTCTAATTAAACGTACGTTTACATACTTCGATGTGGAAATGGTGAAATCACTATATACGACATTTGTGAGACCGCTTCTTGAGTTCGCTATACCTGCATGGCAGCCTTATTTACAACGGGATATTGATGAGTTAGAGAAAGTGCAAAGAAGAGCAACGAAGTTAGTTCCACAACTTAAAAAGATTTCATATGAAAAAAGACTGAAAGCAATGGGTTTAACAACATTAAAGAAAAGACGAGCTAGAGGAGATCTTATACAACAATACAGATTCAAGCAAAATATAGACAAAAAAAATTGGTACAAAAATCCAAAACCGGCATCATCCGTGACTAGTTCAGGCCCGGCTTTTTCTGTAAGGGGCAATAAATACAGGCTAGAAAGAGAATACGTACCATCATGTTTACCGAGATATAATTTTTTTACCAATCGAGTTTGTAAAAATTGGAATTTGTTACCAAATGAAATCATTGAAGCAACATCGTTGAATGTTTTCAAAGCGCGAATAGATAAACATTTTTCATAACTTGTGTTTTTTTAATTTGTGTAGGCTGTCTATAACCCGATGCTTGCATCGCGTTCCACAATTTATTTTATTTTTAAATATTTATATTTAAACAAATATGTAGTTGTTACAGCAATAAATATTACTATTACTATTACTATGTTAAAGCTTTTAAAAATGATTATTACAGGGCCGACGACACGGGTCTTGAAATGGGGGGAGGGGGAATTTGTCCAATGGTCAGTACAATAAAATAAGATATGCAGCTAATACTCAAGGTGGTGATAAATATAAAACAAAAATATAAACAAAAATATGATTGTTAATGGAAGATGGCATAGAAAGAGACTTCTTTTTTTTATTGATAGTTTCGAATGTCTCAGTTACATTATTAGAAATATGTTTTTTTTTGATGGTCTTTACACAATCCATTATCTCCTGAAAATTAAAGATAGAAGGTACAACACAAAGTGACAAAGATCGTTATTTTTTAAAGGGAATTTATGAAAGGATATTCCAAACCTTTAATAAATTGGTTTGTACAAACATAATTAGAACAGGATATAACCATAACCAGATAAAATTATAAAATAAGATGTACAGGATATAACCATAACCAGATAAAACAAGACCTCTAAGTCTTCTTTGAGTTTCCGCGTTCTTTATTTTTATTAAGTTTCTATCATTATTTTAACACAATCTTTAATTGTTAACTTTTTAACTTTCTATATATTTGTATAAAAATTTTAATGTAATAAAGAATTTATGTTGGAAATTATGAATATTTTTACGTTATACGAGATAAACGTTTATAAAATTTCATGTCTCATGTACAAAAGTAAATTTCAACAATGCCCCTCAATTTTTAATGATGTTTATGAAATAAAACCTAACATTAAATATACTTTACGCACAACAGGCTTAATTGAACCATTGCACAGTGGGCCAGAATCCCATTTTTTTGGAAAAAAGTCATAACTTTTTTTCCTTTCATCCATAGGCCTCAAAAATTTGTATATAAAGTAATTGGATGATTATAATTAAAGTAAGCATGGTTTTTTGGTGGTTGCCATAGCAACCCCGATTGCATAGAAACACATATTTATGCTTAGTTCCAAAGTGTTATTTTTAGCCAAATGTTTCTAAACTTGTTTTGCAAATTAAAATAATTTGATGATTCTAATATAATTGAGCATAACTATTTGTTTTAATTTACAGTCACACTTTAATATTAGTACACACATTTCCAAAATTATTAAGATTAAATACAAAAAATACAAAAGACACATCAATAAACTAATATAATCTGTGGATGACATCAATAAGTCAATAACTCCTGATGGTAAGTTTTTTGTTTTAATGTTACTTCCTGCTGTCTTTCTCAGAGATGCAATAAATGGATCGGATGTACACAGTAGTCGATTTAACAAATCTTGGTTCGTTTTCACACGAGATGATTTTCTTGCAAAATGTTCACGATAGTTTTGAAAGTCTTTATTGCGCGCTTCTTGAGCCTCTTCAGAATACATACCAATGGGTAATGCTAAAGTTTTAATAATTTCAGAACCATGAATTAAAATTTTATGCAGAGATTGTGGCATATAGTACCAAGGAAAATGATGAACGTAAAGACGAGCTGTTTTTAAACAGAAAGCCTCAAATTTTTCAGTGTCAATGTCTAAACCACATGAAATTGTTGCCAATATAATATGCAAATTTAGAACCAGTTCAACATCAATATTTAAAATTTCTGCAAACTTTTCTGCATTTTGAAATGCTCTTCGAGCCGTATTTCCATCATTTGATGTTCCACTACCACTAGATTTCGGAATATCAACTATCAAGCCCATTTCATCTTTAAATCTATTTTGAATTTGTTGTTTCAGAGCCTTTACTTTAGATTTATCTTCTACTGTTCTTGCCTGCCACTTTTTCAAAGTCATTTTATATCCAATATGTAATAAACATTCAAAAAAAATATCCAAGCATGTAAGGATGATAAACCATATGAATAACTGCCTATCATATCGTTTTTCAAAATCATTTTTTCAATACCATTCATTACTTTGGGACTTGCCCCACATATAGTACAGCATTGACTAGAATTTGTAACATCTGAAAGAGCAGTGTGAACTTTTCCATCAATCATAGTAATTTGTATTATATGATGTATTTTGATTTTTTTGTTATTTATATCAACTTCAGTATCTTTCAAGTTTGAAATCTCAAGCCTAATGAGATCCTCCTCTGATTTAGAAACTGCTGCCGTTTCTTTTTCAAATTTAAAACGCAGAGGTCTACAGTACATTGTTGATGATGGTCGTGGGTTTCGCCATGCTGGGTAACGTTTTCTATTTGAAAAGCCACACAAGTCCAATGGTACTAGGCAAGTAATAAAAAGTGCCTGCTCATCGTTTAAATTTCTTGTTACTGTTTCTTGCGATATTTGTTTATATATGGACTGTCCTGTGGCACCATCAAAGCCTATTTTGTATCTCAGAGAAAGACTATCTGGAGTGCCTTCAGTGCTAAGGACATCATACTGTGCCTAGCATATTCTATTTGATGTATGATCCACCAAAGCTTGCAGTTTTATTTCAGCTGAAAAATCTGAGACAGATATATCTGCAGGATAGCATAACAACTTTGCATCTCGAACATCATTATATGGCGGATATATATCAAATCCCTTTTCAACTGCTTGATTTCTAATAATTTGGTAGGAAGCTTTTTTTAATTTATCATCTAAAAGAAGACAAAGAGATTCATCTTTAGACATTTTACAATCTTTTTTTGAGGTTTTTTCAATTGGATTTTCTTTTCTCCTTTTAATTTCTGAAGCAAATTGCAACGCAGAAGCAGAATACATTTCAGTTAAGTGACTAACTTTATGTTTTTTTGTTTTAGTAGAGTAGTCATCAAAGTTTGCCTTAATTGGCCTTCCAATAGGTATTGGTGTTATATTTATATCTTCAGGAACATGGCTTTGCAGCCATTTTTCATTCTTTTTTTTAAATCGAGCCATGTTGCTATCTGACTTGCGCCACCTATCTCTTAGATGCGCTAGTATAGTTCCTAATTGCTTCTTTTTGCAATCCGAATTCATTGCCTCAATAAGTGTTCCCTCAATACCACAGTCAGATATTTGTAGATTATTACGCTTGTGCACCAAGAATGCATAGATATCAAAATATTTCATTTTCATCCTACAATTACAAAAAATATATTATTCATGAGACATTTGGACAACCAAACATGAAACAAGCTCCACATATTTACATGTTCATTTTAATGTGATAAAAAAGATGTTTTGCTGAAAAATTACAATGATTGGAGCCTGGGAACACAAAAAAAACCAGAATGTTGGCCCCCCTGTCCCAAACATGCAACTCATAAAAATTATGTATAGAGACGCAGTCGACATCCGTCGACAATAGGTAAAATATATATCGATTATGTACATATTAGACAAGATATTTCAAGTCTCAAATTTCTGGAGGACCTTGGAGCGCAAAAGTATTTTATTATTTAAGTGAAGTTTTCACTAAGAAAAGTACTTTAAATACGCAATCATTAGAAATCAATTTATTTTATATAAATTACGTGCAAAATAACTTTGCAATAAACCATTTAATAGATAATACTTAGTTTTATTAAATTATGCAATAAAAAAATGACGCTCTGAATATTAATAAACTTTTTTTGCTTATTAGTAACACGAAAAATATTATTAAATAAATTAAAAAATTAAAAAAATTAAAAAATTAAAAAATACCTTTTTTAAAAACAGTTAAAAATGCAAACGACATGATAGTTATGCAGAAATATATACATTTTATAAAAGCCAGATGTTTAAGCTATAAAATGGTATATAATAATGTCATTTTTGAGAATGTTTTTTAAATACTTTTTTCCACCATCTGGCCCACTGTGCATTGTGCAAAACTAAACAAGAACAATTTAAAATTACGTATCGTGCTCCGCATATCTGGAATAAAATCTTAGCAAAATATAGTAATTTACCAGGTGTAAATAATATAAATTGCTTTCAAAAACTATTAAAAAAAAATATTTCAAAGTATACAAATCTTATTAATGACTTCTTTTAAACTGCTTTATTTTTTTGTTTGTTTGTTTTTTTGTTTTTGTCTTTTTACATTGAAAAGTTTTTGGTTTTAACACTATTTACCTTAGTTAAATAAGTTTTGACTTTAACACTATTATAGGAACTTAATATTGTAAAAACATAATTACAACGGTTCTTGATGATAAGACTTAATGGTCTTCTGCTAGTTTCCCGCGTTTTTATTTATTTTTGTATAACTAACTCTTATTATTTTGTCTTTGATTTTTTATATTTATAACTGGTTTATTTTTGAAAGAATAAGAGTATCTGGTATTATATTACGGAATTTAATTGTAACAAAAACGGAAAATTAAATTAAAAAAAAAAGAAAAGAAAAAAGAACAAAACAAAAAACAAATTGCTCATTCGGACGTGCTTTGGTTAACTTTAGTAGCATTTAATTCGCAAATAATTTGAACAATAATTTTAAAATAATATGCGATTAAACTATGATGATTCTTTTTAAACTATACAAGATTAATTGAACAAAAAATCTTTTTATCTAAATCTTTTTTTTTAAATGTATATTAAATAACTTTCTCTCTCTCTCTCTTTGTTCAATAGTTTTTGAATTTTTCTCAGCATGCTTTTTTTTACTTTTAGAATGTTTGTTTAAATGTATAATATCCCTAAATGGTTTTTTGTTCCAAAACCATTTACCTTTAGCAATTTTAAATTTTACAATATATATTGGTACATCTTACAATCATATCGCTATCTTTTGAACCAATCATCTGATGTGACAGTAACAAATTAGATTCCGAAATGATAAAACATTACTTTCAATGTGTTCAGGTTCACTAGTTTTAAAATTAATTTCAAAGGAATAAAGATTTTTTAAAATATCTTTGATATGGTTTCTTCACAAAAATTCTATAAATTAAAAAGTCCTATACTGTCGATACAAAAAAATTGCTGCATTAATAAAAAGAAGTTGAGTTTTTACTTGGTAGTGATATCCTTGGTCTTTTTTAAGTAATGATTTATTGTTTTCTTCAAATTAACGATAACAAGCTTTATCAATTTTAATCATACCTTGTAATGGTTTTTCTATAACTGTATAGAAATTTCATTTCTAAGCATATTTTTTTTAAAAAAGAACACTTAACAACACCATCTGGTACTTTAGAATTATAAGATGCAGCAGAGTATTCATAAGTTGATTCAAGGATAGTAAAACATTTTTTTGTTAACTTTGATGGTGGGTTTGATGCTAACCATAAAGAATTATAATCAGTTACTGTTTTATCAATCCAAAATAAAACTGCAGCGATATGTAAACATGCTTCAGCGAGGCCTGCCTTGCAAGAGTGAGTTACAGCTGGAAAGATTTCTTTAATGTTTTTGAATTCGTTATCTGGAATTGCGTAAGAGTCTATGTTCCTTTGTATGAGATTTGTGATCATATCTGTTTTTGAAAGGTTTTTGAAATCTAATGTTTTGTACTGCGACATGTCTTTATAGTAAATATAGTATATAAACTTGATTTTAAAAGTAAAAAATCTTGATTTTACCACAATGATATTAAAAATTATATTCTGATAATATTAATACTGTAATTTAATAATTAATAGTAGTAGTCGACTTACGTCATTTAAAGTAGTTTCTAGGCTTTTCTATACGCGGTATATTGATACTAAAGTCTAATAAAAACCTATTAGAAATGGTATTAAAAATATTACCGCAAACAGTTTGTTTACTTTTCTTATCCTCTCATAGCAAATTTAAAAAAGTCACGTGACCCACTCGAACACTTTATAAATATATATTATTTGTATTTACTACACGTAAATGATATAGAGTAGAATGCCTTAATGTTAGCCCAATCTTATTGCGAACCCCAGCAATATTTTGGCTATGGTTTAAGATATTTTCTTAAAATTAGTTTTAAAACTAATTTTATTCATCGGCAGCTATCTATGTATAAGCTTTATTGGTTACTTAGCGCCAAAATATACTAACAATTTTATTTGTGCAAAAAATAATTGTTAAAAGAAATTTTTTTTTTTTTCATGGAAAGAGCTGTTGTTGAAAAATTCTTCAACAAAAGCTCCTTCCATGAAAATTAGAAAGAAAAAAAATTTGTACTTTTAACAATTATTTTTTGCACAAATAAAATTGTTAGTATATTTTGGCGCTAAGGTGAGTGATAACTAATATTAAATAAATACATTATTATGTATAAAAATAAATATAAATATATATTTTTTCTTATTTCAATATATTATGATATAAATATCGTTATACATTAAATATCAGAACACGGAGACTCAAAGAGGATTGTAAGATCCTGTCACTGAGAACTGTTTAACAATGCAGTAGAAATATAACCAGTTAAATAATTAGAATAATTAACGTTTATAAATAAAATTAAAATTTAATCAGGTGTTTCAAAACATAAAATAACGCTTAACAACATAAAGAGTATATGTAAAACTAAATATTTCAAAATAAAACAATATATTCAGGAATCACAAACTTTTTTAAAAGGTATTAACTCAAAAGAATTCAAAGATATTGTCAATTAACAAGATAACTTTTTTCAGCTTAATTTTGAAGGTAAGAAAACTCCAACTTTGAGAAAAATCAAAATTTTTCAAAACTATTTTGTTTCACAGAAGAGCTCCGCAATATGTTGAAAGAGATCTTCTCAATGCCATACAAACTATGCGATATTTGCATTGTTTATATGGAATAGGATTAGCGAGTGATAAAGTTTCTCGCTTTATACATTACTCGCACAAGTTTTAGATATTTTTTTTCTATGTTAGATTTTCATCAATGAAAACACCAAGGAAATGTATAACTTTTGATTTTTTTGTTTGAACATTATCAATATATATTTGAGGTATATCATTTGGTAAAAGTTTTTTTTGGGATTTTGGATGAAATAAAGTTCATTTAGTTTTTTCCAACTCAATTGATAGTTTATTCGACTTAAACCAATTTGAAATTTTAATTAGGTCAATGATGATGTCATTAAATAGTGTAATGATATTTTTACCGGGTAGAAAAAGATTTGTATCATCAGCAAACATTAATGTCTTTAAAATTGCAATGACCCTAGTATAGACCCAATAAGAACACCACATGTTATATCTAGTAAACTTGTTGAGAAGGATACGTCAATTTACATAAACCGCTTACGATTGCTTTGATAGCTTTTTAGCAAATTTAAGAAATTTTCACTGATTCCATAGTTTTAAGTTTTTGTATAAGAATATGTTTGAGGATGCATTTTTTGGTGCTTAGTGACTAAGTTGTCTTTTTATAGCTCCAGTCATGAAAACTTTTTATAAATTGCGATTGTAAATTATTTTTTAAATGGCAAATACATACACAGACACACTCACACAAAAGATAATTTTCGGTAAAAATTAGCAGTTTGAATTAGTTATTGCTGGCATGAATTAAAAATAGGCTATAAAAGACAAACGAAATTGCATCTCCTCAATTCCTGACATGCATAATATATAATAATTCAAAAGTGATGTTGTTTATGATATAACTTGTTTATTTTAAAATATTATATTACATAAATCATATATTAATTAAAAAAGATTTTTAACCCCCCCTCCCCCTTTTTTTAAATTTATTCTTTTATTAGCTTTTTTCAACTTTTGATTAGAATTTTTATCAGAAAGGTTTTTGTTTGTTTGAATTTTTCTTTTTTTTTTCTTTCTTATTTTGTGCAAAAATAATTAACAATTTTTTTTTTTATTATGGAAAAACATTTTTATAAATTTTTATTAGATGTTTTTACATTTGATGAAATTTTTAAGAAAGGTGCTTGGAGGGACTCTTTGAAAAGGTTATGGTGGTAGTTTTATCATTGAAATCTTTTTCGGGTTCTCTTTATTTTTATATTAATGTTTTAAATGTGAAGATTGAGTTTGAAGTTGTCTTAAACTTTTCGACAGCCGTGACGCAGTGATTAGAGTTCTTGCTTGGAGCCAAGTGGTCCGTGGTGTAATGCCAACTCTTGCAAGATAAGCGACATTGTTAGGAAACAAGACTCGAATTTTTTAGTTAAATGCTCTTCCGCGGTGCTCTTCGGTAAGACCGCAAGAAATTTTTGGAGCACCTTAAATACCACATAATAGTATACTGAATATGTACGATTCTACTTTCTTTTACTATTTTTCTTACTTATGTCTACTCCCACCATTGCAAGAGTAACAATGTAGATATTTCTATAATTTACGAAGACGCAGTTCCAGGTTCGCTAATTCCTGGTTTTTATTCCTGTAAGATTTTAAGTTTTATTTTAAAGTGAACATATTTGTATTTGTATTATTAAAAGATAAACATATTATTAAAAAACCATAAAAGTATGTACATTTCAAAATAAAACATAAAAATTCAATAAAAATTAAAATAGTTGATAATTAACTTATATAATGTTTACTTATTACTATGTTATTATTTAATAATTACTATCTTTAAAAGTTTAACTTTACATATGCATCAAATTATACATACAGGTTCCGTCTGCTTTAAGCAAATTTTCCAGATATATAAAAACGAATTTCTACGATTGCCTTCAACTTTTTAATGTTTTACCTTGCAGTAGGAAAAACGTCATCATCTTTGCCGCAACAGCTACCATTTTATATGAGAGAAAAAAACTTTTGTTTTGTGGCGAGAATACTAGCATTAACATAAAAACGCTTCAAAGTTTGCAAGAGTAAAAGCCGTACAGCCGTAGTGTAGACAAATTTTTTAGATTTTGAACTTAACAGCTTTGAAAAATAAAGAAAACTCCATATTTAAGTATGTTCATATTTACTAGCAGTAAACAACCCGTAATACGCGTTGTTAGTAAATAAAATTAAAAAAAAAAACCCGCATATAGAAAAGGGTAGAAACTACTTTGAAATAGAAAAGCCTAGAAAATGACGTAACTCGACTAATAATAATACTATTAAATTAGCGTATTCATATTATCAGATGAAGAAAGAAGATGCTATGCAAAAAATGGCGGTGATTGGAGTCTGGGAACAACAAATACCCTAAAAAGTCAGCTCCTCAACCCTAAATATAAGGGCAATGAGTCAAAGTTGTTATTTGCTTTCAATCTTAAACATGTTTTATGTTCATCGACGAATTTCAAATTTGATTCAATAATCTCTTGTTGCTTAGCTTTTATGATCTTAATTTTAATTGTAATTAAAGTTTAATTGTAATTGTAATTAAAGTTTAATTTTAATTGTATTTAAAGTTTAATTGTAATTGTAACATGGCGATACTTATTACACGCCTTCCCGTCGCGATTCCGTATTTTTGACTGGGGCCGACAAAGTTACGGAAAATATAAAAACGGCTAGAAAAGTTTCCGAACTAATCCATTATTTTTAGTTAGTTTACTAAATTTTAAAAGTACTGTATTAATGCAAAAAATGTCTATTGCAGTGTTTATTAAGAATCATCAAATTCAAAAAAAACATTTTGAAAAAAATAATAAAATACAATATTTTTTAGAATAATTAGTTGTAAATATTTAAAATCTAAATCACAAAAAAATAAACAAACTTTAAAATAATGCAACGAAAAAAAAAGGAAAAAAACATCATAATATATATCAAATAAAAAGAAAAAAGTATCAAAATATACATCAATAAAGTTATAAAAAAAATGTACATAATAATTTTTTAATGTTATACAGACAACTTTAAAACCTTCAATGCAGGTTCCTTATTGGACTTCCCAGCCGGCATTATTACGTTGTTTCAACGTTGAAATTCGGTTGAAGCGTTGTTTTAACGTTGTTCAACTATGTCACAACGTTAAATTAACGTTATCGTTTAAACGTTGATTATTTAACGTTATTTAAACGTTAAATCAACGTTACAGTTTAAACGTTGATTATTTAACGTTATTTCAACGTCATTACTTCAATCATTGTTGACAAAAAATACGATATAAAATTTATGCGCGCGCAGAAATGGAAGTAAAATCGTAAACATTATTTCAACGGTTAAAGTTATAGTGGAAAAAAAATGTAAACACTGAACTTATATCATATAGAATTTTCAAGAGATCGAAAACATGTTCAGACGATTTTCCTGAAAGAACATTATCGTTTAAAAATCGATATTTTTCGTTTAACTTGGGCTACAATGCTCAAAGACTGATACTATTAAATGTAAATATAATACAACTTTTTTAAAAAATGATCCATTAAATTATGTTGAATTTAATGCTAAGCGTTGTTTTTTAATAGAGCATCAAAAATTAAAAAAGAAAATTGATAACTTTAAAAAAGAACTTCAGCACGAAATAAAAAATTAAAGATTTATATGAAAAGTTAACTTCAACCACATCAGTTATTACTATGAAAACAGACAAACTTGTATATAAACATAATCCAAACAAATCGTGTTATTGCAATTTACTTGTATACAAATATTTATTTAAAAATAATAGATCTTGCGACTTTTATACTGGCCTTACATCTGTCAATGTGTTTCATCAGTTAGTGCAGTATCACCATTAATCAAAAGAGATAAAGTGATATTAAAAAAACATTTACTTCTGTTTTTTGAAATTTAAAAAAATCCTTAACTACTTTGACCAAAACAAATGTAATGCAGCAAAGATGAATTTTTAATGATGCTAATACTTGGATTATTGACAGCTGATTTTGCTGACAGGTTTAATATATTTTTAGGATTAGTGAATGCAATATTTTCTTCATTGTTGAAAGCTTCTAGCTCACTTTTAAACCACATGGTTTTTGTTCCAAGTAAAGATGTTAAAAGACGCCTGTCTTACAATGCAAAACAGATTTTAGAAATTAAATTATTCAGACTAACACTAAATTTCAGATATAACAGAATTTATTATGGAAACACCTTAAAATTTTGACTTACAGAAACTAACAGGGAATGAATACAAACATTACAACAATATAAAAACATTAGTACCCGTAGCTCAAAATTCATCAATAATTTCTTTAAAAAATTTCTAAAGCTTACAGAAGCTAAATTTTGGATAAAAAAATTACATATCGCAACAACTATTTAGATTGTATTACAAAATACTCTTGTATAATGTATGATTAAGGCTTTAATATTAATTTTTTAATACAAATGAAGTGATTTTAATTAAATCCATTTTTATCTGTCACTTTAAAAATATGATGAGTATTTGTATAAAGATAA
Organism: Hydra vulgaris; assembly: GCF_022113875.1. NCBI lineage: Eukaryota > Metazoa > Cnidaria > Hydrozoa > Anthoathecata > Hydridae > Hydra > Hydra vulgaris. The sequence continues at coordinate 39,877,990 of NC_061162.1, read as the reverse complement.
TTAAAATTTCAAACAATAATATTAGCTTTACTTGTTGTTGTTTTTTTAGGTGAACCAATTGCAATTGATGGAATATGTTTAAAATGCTGTAATCAAAATAATTTTTAATTATTCAGGAATTTTAAGGATTAAATTATTTAGCAAAAAAACTGTTTGATAATGAGTTCAATTTAAATTAAAAAAAAAAAAATAATATTAGTTCTCGCACAATTAATATCAGTTCTCTTATCTATTAAAATTTAGAATATTTTCCAACAATTTTGTGACCTCCATGAATATGAAGGGGAAAGGTGGAAATATGCTTTAAGAGCACTAATTTATATGGTGTAGTGAAAGGTATACCTTTATAAGATATGTAAAACTTTTTTATTCTCATTTTTTATATATTCAAAAATTTCTCCTTGTGTGTTTTTTTTTTTTTTTTTTTTCTAATTTTTTTTTATTAACAGCTTCTTCTATTAAATACGATGGAGCGACTGAAACTTTAATTGATGGCATTTTGTCTAACTTCTAAAAATGCGCTTCATTTCGAAAAGGTGGCGGAAAAGAAAAAAGTTTATATTGATTGATATAAATTTATATTTATAAAAATCGATCTAAAATTTCTTTATTGAAATATTTACATATATTTCAATAAAGAAAAATTTCTTTTTTGTCAGCTAATATTTTTTTTTCAGTGTTAATTTAACATCAGGTCAGGTCAGGTCAGGTTTTCCTGCTACTGGTAACATGTAACCCAGTACAACCTGCTTCATGTCCTGCTGCCTTGTAGGATACGCTATTTTAGGCAAAGGCTAGGAGAAGTTAACTCCGAATTAAAACACCCCCTGCCTTGGGGCTCTTGGTTGAGTAAAGGCTAGAGATGGTGTCTCAATAAAAATACTCATCTTGGGCAGATGTTAAATGCATCCGGCTACTGTCTTGTAGAAGGCCTCCTTGGCAAAGAATTAAGGGGTAAACAGATTTTTTCTGTTGACCAGTCTCGCACCCCTTCTTCATCTATTAGGTTGGCGCAGATGTATTTTTAATACATTGTTTCCAGTTTAGGATGTTGAATTGCTGGATCTTCTTGACTCAATGCGTGGGTATTGCTTGTGTCTCTATTTTTATGACTGGGCAACTCATTCTATTATCTCCTAATGAGGGTACAGCTCTAAAACTCAGTTTTATGGTTCTGAGGCCGGCTGGTAGTCAGGTTTCGCGAACTCTGTGGTAACTCTCAGAGAGGCTGATTCCATCAACAGCCGAAAAATATCAGAGTACTAACAGTGCCATGTTGCGCATGGATGGTGTCCCTGTTCGTTCTTTTGGTGTGCATTGCAGAGGCCACATTTGAAGCCCTTTGTTACGGCTTAGGGTTTATTAATAGTAACGAGGCTATTGCTTAGTTGTTAAATAGTGTACTGAGTACTATCTATACTTGAGTCAAGTTCTTTATAAATTTAAAATGACTAAAGTACCTAAAACTAAAAAACACAAAAAACCATTGTCATCACTAAGTTCTCTAAACCTATCATTTACAAATATTCGTGGTCTTCGAAGTAACTTTTCTTCTGTTGAGTCTTATCTCTTGCAAAGTTCACCAGACCTACTTGCTCTTTGTGAGACTAATTTGAGTTCGGCTGTCCCATCTTGTGATCTTAGTGTTGATGGTTATCTTCCTTTAATTCGTAAAGACTCCAATAATTACATGCTTGGCCTGGGCATCTACATTCGTAAGAACTCACCCATTTGTCGTGAAACTAGGTTTGAATCTACTAACTATTCTTTTATGTGCTTTTGTTTAGCACCACTTCACTCTTTCGTCTTTCTCTTTGTTCTATATCGCTCTCCTTCATCTCAAGATTGCACTATTCTCGATGTCATTTCTGACCAAATTGACCAAGCCCTCTCTCTTTATCCATCGGCCAATATCGTCGTTGTTGGTGACTTTAATGCCCATCACACCGATTGGCTTGGCTCTAGTGTCAGTGACTCTGCTAGCGTTAAGGCCCTCAACTTTTGCCTTTTTCAATCTCTAACTCAAATAGTCAACTTTCCAACTCGCTTTCCAGACAACCCTAATCATTTACCTTCTCTACTCGACTTATGTCTTGTTTTGGATCCTAGTCAGTGCTCAATTTCTCCACATTCACCCTTAGGTGCTTCTGATCACGGTTTGATCTCTCTAAAACTATTATCAAATTCTTCTACTTCATCAGAATCCCCCTATCATCGTACATCGTATACAACTACCTTAAAGCTGACTGGGACTCTTTCCGTGATTTTCTTCGTGATGGCCCTTGGGTAGAAATCTTTCGTCTTCCTGCTGACAAATGTGCTTCTTACATAACTTCGTGGATTCAGGCTGGAATGGAATCTTTTATTCCCTCTCGACGATTCCAGGTCAAGCCTCACTCTTCTCCTTGGTTTTCCTCACATTGCGCTGCAGCAATTTCTAATCAAATCCGTTACTTCCATATCTATCAGCAAAACAATTCTCCAGAAAACAGACATCTGTTCACTATCGCCAGAAACCATTGTAAAAAGGTTTTGTCTGACGCCAAAGCTCGCTATTCTCAGGTCATAAAATCTCGTATCTCATCACAAAAATTAGGCTCTCGAGACTTCTGGAGAACCTTTAACAGTATCAATAATAAGGGCAAATCTGTTATTCCTTCTCTCTTGTATGGTTCAGACTTTGTCACCTCACCAAAAGACAAAGGTGAATTGTTTGCTAAGAACTTTTCATTAATATCATCTCTCGATTCCACTAGTTGCGTTCTACCTGACATAGCCGTCAAACAGGTTGATCCCTTGTTTGACATTCGCATCACTTCAGCTTCTGTATCAAAAGTAATTTCCTGCTTAGACTCTTCAACAGCTTGTGGTCCTGACAACATTCCTGTTGTAGTCTTGCAGAAGTGTTCTCCGGAGCTTTCATCCATACTTTCAAAACTATTTAACAAGTGCTTATCAGAATCCTGTTTTCCATCATGCTGGAAAGCAGCATCTGTTATCCCTATTTTCAAAAATTCCGGAGAGCGATCTGATTCATCTAACTACCTTCCCATTAGTCTTCTTCCTGTCATAAGCAAGGTTTTTCAATCTTTAATCAACAAACACCTAACCTCTCATCTTCAATCAAATAACTTACTTTCTGATCATCAATATGGATTTCGATCTTCTCGTTTTACAGCTGATTTGCTAACAGTAATAACCGATAGGTTTTACCGTACATTAGATAGAGGTGGAGAGGTGAAGGCTATCGCACTTGACATTTCTAAAGCTTTTGATAAAGTTTGGCATGCTGGTCTTCTCCATAAGCTTTCTTCTTATGGTGTATCTGGTAACATCTTTAAGATTATTGAGTCCTTTCTTTCCAATCGTAGTATAAAAGTTGTCCTCGATGGACAACACTCTTCTTCATATCCAGTAACTTCAGGGGTTCCTCAAGGTTCAATCCTTGGCCCTATACTCTTTTTAATTTACATTAACGATCTCCCAGATATTCTCACATCTAAGGTGGCATTATTCGCTGAAGACACTACCATTTACTCTTGTCATGATAAGAAGCCTACACTCTCTGATTGCCTGGAGGGGGTATCTGAGCTTGAAAAGGATCTCACTTCTGCTACAGCATGGGGCTCACAGTGGCTGGTGAACTTTAATTCAGATAAAAATCAATTTTATTCGGCCAATCGTTATCGTAATAATTTAGATCTTCCTATATTTATGAATGGTAATATACTAGATGAGTCATCTACCATTCATCTTCTAGAATTAACTCTTACTTCTGATCTTTCTTTTAAACCGTATATCAAATCCATTGCAAAATTAGCATCTGCTAAGGTTGCATCTCTTTATCGAGCTCGACACTTTCTTACTCCAGATTCTATTCTCTATCTCTATAAATCACAAATCCGTCCCTGTATGGAATACTGTTGCCACATCTGGGGCGGATCTTCTAATGATGCCCTTTCTCTTTTAGACAAGGTGCAAAAACGCATTGTAAACATAGTTGGACCTGCTCTGGCAGCCAATCTCCAACCTTTGTCACATCGTCGTGATGTTGCTTCTCTTTCTCTTTTCTACAAATACTATAATGGTCACTGCTCTAAAGAGCTAGCGTCTCTTGTGCCATCTACTAAAATTCATTCTCGTGTCACTCGTCATTCAATTAAGTCTCATCCTTTTTCTGTGACTGTTCCTAAGTGCTTCAAAAACTCTTATTCTTCTAGTTTTTTTCCTCGAACATCAGTTCTTTGGAATTCGCTTCCTTCATCTTGCTTCCCTGATTCATATAATTTGCAATCTTTTAAGTCATCAGTCAATCGTTATCTTGTTCAACAGATTTAGTCTTTTCTCTTCCAGTAACTTCCAACTCTTATAGTGGTTGCTTGCAGCCTTGTTGGAAGTGAAGATGTTAAAAAAAAAAAAAAAAAAAAAAACATTACTAATTAAAACTCAATTATGAAAAAAGCCTAGAATTGAGTTGATGTTTTAAGTAAAATAAGAAAAGCCAAAAATGTAACTGATGTAATATTTTTATTTTTTGATAAAAAAAAATTCTAATAATGTTTAAAATTGGTATTAATATTAATGTTTATTAGATAAAGATGAGTAAAAAATAAGTAATGTTTATTAGATGAAGATAAGTAAAAAAATAAGTTACAAGTTATTTTTTGGTCTTGAAAATTGTTTGAATGATAATTTATTATTTATCAAAATATTTTTTTTATTAATTTTTGTTGTTTTTATATTTTGATTAAAAGTAGATATTATTGTGTCATATATTATAATATACCTTATATTATACTATTATATTTTATATTAATAATGAGTATTTTTTTTTTTTTTGTATTTCTATTTTTTTTGAATATTCCATAATTATCTTATGTAGATGTTTATGTTTTATCAACCTAGTATTCTTTCATTATTTGTCTTTGTTATTGAGCCTTAAGTTATTTGAACATAATATATTCAGAACTCTGCTGAATAATAGAGTAATAAATAAATTAATAAAAATGAGTTTAAAATATAATAAATTTATAAATTAAAGAAAATCTTTTCTTTGCTTATAATGTCTACTAATATTATTGTTTAGCAAGTATCATAGTTATAAAATGTTCAAATTTAGCTAGTTTAATTAGGCCTGTTAGTACACTTATATTATGGTTTCTTCATTTTATATTAGTTCATGTAATTTTTTCAAAATCGAATATGCGGAAAGGAGCTGTTTGGAATGAAGATTTACAAGAAAAAGTAATTCCATCTAATTGGATTAGTGATAAAACTGTTTGTCGGCTTTCAGGTACCAAAGCATTGACTGCACTAAAATGCAGAGAAGAATTGGCTTAAGTTTATACAAATAAAAACTAAATTCTCTTCAGGTATTACATCTATATATTACAATTATTATTTTTTAAATAATGTGGTAAGAAGAGTTAATTTGTTGATACAAAATATATTACTATTTGTATAACTATTTCAATTCTAAAAGAAAGCAAACAGTATTGTGAAAATTTTAAATTCACAACTACAAAAGAAAAATGTGATAATGAGAATGTTGACAAGTGGATGCAAGATTTGCAGACAAGTGGAAACTTGGATGCAAATTTTCCACTTGTGTGGTTTGGATGGTTCTCCACAATATAATATATCTCCACAAGCATAATATTAGATTTACTTCATGTTTTTTACAGATAAATCAATTACATTTATTTGGTGGATTTACCTCATTTATAATCAGGGTGTCTGCAGCTCCTCTAAAATCCTCTAAAGTCCTCTTTTTTTAAAACCACTTCTAAAATCCTCTATTATCCTCTAAAGAGGTAAAAATTTGATCAAAGCTCCTCATTAATTCTTCCTTTTTTAATTTTTGATGGATGTATGATGTTCAAAATACCCCTCGGTCTGCAAAACTGGTTAACGCCTTAAAGTGCATGAAATTGTAAAAAAATGCTTTAGAAAATGCATGCTATTTAACATAACAAATGACATTATTTGATCCCTGTCCAAGCCCCATAAGTGTATAAACATGGACGTTAAACCATTAATAAATGGCCACATAAAATTTCTTATAAAATTTTTATGTGGCCACCCCGAAAAATATTTTTCAATGCTAGAAATGTTTTATATTTTGATTATTAATTTATTTTTAATATATTAAAAAGGTTGTTTTATTTAAATTAAATATTTGAAAAAGTTATTAATAACCAACTAACAGTTATATTATTTTTTAAAAATTCAGAGTATATTCGAAAAGTTATATGGCCTCCATGGATATGAAGGGCAAAGGTGGAAAAATATGTTTTAAGAACACTAATCTATATGGCGTTGAAAAAGATATACCTTCATAAGTTGTAACACTTTTCCATTTATTATTTATTTTTTAAATCATCCCTTTTTGTTTTTTTTTTTCAATATATTTTTTTATTTACAGCTTCTTATATTGTATTCAATGGACCAAAAGAACCCTCGGTTAATGGAACATTGCTTGACTTTCTAAATTACGCTTTATTTCAAAAAGGTGGTGAAAAAGAGAAGAAATTTGTCTAGATTTTATTCAATTACATGTAAATATATGTAATATTTGAATATGTATTTTTGAATAAAACAAGTTTTATCTCTTTCTTTAATCATACCTAGCTATTTTAACTAAACTAAACTGAAAAAATTCTAAATAGTCTACTTTTATGATGATATCTGATATTTATAACTTTAATATGTTAAAGGAACATGGTACAATTTATTAAAACATATTTCTTAAAAATTATTGTTTGCTTTTTTACCCAACCCAGCCGGCAAACAACGTTGAAATAACGTTGAAATATCGTTGAAACCTAACGTTGAATTAACGTTGGTTTAACGTTTAAAATGAAAGTTAGAGTATAGACTATGAATAGATTTAATATCTATAATATACCTTGATAATATACAGAAACACTAATGTACATGCATAGTACGTTTTGATGGTGATCATATTTTGACGCACATAGCACGTTTACATACATATATACATTTTTTAAGTATAGACTATGAATAGATTTAATATCCATAATATACCTTGATAATGTACAGAAATACTAATGTACATGCATAGTACGTTTTGATGGTGATCATATTTTGACGCACATAGCACGTTTACATACATATATACATTTTGACATACAGAAAACGTTTTGATGGTGAAAAAGTGTTTTACAGTCGTTTAACGTTGATAAATCAACGTTAAAAAAACTATCATTTTAAACGTTGTATCAACGTAAATTCAACGTTGTTGTAACGTTTTATCGCGTGGAATCAACGTTGATATAACGTTTGAACCTAACGTTGATTTAACGTTGATAAATCAACGTTGAAAAAAACTTTCATTTTAAACGTTAAACCAACGTTAATTCAACGTTAGGTTTCAACGATATTTCAACGTTATTTCAACGTTATTTGCCGGCTGGGTTGGGTGAAAAAAGCAAACAATAATTTTTAAGAAATATGTTTTAATAAATTGTACCATGTTTCTTTAACATATTAAAGTTATAAATATCAGATATCATCATAAAAGTATTACACAATGACTTTCTGCACATTTTGTTTTTCTCAATTTCAAAAATAAAGAAACAAAAAAATACCCACTACACATAGCAATCGAGAGGTATATTCAATCCACCTTGGTCTATAGTTTTTGTGTAGTCTCCATATAACTGAAAATAAAATGCAGTATCATTAAACAAATCATTTTCACTAACATCATCTTTTCTTGTAGCATAACCTGCAATATAAAACAAAGCCATTTTTGTACTCAATGACAAAGATGATTCTAGTTCAGGTAATTGATTAATGATGTCACAAGATTCTTCACTTATAAAATAGCCACATTTTTGACAAGAATGCTCGATATTAATAGCATAATCTGTAACATCAACTTTTAATTGCAATAACAGTTTAGCTTTTTCAATGATTAACTTTTCAACAACATTTTGAACTGTTATAAAGTATGTTCCACCTGAACCTGTTGAAAACTCTCCTAACATAACATAATCAAAATTGTTTTTTAGCAAATATTTACACATCTCGACGACTCCATAACATGTATGCCAAATTGAAGTACCTCTATCTTTAGTTAAAGATTTCATTCTATGACCTTGTTTACCACTCATTTTAAATGCCATATCACCAAAATCAAGTAAGTACTGCAAATTTAAGTCTAATTCTTCAAAAATAACTCTCTTAAGAGAATCTAAAAACTGCATATCACCATAAATTTCTTTTACACTTACAATTTTCCAAAATTTAGTAACTCTTTCCAAAAAAACAAATGGTTTCATTCATATTGCAAGGGTGGATAACATTTGAATAAGTATTAAGAGCAGCTATAGTTTCATCGCAAAATAATCTTAAACAATGAATACTTTTTTTCTTTTAATAGGTTTTGGATGTATAGCTACAAAATTTAGTCTAGATAACTTAATTAGCTGATATTTCTCAAAATCTAAGATACATTTAAGGTCACTCCACTTGGCAGTCAAATTTTGATCTTTTTCAAATTGTAATTCCTGCATTTTTTCTGTAATCCAGTTATTCCTAATATTTTTTTAGTAAATGAACATAATCAAAAAGGAGAAAAATTCCACATTTTGTTAACCATGGTTTTCCTTCAACTCTTTCAAATAATTTAAAAAAAGCTTGATTTGTTCGATTGCCATCACAAATAACTGAAATTACTTTTCCATTGCTAGACTTAATTGAATTAATGATATAGCATACTTGCTCAAACAAAAAAGAAGCATCCAAATGACAGACAGGTATTATTTTGCAGAAAAAAGATGGTCCACCTTTTAAACATTTAATCATAATACCTAAAACACTATTTGCTAACAACTCCGGATTATTTTTAGCTTTTCCAAAAAGATAACCACCATGATAAAGAAGAAAAGACTTTACATAAACTTTATCCACCAAAAGTATACAATTTCTACGATTTTCCTCTAAACTTGAAAAAATGGTACTAATAAAGTCAATACCTAAAACTTTTTTTGTAATAGATGTAATTTTTGTTAATGTTTTTACACTTGATATTTTTGATAGTGTCAAATTTAAAATTGCTTGAGATATGAACAGCAAACATAGGTATACAGTTAACACAAAAAGAATTAGAATGGATGTGCAAAACATCATTTATAACAAATTTAAATAATTGCTTTTGTATAGTAAATGGGGTTGTGATGGCTCCTCTGGCCGAAGCGAGTACAAGCATAAACTTCCGATGGAATCTGAACTTATTTCTGATGCAAATTTATTTGTTAGTTCTTTGGTACCGATCAAATTAGTTGATGAAGTAACTGGCACAGTTGTTTGGCAAATTCCGGCTGCCTCGTCTGTACGTTTTTGTCGACCTATATGCATAGAGTTTTGCAAAGAAACTCATAACAAAACTAAAATTGTTGTAGAAGAAATAAAAAGCCAAATATACTCTATACAGCCATCTATAATTAACAAAGATTGTAAAGGAATACAAGTGAAACATGAACTTTTAACAACGATAGATGGAAAAGTGGTTCAGGTATTAACGGATACGTCTTCTACGTCTACATATACAAAATGTGGAGCTACTCCACGACAAATAAATGATTTGACTAAAGTGTCTGTTAGGCCTGAAAATGAAAGTTCGTATCAATATGGACTGTCGACATTACATGCCTGGATTCGGTGTATGGAAATGATATTATATATTTCCTACAACCTGTCTTGAGCGTTTTCGTGAGCAGCTAGGGTTAATCGTCGACAAATCAAAACAAGTAAGTGGTAATGCCAATGATGGTAATACTGCTAGGAGATTTTTTTACAATGCAAGCTGCTCTTCTGAAATCACTGGAGTAAATGAAAATTTGATTAAGCGACTTTACATAATTCTACAAGCTCTCTCCTCAGGTGTTATGATAAATGATGAAAGTTTCGGGACGTATGCTATAGAAACTGCCCACATTTATGTAAGTAATTATAGCTGGTACTTTATGCCGTCTTCAGTACACAAAATTTTACTTCATGGAGAAAATATCATAAAACATTTTGCAGTACTGCCTACCGGGCAACTTTCAGAAGATGTACAAGAATCCCGTAATAAAGATTATAAAAAATTTCGCCTTCCTCATGCCAGGAAATATTCTAGATTAGCTACAAATGAAGACGAACTTCATACTCTTTTGTACACTTCCGATCCCTACATCACCAGCATTAGAAAACCGTACAGCAAAAATGTCCAAGAACTCGATGAAAATACTTTGCAGCTTTTGAAAGTCGACTTAATTTATATTTATGAATAATTTATTCTATCAAAACTCGCTGTATAAAAATTATTATTAATATACTATTCTGAATATTGTTATAATAAGCATTTTATAAACTATTGAAAATATATATCATGTAATCATGTAAATGTTTAAATATATCGCTACTGATTTGGCAATAACTCGTATCTGACAATTTTTTCAAAATTGACGTTTTGGTATCATTGGATTCGTATTTTCAAGGAGAATATAATTTAATTGAGGTTAGTTTAACATATTATCATTTATTTCCCGCTAAAACTTGTTTGAGTGATACCACGTATCAAATATTTGATTTTAAAACCACGTAACTGCAAGACAGATATGTTACTAAAATAGCAATACAATACTGCCATTATAGGCATTAATGCCTTTTTAAACATTAGTCTGTGGACTGCATTTTAAGTTAATAGGTATTATATATTTTGTATGTTTTATTTTTGAAATTATAGATTTAATAATAAAATAGTGTACATTGCATGACACTGACATTTTATTTATAGTCGTTTTATGTATAATGGTCCTAGATCAATATGACGTCGAAAAAACGAGCACATGCAATGGTCAATTTGGTTAAAAATCCTTGTCAACATGCACAATATAATAAACTGTTTGAAGATAATTCCCCTGTGAAAAGTGATGAGTTTATGGCATCTTTTATTAAAGATAATGACATCAAAAATACTACAGCTAAAGGTAAAAATATTATTTTATTATCCACCTTTATAAAGTTTATACATTTTAGCATATTATATAGTTTAATTGAAGACAGAATAATAATAATTTCTTTTTTTTTGTTTCCTGTTTTAATATAGACATTGAAGGAGTTGAAAGGTTTGACATTTTCCAAAATGATACAGCTAAAAGTAAAAATATTATTGTATTACATACTTTGATATTATTTATAAATTTTAGCATTATATAGAAATTAATTGAGGGCATTATATTTTTATTTTTAGTTTCTTGTTTGGATATAGACATTGATGCTATTGAAATGTTTGAAATTGTACAAACTGGTACAACTTGCAATAATGATGGTGATTTTAACACAATTAATATTTTAGAAACTTCAACAGCTGAGCTAACTGAAGGTAATGTCTAACAAACAAAATTAAAATAACCTTGACTTTTGTATATTGTGTAGATAATGATTTGTTTTGATTGTTAGTTTCTTACACAGATTTGAATGTAGATGGTATTGAAGTAAATAGTGATATTACAAATGACCCAAGTAATAAGAAAAATTTAAAGAAACGTCCTACTGCAATGGAGAATAAAATGTTTGGCCAAAATTATATTGGGTTTCGTAGATTGGGAAAAAATGTATTTCAAGATACTAATAGAGATAGTAGAAAAATCAAGCCTCGCTGTAATTCTACTGTTTGTATTAAATCAAAGGAATGCAATAAACTAACTTAGGAAGACAGATTGAATTTGTTTAATTGCTTTTGGGCAACAACTTGGGACGAAAAAAAGATTTACATTATAAATTTAGTAACACAAGAAGATACCAAGAGAAAGACTACAGGAAAATATGAAGTAAAAAGTAGACGATCTTTATCATACCAGTATCATTTAAGAGATATTAATGAAACGAAAATTCGTGTATGTAAAAAAATGTTTTTGGCAACATTAGATTTAAACGAATGGATGGTTCACAACTGGGGAAAAAAATCTAATAACCTATCACCTAAAGTATATAAAAAAAAAATGTCAAAAATAAAGATCCTGAAACTAATGAACAAATGAACAAAATTGCATTTACAGTAAGGTATGATCATTTTATTAAGTGGTTTGATAAACTTTCAAAAATGGAAAGCCACTATTATAGAAAAAGAACTAAACGGGTTTACTTAGAAGGACCATTTGAATCAAAGCAACAATTATACAGCTTGTATGTCCAAGAAGCAAAACATGTAAAATATACACCAGTAAGTAGAGCATGCTTTAACAAATTTATAAAATCAAAAAAATTTTCCATCTTTAAACCCAGGAAAGATCAATGTGATCTGTGCTGTTCATATAAAACAAATCAAGTAACAGAAAATGAGTATCAGGAACACATATTAAATAAAGATCTAGCCAGAGAACAATTAAAAAGTGATACTGAAAAAGCAAATAACCAAGAAAACTACACTTTCACTATGGACGTTCAAGCAGTTAAATTGTGTCCAGCCATGAATGCTAGTGCATTATATTACTCAATGAAGCTCAAAGTTCACAACTTCACAATATATAATGTAAACAACGAACACCAATGTCACAACTATTGGTGGAATGAATGTGAGGGAGAGTTAGATGCATCAGTTTTTGTGAGTATTCTGTTATCTCATCTTGAAACCTATTGTATTAATATTGACCAAGAAAAAAAAAAAGTTATTCTGTTTTCTGATGGATGTGGCTATCAAAATCGCAATTCTATTTTATCAAACGCACTTTTAAATTTTTCTGTCCAACATAATGTAGTTATTGAACAAAAATTCCTAGTTAAAGGTCACACCCAAATGCCCTGTGATAGTGTACATAGTGCTATAGAGCGCAAGTTAAAAAACAAGGACATTCATCTTCCTTCAGATTATGTAAGAATAACTAAAGAAGCTAGAACCACTTCTTGTCCATACCAAGCAACATCACTTGATCATACATTTTTCAATGACTATAAAATAAACCAAACATATAAATCAATCAGACCAGGAAAAGAAAAAGGTGATCCTGAAGTTAGAGACATCAGAGCTCTTAAATATGACCCTGAAACTCAAATGATCTGTTATAAACTTAATTTTAATGATTCATGTTATTTACCATTAACATTACCAAGAAACAAACATTTTGAGCTTATAGAACATTATCCTAAGCTGTATGCAAAACAAATTCCATTGACTCTATCCAAGTGGACAGATTTACAGAAGCTTAAGCATGTCTTGCCTGTTGACACCCATGCTTTTTATGACAGTCTACCACATGCAGACACATTAAAACAAAGAAAAAACAAAGGAATATAACATTGTTACCTATTGTTAACTATTTGTATGTATACTATAATTTGTGATTTTAATGAAAACAATGAGACTGGTTTTTTTTTAAATATGTAATAAGAAAAAACATTTTATATTATTTTAAAAAGTTATTAATTATAATTTTATTTTGTTATGATTTAAAGAAGTTGAAAAATTAGTTATTTTAAAAAGTTATTATTATTTTATTTTGTTGAAATCTTATAAGTTGTCATTTTTATTTTGTTATTTTTTTTATGTTATTCTACACCCAAATAAACTTAATAAAATATTGTGATTAAGAAAAAATACAATACCTAGTATAATTTAATATCTAAAAAATTATTTTGTAGAGTTACAATACAACGTAAGTTAACAAATAAATATTTTTTAAAACACGTATCTACAAGTAACAATACCACGTATATAACTTTTGAAATGTAATAACCCGTAACTACAATAAAAAAATGAATAACTACAAAAATTTATAAAATTTGTTATATAAGAGAATAGCATCTGAAAGTAAAACTATATGAATTAAAAATATTACCTAATAATGTCTTAAACAGAAATAAATTAGTTTTTAGTTGCTCCTGAAAAATGTATTGATTGTCAGTTACGTGTTGTTGCCAAATCAGTAGCGATGTGCAAATTAATTAATTACACGCAACTATTAAAAAATCAAATTAGTAAAGCAATTAAACCTAATATAAGAAAAATTTTTGTTTAAAAGATTAAAAAGTACGTTTGTTTTTTTTTTGTTTAGATATTAGCCAGAAGCTCGTATAAATGTTTTTATTACATAAATTTAATATTATTATATTTTCTAAATATATGAGCATTTTTTGTCGTTACTAATACTTTTAAGGTTTTTAAATAAAATTAAAAAGAACATGTTTAGTTAAAAGTAAAAAAAAAAAAAAAAAGAATACTCTGAGGTTTTTGATTTTTATTTAAAAGTTTTATATTAATTTTTTTTTTTTAATATTTTCTTAGAAGCTTCATATACTTATTTACATTTGTGCAAAATTTCAACACTTTATCATTAGTAACAAAAAAGTTATTGATTTTTGTAAAAAAAAATGTAAAGTTTTTGATTTTTATTTACGAGTTTTATATTAAACTTTTTTTTATAAAAAATATTTCCTTAGAAGCCCCATATACTATTCTACATTTGTGCAAAATTTCAACACTTTATCTTTAGTAACAAAAAAGTTATTGATTTTTGATCTAAAACAGACTATTATTTTCCACTGTGCGCCGTTCCGGTGCGTTCTAGGATAAAAAAAAAAAAACACGATATATATATATATATATATATATATATATATATATATATATATATATATATATATATATATATATATATATATATATATATATATATATATATATATATATATATATATATATATATATATATATATATATATATATATATATATATATATATATTATACAAAATCAACACTTAAACACTTAAACAACACATAAATACAAAAAAAAACATTTAATAAAACTTAAATGAAATCATCCAGTCTCGAGGCAACAGCTGTCATCATTCTTTGCATTAAATTTTTTTACAATATGCTTGATAATTTCTTGATAATTTCTTTAAGTTACCCAGTACTCTGAGCTACAACTGGAGAAGGATATTGTATTATTCTTTATATAGCTGATATAATAAGCTAAATGGTTTAAACAATCAAAGTTATAAATTAACTAATAGATGATCAAAGTAGAACACTCTGGAATTGTTCTCAAAGCAACAAAAAAGTTCATGAACATGGCCTTATTGAGTCAATTAATCTTTTCTGTACAGTTTATGTTGAGTATAAGCTACACATAAATTAACAATTAAAAAATGGATGTATTGTTCTTTACTAAGTATATGATTTAAAATCACTTGGCCACAATATAAAAGAAAAGTTAACAATATAAAAGAAAAAAATATATTTTAGACTTGGTTTTACAACGTGGTTTACAATTAAATTCTATATAAATGTATTCGTTCAATGAACATAAATTAACAGGTAATTAATTTGCTCAGATGACAATCAAAGAAGCAGCTCTTTTCCCATATAAAATGTATATTTTTAGTACAAGCAAGGTCTCCACCTTGAATTTCGTTACGAGGGAACTGCTGCACCATATCTACTTTAAGTGACTCCAAAACACTGATATCCTTGTGATGATTTTTCTGATTTTTTTTTGTCTAAATGTTTTAGCAGTGAGTACCAGTGGGCATAAAAATTCATTAAACCATCACAGGTTTATTCCACCTTACAACCACATTCATTATGACCATTATAGAAATTAAATAAAAGCTTTAGCTGGTGCATCACAAAATTAAATACTTCATTGTTATAAATAATGTCATTTGCCATGAGGGGTCTTACATAAAGTATGGATGCAGGCATGGGGGGAGGAATTTACCTAAAAACATATGAATGCGTACAAGAGAGAGAGAGAGAGAGAGAGAGAGAGAGAGAGAGAGAGAGAGAGAGAGAGAGAGAGAGAGGTTAAAGACACCAAGTATGTACGTGGTGTGACTAATTCTCATTCTCTATCTACTTGAAAACTTCATTTCTTTTTTTATTAACAAAAGCAAAGAGTTTCTTGAGTTTAAAAAATTATTATTCTGTCAAGTAACAAAATTAATAATTCTGTCATGAGTGATGTCAAAATAACTAAAAAGTTTTTGTTTTTAATTCTTTGAAAAAA
This sequence comes from Hydra vulgaris, assembly GCF_022113875.1. Lineage (NCBI taxonomy): Eukaryota > Metazoa > Cnidaria > Hydrozoa > Anthoathecata > Hydridae > Hydra > Hydra vulgaris. The sequence goes on along the minus strand of NC_061162.1, from coordinate 39,861,969 downwards.
TTATCTGTTGGAAAAAGGTTGGCAAAAAGGAGTTGATTTTTTGATAATAGATATGCATGCAGTGGGAGGAGAAGGGGCATGAAAAGTAACAGGTGTGTACAATAGAAAAGGGGTCCTAAATCAATGGTTTTACTGAATACATACTTTATGCATGTCCCTCTAAGATTTCCCCGTGAAGTCTTTCAAGTTTTTAAATTAGCTGACATCTGTAATTCACAATTCAACATCACAACAAATGGAACGGTTTCACAAATATTTTCAATATGACACTAGATTAGCCAGAGAAACATATTTGCACATTTATGAATTGGCGGTCTGTCAATGGTCAAAAGAGACTAATTTCACAAAGTCTATAGTATTGCTTAGATCTCAAAATACTGTCTTTATTTTTTTTATTACTATCTTTTATCCTAAAATATGTATACTTACCAACTAAATCAATAAAAAAGTAATATGATGCAACTAAATGCAGTTAAAGAGAAATAAAAAATAACATTTAAGTAAAAATAAAATAACTGCAAAGAAATATCAAAAGTAAAATATTCAATACCAATAATTAAATTTTTAAACAAGTCTATCAAATGAAATATCTTGGAAGATTTACAAACCTAACTTTATAGTAACATCTGAGTTTGAGGGCATTTTCAAAAACGTCATAATTTGTGCTGGAAGATTTACACAAAAGTGATTAAAATATAGTTGACTCTTGTTAGAATACCTTACATTTAACAGTCCATCGACTAGGTCTTCTCTAAATGTTAGCATAATATTTTTTTAACTTTCATAATTACTGCTTTTACTATCGGTTGCATGTTTTTAAATCCTTTCTGCAGCATTTATAGATTATCAGTCTTCATAACTCCTATTTATAGAGTTTAAGTCCTATTACTATGGACTTTAGTTCTAATAAGTCCTTCTATTAAGTTCTATTAACTGTTATTTAAGCAACCAGAACTTTTAACTTCTACATTTACAACATAGTTACAAATGGTATTTATTAACTATGCTAATTTAAAAGTCTTTCTACAAGCATAGCTAATTCATATGTGCTTTCCTTCTACTTTTGGAACTTCTTTATGTTTAAAAATTCCACTAATTTAATTATTGTTATGAATGCTTTGTAAGAAATTCGTTCAAATGAATATTCAAATAAATTGATTGGCATAGGCATGTTAACACAGAGAAAATAAAAATGAGAGATTTGTTCCAATTATACAAATTTATGAATGACATTGACAAAATAAATATTGGAAGATGTTTTCCATTTATTAATACTATTTAAGACGGAATTTCTTTAGGACCCTTAGAGCTGCAATTAGGTTAAAGATGACTCTTAAAGCTATAATTATGTTAAAAAAGAAATGCTTCCTTATAATAAAAGGGACATTTCTTTTTTAACAAAATTTTAGATACATGAAACTCAGTTTTAATTAAAGGTGTAACAGCTAAAACAGCTTTTAATTAATAGCTGGGTAGCAATTAAACTTAACTGCTATAATATGATAACAAATAGAATGCAAAACAACACATTCACTGAGTCTAACACAGTGTAAACTACAACTACTAATACTACTAATATGTACTTAATTAAAACGTTCATATTAGTATTTTAAATATGTTATTTAGTTATAAATTGTAAATATAGGTCAATAAAAGCAGGTGATTCTGCTTGATTTTTTTCAATTACCAAAAAAAATCTTATTTATAATCGTTAATAATGTTATTTATAATCTTAAATACAGATGTCCCTTTTTACATAAGTACTAAAATAGCTAAAAAAATATATATACTAAAACAACTCTAGAACAGATAGAGTGTTTTTGAATAATAATAGGCCATGTGGCATATTATCAATATATTCTGCAACATATTCGTATTAAAAATAAGTCATCAAAAACAAATATTTTACTCGTTAATTTTAATAGATTAAATGCAATTTAGTTTTTAATTTTTTTTTTATTAGCAGCTAACGATAAAACAAGTTTGAAGTTTTATTTACTTGGTCTTACCATTTTTAAAATACTTTTTCGCATATCTTTCAGCCATCTTGAAAGTAATAATCACTTCTTGTACGACGTTTTCCGGCTAAGTAGTATGAATGTTAAGGACCTTTTATTTCACATCAAAGCATGACAAATTCTTGATATCATAGAGATATCATAATATGAGTTTATAAAACAAAACTTACTATTTACATATTAGTAGTAATAGTAGTGTTAAACAGACCCAGTGAATGTGTTGTTTTGCACTCGATTTGTTATAGTATTACAGCAGTTATGTTTACAGCAATCAGCTTATTTGAATGTTTATTTAAACAAATTTTTTCGAAACCATATATAACAATAATTAAATCAGTGGAATTTTTAAACATAAATCATTTAAAAAGTTCGAAAAGTAGAAGGAAAGCACAAATGAATTAGCTATGCTTGTAGAAAGACTTTTAAATTAGCATAGTTAATAAATACCATTTGAAACTATGTTGAAAATGTAGAAGTTAAAAATTCTGGATGCTTAAATAACAGTTAATAAAGCTAAATAGAAGGACATAATAGGACAAAAATCCATAATAATAGGACTTAAATCCGATAAATAGGAGTTATTAGGACTGAAATCTATAAATGCAGCAGAAAAGATTTAAGAACTTCCCACCAATAGCAAAAGCAGTAATTATGATAGTAATAAAAATATTATGCTGACATTTAGAGAAAACCTAGAAAAAACTTGACGGGGAAATCTTAGGGAGACATAGATAAAGTATGTATGCAGTAAAACCATTGATTAAGGAACCCCTTCCCATTGTACGCACCTGTATGCTTTTTATGCTCCTTTTCTCCTCCACTGCATGAATATCTGTTATTACACAATCAACCCCTTTCCTCCAAATTTTTTCCGACGCATAATTTTTTCAAAGCATTAAAAACAATTTTTTTTTAGTTATTTTGACATCACTCATAACAGAATTATTAACTTAATAAGATATAATTATTAACTTAACAGAATAATAATTTATTAAATTCAAGAAACTCTATGCTTTTGTTAATAAAAGAAGTAAGCAAGTTTTCAAATAGATAGAGAATGAGAATTAGTCACACCATGTACATACTTGGTGTCTTTAGCCTCTCTCTCTCTCTCTCTCTCTCTCTCTCTCTCTCTCTCTCTCTTGCATTCATAAGTTTTTGGGTAAACTCCTCCCCCCATACCTGCAGCCATACTTTACGGAAGACCCTCATGGCAAATGACGTTATTTGTAATAGTGGAAAAGTCATTTAAGTAAAAGATAAAACATTCTAATTTGTGATGCACCAGCTAAAGCTCTTATTTAATCTCTATTATGTTCCTTGAACAAATACATTCATATGGAATTTAATTGTAAACCATGTTGTAAAACCAAGTATAAAATATATGAAGTTGTGAAAAGCCAGAACTTTTCTTTAATATTTTAGGCAAGTGGTTTTAAATCATAAACTCACTAAAGAAAAATACATCCATTTTTTAATTGTTAGTTTAAGTGTAGCTTATACTGAACTTAAACTATACAGAAAAGATTATTTAACTCAATAAGTTTTTGTTCATGAAATTCTTTGTTGCTTTGAGAACAATGCCAGAGTGTTCTATTCTGATCATCTATTAATTAATTTATAACTTTCATTGTTTAAATCATTTAGCTTATGATATCAGCTGTTAAAAAATAATTCAATATCCTATTGCTTCTTAATTGATGATATAGTCCATTTTAGGGACACTTAATATTAAAATTGTTGCAGAATAAATATTTTGGGCAATGTTTAGAATAAGATAATATATATATGAATTTTTTTTATTGTTCTATATATTTTTATATGGGTGTATATATTAAAAAAACTATATTTTAATAATATTAATTCATATGCCAAAATTTTTTTAAATTCTAATTGCAGTGTATTTCAAAACACAATGTCTTATGAAGTCTTAAGCAAGTTCAATAAAATGATGACAATGGCTTATCTCAGGTAAAATAGTAACATACAATACCAAAATAATAAATTTATTTACAATCAACTAAGTTAAACAAATATATAAATAGGCAGTTTTGTTGTTATTTATTTATGTTGTTGTACAATGACATCTTCTATTATTATTAAGTCTGCTTTTTTCCACAGTTTAGGAAGACTATTATTTGTTAAACTTTGTTGCTATATAACTGACAGCACTGTCAATTACATAGTACCACTTGAAAAAAGTTTATTTATATTTACTTCATTGAGTTCACAAGATTTATTCACTATTACTAATTGTATATTTATATTTTATAATAACAAATCATTTGAACTTTTTGAATTTTTTGAACGAAATTAAATAACTTGTCTATTAAAAACTTTTGGGGACTGCTTATTAGTGTTTTTTGAATACCTAGTTTTCAACTTTTACTGAAAACTTATGCAAACTGAACTAATTTTGCGAAATTCTTCAATGCTTTTGTATAAGTCTGAGATATAATATCTTTTTTATTATTGTTTTCTAGGTTTATAATTGCTATTTGAATTGCAAATCAATAAAGCTTGTGTAATAGCAATATTTAACTCTTCCCAGCAAACGTCAGCGTTCAATCAACGTTGAAAACCGGTCGCAAAAGATGTTGCGGAAACGTTGACAAAGTAATCGATTTTGCAAAGATATGTAACGTTGTTAAAGAGACGTTGATTAAACGTTGTAGCGTAACGTTGAAAAAACATTACTAAAAGACAATACAATAATGTCGCAACTAAACGTTGAAAAAGCGTTACATAAAAAGTGTTGCATAGGCGTCGCAACTTAACGTTGAAAAAACGTTACTTGAAAAGCATTACTTTAACGTTGTTAAAGCAGTTGATTTTGCAAGGATTTGTAACGTTGGTAGTAAAACGTCGATTTATCGTGACTCAAAGACGTCGAGTAAAGGTTGAAATATAACGTTAAATCAACGCTCAAATGCGCTGGAGAAAATATCGCAAAATATTATTAAACGTGATTAAACTTGGCTATAATGTATATTGAATTTGCAAATAAAACAAAATTGTATGTTAAACTCTGCACTTGCAATATTTCCAAAGTCGATTTTTAATACAAATAGTAACATACAATGAAAAACATAAAAAATATACAGTTTATTTATATAAAATTTACAATTTATAGATAAAAATATAAAAATATTTTTTAAGATTTAAGTGTGTGAGTGAATTTACAGG
>NC_061162.1:39843595-39848595 GCF_022113875.1 Hydra vulgaris | reverse complement strand
TATCATACTTATATCATAATCTTTTAATACTATGAAATCAGGGTTTCAGTTCAAAATGATATTAATGAGTGATTTCATTTTGATATCAAATTGATATCATAAACTTCTCATTATGATATCAGGGTTTCAATTCAAAATGATATCAATGAGTGATTTTAATTTGAGATCATATTGATATTATAAACCTCTCATATTATGGTATCAGGGTTTGAGTTCAAAATGATATCAATGTGTGATTTCATTTTGATATCATAATGATATCATAAATGTCTCATATAATGATATCATATATCTCATAGTTTGATATCATTTTGATATCAATATGATATCAAATTCCTGACTGGGATAGTAACAAAAATTAAGTTTATATAAGAGCGCAATATCGTTGTTACAAGATGGGCTATGCCTACAGAATGGGCTATGCCTGCACCTAAGTATACAAGATTTACAACCGAGCAGAAAGATTTCTTATATGAAGAGGTTCATAGCTGGAGAAGTTACAGAACATAAAAAAACACTAGAAAATGTTTCCTTCAAAATAAGAACAGTGAAAGATAAAAAGATATTAAAGCCATTTAATCGTATTGAATACCTTAATCGACATCAAATTCTCTCTTTATTTTGAAAAATGTCCAAAAAGTACTGGCAAATTTCGCTAAAAAAAACTGAACAAGTTGAAGCTATTGAGGACTTAACTGAAGAATTATTAAAAAATTCATTAATAAATGACACTGAAAATTTTGTTAACGAGATTTTAGCTAATGTTGAGAAATAATTTTGACGTTGGGCAAAGTGTTCTTGTAGAAAGGAGTTTTAAAAATAAAACAATCATTCTGTTTGCCAAATATTTAATATATCGTATTAAGTGTATAAGTATATAATATATCGTATTTAATATTTTAATATATAACATATCGTATTAAATATATAAATATTTATAATATCGTATTAAATATATAATATATCGTCTTAAATGTACAAATATATAATATATCGTATTAAATATATTAATATATAATATATCGTATTAAATATATCAATATATAATATATCGTATTAAACATGTTAATATATAATATATCGTAATAAATATATAAATATTTAATATATCGTATTAAATATATAAATAAATAATATATCGTATTAAATATATAAATATATAATATATCGTATTAACTATATAAATATTTATTATGTCGTATTAAAAATATAAATATATAATATATATCGTTTTAATAATATATCATAGTCTTAAGTTTTCAGATTTTTCTTACGTATATATCAATTTGAAGATATCCCTGAAATTTTCAAAAAAAATCTAAGAACTTAAGTATTTCAAGTTACCTCATTCTTATAAAAAACGACTCAATACATTCTTCACAACTTGAAAACCTATTAACTTCTTTTCTTAAGAACTAAGTTTCTTCCATGCATTAAAAAAAAAATGTTTCCAATATATTCTTCTTTTTTGCATTGTGTCTTTAAGAAACATAGCATATTTTTGCCTCAATCTTTGTAAAATTTTGACGATTTGAGGCAGAAAATGTTTTATTTTTGACAGTTGAATATTAAGTTACATTAATCAACTCTTTGGTGTAATGAAACCTTTGAAATAAGCAGGTAAATTTTATAAAAGTTTGAAAAGTGTTTTATTATTTTTAATTCAGTTACCAAACATAGAAATTCATTTTTGGTAAAACCTGTATTTTGGAAACAAAACTTAGTTGTTACGTTAATTATATCACTAAAGAAATATGTATACGAGTACATGTTGAAAAAAGAGACAATATTTACTTATGTAACAGAGCTTTATTTCTTTAAATTTTGTTCAATTGATTATTGTTGCCTGATTACTTTGCAAAAAATAATGCGTCAAATCAACACATTTGCAATACTTTTTGAAAAATTTTAAATTTAATTCTGTAAAACAACGTTGGCATATTCAAATGACAATGAATCTATTGCAGATATTTCAGTGATGGTCTTAATAGTTTCAAGAGTAAAAAATATTTTATTGACTAATATCACATACAGTTCATAATATAATTTGAAAAAGTTTATTACATATATTTTTAGAAGCAATGAAACTAACTTGTTTATAAATATGCTTTATTATACTGATGTAAAAAACTAGTTTAATTAAGAATAAAAGTATTTTTTTTATAAGGTTTACCGCCTCTTTTTAAACTTTTTACATATTTTGAATAAAATAAATTATTTATCAAGATGCACATATAAGTCCCGAGTATTCTAAATGATGACTTTAAATAGCAAAAACAGTTTTTTGAATGGTGCTAAAAGTTGTGATTATTTATTTTATTGAATTTTTTTATTTATTGAAAACAGTCATTAAGACGTGTTTTTATGAAAAAATAAAATCCATAAAAATCAGCTCAACGTACTTAACGTTCAAAATTGCATCTTTTCTAAATAAAACTACAGTTGAAGATTTATTATAGTCGCATTACTTTTAACAGATCATAACAGCGGTTGAAAAAACCTTTCCAAATATAACAAACATATTACACTTTTTGATGAAAACACATAGATATGCAATTGAAAAAAATTTTAAGTTTTGTTTGCAAAAACGTGTACCATACATATGTTGCATTGAGCCGTGTCTGAAAGGTTTTTTGTTTTTCTCAAACAAAAGTTGCCTCAGTTCCTGAAATAAAAAATTCAATTAAAAAAAAATTTGTTTCTCGTACACTAACATACGCAATAAAATCTATTTGTTAAAACTGCATTATAAAACGTCGGATAAAAATTACAAATTATATTTTTATCATTAACATTTTCAAAGACATTAGTCTTTAATTTTTAAAATTATTCAGTCAAACTAATCATTAACAAAAAATTTTTTAAATTTCGTTTATTTTCTTTTTAATAAAACTTGTGCGCAATTAAAAAAAAGATTTTTTTTTAAAGTAGTTACATATTTTCTCCTAACATTACATATTTAAGTTTAATTAAACGTGGTGATGTCTTTGTTGGATATAGTTAAAGTTCGAAGCTATCGATTGCAATAAACCTTTGTAGCAGTCCATCAATTGCGTTAAGCAATCTAGAGGAAAAAAAAGTAAAATCAAAATAAAATTCTCTATTTAAGTCAAATATATGTTAAAGTAATGGTTTTATTAAAAGTTGTTAACGCGTTTAATTTAATGGCAGCTTTAGAAGCGAACTGCTTTAACACTAAACTATTGCCGAAAGAATACTTTGAAAAACATTTGTCGATGCTTCACGAGTTCAAAAAATTGGTAGAAAGGTTAAGCTATTTGGAGAAGGAGTTAAACATAGTTCGTCAAGAATCCTTATTAAATAAAGTAAGTTTGATATCAACGAATCAAAATGTCAAGAAGGAAATTGAACAAATCAATGACCGACAGAGTAGTATTGAAGAAATTGTAAAAAATGATAGAGAAATTATTAACAATAAAATCAACCAAATAGAACAGTTATCAGAGGCGAACTATACAGCATTACATAACAAACTAAGCGACCTAGCGAAAGAATTGTTGTCACAAGGCCACGTTCCAGTAATAAAACCACAGAATGGCGAGGAAAAAATATTAACTGATATCATGGCAACCAAGTTTGAAGAACTAAAAAGCACTGCAGATTATGTTTACAAAAAAAATGTAGATGCCCTTGCAAACCAAGCTATAACTAAAGCTATAGAAGCCTGTAATCTGTTGAGGGCTAACAATTTAAAAATTAACTCAATAAATGAAATTTGTAATGGAGATTTGGAAAAATTGAAAGTTGGATTTTTATCAGTACTTGAACGAAGTAATCCTATAACTGATATATTAGGCCATTTCATTAGAGCAGGAAGTGTTGCCTATAGTGTTGCTAAAGTTTTACATAAAGCTGCTGAAAAAAACAAAACTGAATTAATTAAAGAAGAGCATTACAAAATACAAGCAAACGATTTAATGACCAGTTTAATTCGGATGACTGTTGACGAGACAAAATTATGTTTTGATAAAGCAACACACGTGTTTCTTGCTCGGTATTACGCTACCTACAATTTCAATGACGTTTTGTATAGCAATAATGAGAGAACATATTCGTCTATAAAAAATTACAAAGAACATTTTTTTTTCCAAGGTCTGCTTTCTGCAAAGATAGATTTGCAAAGACAAATGTTAGTAAATCTTCATATTGATGATAGTATTCCGTGTTCTTACTGCTCGTACAATGATTATCTCCATTACATTAAAAAAAAAAATTATTTGATATATGTTAAAAATGAAAATATAGTGGAATTTGCAATAAAGCATAAATTATATCGTGCTTATCTCAAGTTAGGAGAATTTGATGTCATAGGCAAATGCGGCGATCGGAATGAAATCAAAAAATCACTGTTATGCACCGCAGCAGCCCCAATATTTGGACTCGGAGCAGTCGTAGGTATTGGATTTGGAATAAGTAGATTAAAAAACGAACATAAATGGAGTCAAAACGTTCTTAGATTAAAAGAAGTTATGAAAAAACATTTGGCCATTGATACAAATTTTGAGCAAGTAATTGAAAAGTTGTACACCCTCGAAAAACTTAAATATTACGTCGATCTAACAAAATCTCAATATGGAAATGAGCTTTTTAAAAAAAACCATGAAGAACTTAAGAATGAATTTAAAAATGAGCATAGTAAAAAAACATTTGAGAAAGCTTTTGATTTATATCAAAGTATTACACATACAGGAATTGCTGACCGCGAAAATTTCATACATTTAAACATCGATTATGTGTTAAGTATGTCATCCCCAGATGACCAAGATAACTTGGATTTAAAATAAATATTGTTGAAAATTATCATTAGAATATTTTTTTCAGGAGATTTATTTTTGATTATAAGATTAGGTGCTTAGTCTTGTTAACTTTTAGAAAATAAGACCTGCAGCTTTAAGTATAGTGGTTTCTGCCCATCTATAGTGTCTATTCATTTCATAAACCAGATAAATAACTTCAGACAGTGACGTAGCAGAAGTTTA
>NC_061162.1:39761095-39838595 GCF_022113875.1 Hydra vulgaris | reverse complement strand
CTCTATTTATTATTTAAACAATTTTCTACATGCATTTTCTATGTAAATGCCAAATTTAAACAAAAAAAAGGGAGCAGGCAGTTTACTAAGTGTAACACTTTTGGTACCTAATTTCTGTTTTTCTGATTTTTTTTTCGGTTATAGCAAAGTTCGGGGACAGCTAGGGGGGCCATTCGCAAAACAATACACCAGTTCGAGCCGCGTTTCGGAGAATTAAAAGAAAAGACTGGATCGAGGGTATAAGGGAGTCGTAAAATTTAATTCTTGAGTAAACAAAGTATAAACAAACGACTAAAACAAATCCCATCACTATCAAAACAAGTATATAACATATATAAATCAAAATGGATTATGATACAGTGTGTAGTATGAAGGTTGAAGAACTGAAGTCTTATTTACGTCTTCGTGGCTTGAAAATATCTGGAAAGAAAGAAATTCTTGCAACTCGAGTCTATTGTGCAATGGAAAACAATGTTACGTCTATTAAAACAGCTGAATAGGTGGATTAGAGCATACTCTATCTATAGAAATGATCAGAGCATACATTATTAGCAGTTCCAGGCTTCCATGCACTTCCTTTCTTCTTTCCTTCTCGTCTAAGCTGACTAATCCAGTGTTTTCTTTTTTCGCTCTTTCTCTTTAAACTTGGGAAACAAAACATTCGGAATGGTAACTCACATCCACACTCGGATAATATCTTCCCTTAATGTTGAAAACACGTTTTATTTTTCAGATTTTCTAGCTTATATGAACTATTGGTACATCCTATAACAGCACAATTAATTTTCATCTTATCACTATATATTTTATCACTAATTCGCAACTGAGAAAATAATTATTTACCCTTCTAAATTCGTTCCAGGACTTTTTTTTGTGCGGTATTAATAATGGCAGAACTTCGCTTGAACTGGTGTATTGTTATTGCGAGAATGTTTATTCGGATTTTTATTATTAAATAATAAAATTGAAAAAATTAATGAAGTTTTGTTGGACTCTGTAACAACTAGTAAGTTATTTTTTTAAATAAAAGTGTAAGTAATAATTATTTTTAAAACTAAATTATGTTGATAAATTTAAAAATCTTTTTTAAATTCTTAACGTTGAAGACTAAAACTTAAAATGATTGAATCAAACTAATACATATATATATATATATATATATATATAATATATATATATATATATATATATATATATATATATATATATATATATATAATATATATATATATATATATATATATATATATATATATATATATATATATATATATATATATATATATATATATGTATTAGTTTGAATAAATCATTTTAACTAACTTACATTATAGGCAGGAATGTTCGACTGGAAATATAAACGATGTTGTACATAATGCAGATAAGGCGAAAAAGAGGTAACAAAGAGGTAACAAAGGCGAAAAAGGGGTCACAATCCAATAATTTTAATTAATAAATAATGATATATGCATTGCTAATTTTTTTTTATATAAATGTTACCTAACATTTGGCAACATTAATAATTGTGTATAATGCCTAATTATAAAGTAAGTTATAATAAATAATAATTATAAGTAAAATTAATTAGTAAATAAAGAAAACTAGTTAGAATGTATATAATAGTTGTATGATCTATTGTCTAGATTAGTGAAATGGAGAACGAGACTAACTATGGTCAAAAAATAATGAATTTTAAAATGTGAATGGTACTTTGTTTAACATCTACCTGTTTCTACAGATACAGTACAAATGCATTTATAAATGGGCTTGATGTTTTTATCATTAAACTTGAAGTTTTTATCAAATTTATATATACTATTTTTATCAAATTGTTAATATAAAATAATAAACATTTAAATTGTTTTATTTTCTGTAACAATTGTTTTCTTGATTATATCAAAAAATTATATTATCAAATTATATATATCAAAAAATTATATTACTTGTAATATTTTGTTTTACTTATTTTTAGTATGTTATACATATGCATGCATTAAATATTGTGGGAAAGTCAAGTTTTGATTTTTTAGGTGCATTACAGCTATTATTTTTCAAAGATTTGTAGGATTTTACAAGATTTAAATTTTATTTTGTTTTTTGATTTTATTCGGAGAAAGCGATCTCATACATTAAGAGAACTCAATAAAATCAGTGTGCTAAAATTTGCTTTTATGATTTAATATGACAATTCAAATAACATTAGATCAAAAAAACTTGAAAACAAATCATGCTTTTTTACCATGAAAAAACCATAAGTTTTTCTTGGAAAGGTGTTCCTAATACCTATGGAAATTTCATGGTTTTTCCATGGATGGAAAATCATTGAATATCTATGGTATTTGAAACACTTTTCAATAAAAAACTCATGGGTTTTCCATGGGAAACTCATGGATTTCCCATGGACTACTCATGAGTTTTCATTGAAAACTCATGGGTTTCTTATAGGACACTCATGAATTTCCGATGAAAAACTCATGGTTTTTCATTGAAAACTCATGGGTTTCCCATAGAAAACTCATGGATTTCCGATGAAAAACTCATGGGTTTCCATGAAAACGTGTTCCAAATAACCGTGATTTTTCCATGGGTTTTTTTCATTGGTTTTTTTATGGAAGTTTTCCGTAATGGCAGTCATAAAAAAGTACGCAAGGTGATAATAATATTTAGACGATCACCTACCAAGAGCAACGTCTTACAAAAATATATTAAGGCTAAATTTGGAAAACAACTGTCTTTAATTGTGGATTGCAAAACGAGGTGAAGCATCCTTCTCTTAAAGCTTAAACGTTTTTTAAAGTAAAAAATTGAATACAAAAATCATTAATTGATATTTACACAGTGCAAGATAGTTATATAGTTCTGTCACATGATGATTTAACATTGTTATCAGACATTATTACAACTTGAGTTCCTATTAAAGCAACGGTTAAAGCACTTTGTCGCCGAGATTCTAACCTATTTACATTTAACATTGCTATTAATTTTATGCTTACAAAATTAAAAGATGCTGACAATGACACAAGCAAGGAAATGCATACAGCTTTAATGGCTCGTACACATGAACGCCGAATTGATATGAGTGGACTTCTGCAATACCTGCATAAAGGTCGAAGCTCCGTTGAAGTTAATGAAGAACTAATTACAGTGCCTTCTTCATATAAATGTCGAAAACTGTTGGTAGAATTGCTGGAAAGATTAAACGCTTCCAATCTTGCTTAAGTAAAAGCATTAGTTGAGTCTGATATGCTGGATTTTATTAAAGAACCTGAAACTGAAAATAACACTTTAAGTATTGAAGTGAAGTTTGATCGTGTAATTAAAAAAGCAAAATCACCGATGCAACCAGTTAGGCATGAAACACTGTTATCAAAAATTTAAAAAGAAATGACATTATTTGAAAATGGTGGTACACGTGGTGATTAATTAGAAAGAGTTTGATCATTTCTAATGACAGTGAAACCAACAAATGTTGAGGCTGAGCGGGGGTTTTCTTTCGCTGGACTGTTTAATAATAAAATTTGTAACAGCTTTTATCTTTAACTTTGTTGTTAGGGTTGCGTTTTGTGCTTCCTGAAGTCACACTTCAAAGCACATAAAACATGATATATTTCCTTATTTTTATTAAAATTTCTTAACAATATCATGTTTTTCTTGTGTGCATATAACGGTGTAATGCAAACAGCATCATTTGTAAAATATACTTTTGTTTAAAGAGAGTACAGTTTTTATTCTACTTAATACTATATAAATGCTGTATATGTTTTTTAATCCTGGAATCAATCCCGGGATTTAGAAAGACCTCAGGGATAGTAAATCTTACTAACTACATCTTATTTCATAAAACAGATCAGTCAATGTCTCTACCGTTAAAAATTACAGAACTGCTTGTTAACAACATAATAAAACGGGAAAAATATGCAAAGTTTCTTGTGTTCAAATTGATGAAAATTTATCATGGAGAAATCATATTAGACACATTGAATCAAAAATATCATCTGCAATAGATATTTTATATAAATGTTGCCCGTTTCTTGATTTCTGTTCAAGAAAAAACTTTCCTTTAGTCTAATTGACAGTCATCTCACATATGCTAATATAGTGTGGGCTAATACAACAAAACAAAGTTAATCAAACTACAAGACTTACAAAACCATGTTTAGAGAAAAATATATAAATATAATGTTTGTTGTTTTGCAAACAAGTTGGAGAAGTAATTTCTTTTTGCATTTTTGCGGAGTTTTTCGAAGTCAATTTTATTTATTAAGTCAGTGGTTCGCAACCCGTGGTCCATAAACCCCTGAGGATCCATGTGAACTTTTTCAACGGTCTACAAAACTAAGTAATCTTAAAACTAAAGAATCGTCATATTTTTTCTATTCAGTTGAATGTAAGTCCGTAGATGTAAGTTCAATGGAGACAATTAGTTTTCTTTTCTAGGTATGTTTGCAATAACAATTTTAAGTAAGTAATTTTTGTTCTCTTTTATCCTTGAAACAACAATATATTATGATATTATATAACATGATATTATAGAAATTTTTAAACAGTTTTTCAATGACAAACAATTACAATGGAAATATTTGTTTGGAATTACTACTTATGGAGCTCATGTCATGATGGATTGTAAGTCTGGATTGCAGACGAGAGTGAAAGAAATTGTTCTAAATGTAGTTGGTGTACATTGTTTTATTCATCGACAGGTTTTGGCAACCAAAACGTTACCAGGTTTTTTGAAAGCTGTATTTGATCAATTAGTCAAATTGATCATTAAAACTTTTAACACTCAACTTTTTACAAAATTTTGCTCTGACCAAGATGCTAAACACAATAAGCTGTTGTTTATACTTCAGCGTGATGGCTATCTGCTGAACATTTTTTGGAAAGATTTCCCAAGCTTAGTAGTTAAGTGAACTAAATTTTATGTTAAATGAAAAGTAGACTGGTAGATTATTTTAAATTTGACATTTTTGAAATGACAACAGCTTATCATTTTTGCCACAATATGACCAACAATGTTCACATAACATTATGGGTCATATTGTGGTAAAAATGCTAATGTCATTTTACACTCGGAAATACTGAAAGCATTTATTGAAAAACTCAAACTGTTTAAGACCAGAAATAATAATATAAATTTGATCATGTTTCAAAATTTAAATAGTATAATTGAAAATAACATGCCTCCCGAATTCATAAAGACAGAAATAGTTTGTCACCTAGATAATTTGACTAATAAGTTGGGTAACCATTTTCTAGTTGAGAACCTTTTTAGCATTGAAATTATTATCACATTTTCTTGTGATGTGAAAAAAATGAATGAGGAAGCGCAAGAAGAATTTATCGATACCACGGCTAAGAACCACATCAAAATAACACTATTAGATAAGTTCTGGTTGAAAATGAGGAATTCATATCCGTTGCGCTCACGTTGCACTTAAAGCCCTTATTTCTTTTTCAACATCACATTTGTGTGAAGCCGAGTTTTTAGCTATTGTAATTCTTGAAATTAAAAAAAAAAAAAAAATAGAATCAATATTGATGCAGATATTAAATGTACTCTATCAAAAACTCAACCGAATTTTTAGATATTAATTGCTGGTAGGCAGTGCCAGAGTTCCCATAGACCTGCTTTTGTATCAGATCTTAACTAAGATAAAATAACTTTGTGTCTTTTTTTTTTTTTTTTTTAATATTTTAGGTGTAAATTTTTTACCTAATATCTTCCCCATTATCAACAAACTCACCAGGGTAACTTTCAAATCTATTACTGCTATTGATAATATATTAACAAACTCAATACAAGATACTTCTCTAAAATTAGGAATAATAAAAACAGATATTTCAGATCACTTTCCAATATACTTTTTTTGTCACAAAATTTCAAAAAAATTAATGATTCAAAAATCTTATGTTATAAAAGAACTCTCGATTAAGCGTCTACTCTAAAATTTAAGGACTTGCTAATGGCAACAAATTGGCAAAAGGTCTACCAAGAATGTAATCTAGGTAACACAAACTCTGCGTACATTAACTTTATAAATTTATTTATCCTACAGTATAATAGAAGTTTTTTAATTCAAGAAAAAGAAATAAAAACAAAACATTAAAATTGTCCATGCATAACAAAAGAAATAAGAGAATCCTCAAAACAAAAGCAAAAACTATACGTAAAATACTTAAAAAATAGAAGCGATGCGAACCTTTTCATCTACAAACTCATGCTGCCCTTTAAATTTCAATGAAATAAATCAAGACGAACTTGAAGTAGCTATAAAATCATTTAAAATCAAGTCCCCAGGGGATTGATGACATCTCTTGCAAAGTAGTGTTAGATTTTTTTGAGGAGATACGTAATCCAATTATCCAAGTATTTAATTCATCAGTTACAGCAGGTACTGTACCTGACAATCTAAAAATATCTAAAATTATACCAATATATAAATCAGGAGAAACCATTTCTTTAAACAATTACAGACCAATCTCAATCCTTTTGGTATTCTCAAAACATATAGAACGAATAATCTATGATAAATTAAATGAATATTCAAAAACGAACAAAATTATCAATAAAAGTCAATATGGCTTTCAAAAGCTACACTCAACTGAGCATGCAAACTTTGACTTAACGAATAGAATAAGTAGATCATTAAAAAAAATCACGTTAGGGATTTTTAATGATTTGTCAAAGGCATTTGACACAGTCAACCTGGAGACTTTATTAAAAAAAATGAAAAACTATGGCGTAAAAAATGAAGCTTTAAATTGGTTTTAAAACTACCTAAATAACAGACAACAGTGTGTTATTATAGATAAAAAAAGCAACTCAAGTTTACTGAGAGCAAAATGTGGTGTACCCCAAGATTACATTCTTGCTCCTTTTTTGTTTCTTATTTATATATATAAACGATCTTCCAAATACTTCTAATATCTTTAAAACTATAATGTTTGCCGACGACATAAACTTAATTTACTCAGCAAAGACAATTGAAGACCTTTTTGAAAAAACAAATGCTGAACTAAATAAAATTAATATATGGTTTAAATCAAATAAACTATCACTCAATATAAAAAAAACTAAGTTCATACTATTTTACTCTAATCAAAAAATTAAAAAAATAGGTATCAGGCAACTTTAAGATACCGTTTGAAACAACAAGACTCTCAAAATTCTCAATTACATATCGTAGTTCCTATTTATTTATCAAATTAGTTTCCAGAAACGAACCACTATTAAACCTAAACAACGAACACTCTCTGAAATAAAGCTAAAATCTACAATAATGAAATTAAATAACTATAAAGATTTTTTTTTAAATATTAAAAAAAAAAAAATTTAAATCTAGCTTAACTTTTAACACAAATAGATAATAAATAATAATAATATTAATAACAAGGTAAATATGTACAACTTACATATATACCACGTATGCAACTGATTTTTATGTATATTACACGTTCAGAAAAAAGTACTCGATGACAAGACTGAAAAGTCTTGTCATCGAGTCTTTTTGTCTAAAGTCTTCTGCGAGCTTCCAATAACTACCCTAGTAGCAAACAATATTGGCGCAATATTGGGGCGATATTGTTTACAATATTGGCGCAATATTGTCAACTATATCGGACCAATGTTGCAATGTGAACATTTTGCCAATATTTGCGCTACAATAATGCACCAATATTGTAAAGTCAATTTTGGCCAATATTGGCGATACAATATTGCACTAATACTGTAAAGTCAATATTGGCCAATATTGGCAAAATGTTCACGCTGCATTATTGGTCCGATATAGTTTATAATATTGCGCCAATATTGTAAATAATATTGCACCATTAATGGGGATGTTATACTGGCCAATATCGGCCTAATATAGTTTACAATATTATCCTGATGTAAATAATATATATAACTAAAATAAGGCAATATATTGAGTATTTTCGAATAAGTTTTTATTATTAAAAAATAATAAAAAATATTGCTTTCTACAAATTTGTAATAATTAAAATTAACAACATTTTTCTTGTTTAAGTGATACTATAGTATTAGGCTGCATTATTCTTTTGAGTTAAACAGTTTATAGTCTAGGAGATGAAAATAATCATAGAACACGCTTTAAGTAAAAAAAAATTCAAAATCATTAAATTTATTTGAAGTTATACGAAACAGATACAAATGAAAAAAAGAGGTATAGAGTTTTCTAAAACCAAAATATAACAAAATAAAATCAATGTTATTCAAATGTACAAAAAATGTTATTTACACGTACAAAAAATATGTATATATATATATATATATATATATATATATATATATATATATATATATATATATATATATATATATATATATATATATATATATATACGGTTCTATTTTTCTTCCATAATCTCTAATAATGGCCGTCACCAAAAAACTGCCAATTTTTTCTTTAATACCCTTGTCAGTAGCAATTTCGAAATAAACAAATACAACGATAAACGACTAAACGTAACTCTACAAAATGTTTTTTAAATATCATTACAATATAATTTTGAAATGTATAACTTTTCACGTATAAAAATTGTAAAGTAATTAGCTTTTATTAAAATATTTATTTATTAAAAGGAAATGGGATGTAGAATACAAATATTGTGTTTTACCTATAACGACCATGCAGGATGTTTTTGTTTCATTCCATACACTGAGTATGAAAAACATACTTCTTTGGCCATTAGCTGTATTAAGATTGCCGCTGTAAGTTGTTTCTCGTCTCCTCCAACCGAAGTAATAAAGTTCATCTAAAATAAGAAAACAAATGTAATATAATTGGTTGTACTAAAAGTATAATGGTTCCTCATGTGTATGTATTAGACGGTTTTCCATAATGTGATTTATTAAAATATGACATTATGAAAGAGTAAAAGCAATTGGTTATAAATAGATTATGACATCTGTAGCGGTGAATACACCCTACAGATGTCAAAGATATCTGAGATTAGAAGTCATTGCTACACAAAATACATTGCTAACTGGGCATAAAAGATAAAAATCACAATAAAATGTAATAAGCATTTATATAAAACATTCTGATATACAACATAATTATAGCCAATCACGTATCATATTGTATCATTTGTTTGTATGTTTCATATAAATGTATCATATATTTTAAAAATAAGAAACTTTAATAGTACATGGTACTGTTTCCATAAACTATTAACTAATATCAATTCACTGATATATACCATTGATTCATAAGGTGTCTTTGTTCCATATTTCTTCTTCTAGGTTTAAAAGATCTTTTTTCATTTATAACCGGCAAATAAATTCAATAAATTGAAAGAGATAGTCAAGCAAAGCTCTGATGAATTCATTTAACTCTAAAACACAAAAGATCTCTTCAATCTTTGAGAAAATGAGAGACAATCTGTCTCTCAGTGTCACTTTTTTTGTAACCTGCATCCTTTTAAGCTAGAAACGCAGACAATTCCGTTCTAAAGCAGTCTCATAACTGTCAAAAAAAAGTATAAAGAAGAGATGAAACCATACTAAACAATCAACATTTACTATATTTGAGTCAAACATAGCTGTTTAGATAAAAAACAAAGACAATACTGTAAATAAAACAAAATCAATATTGTAAATAAGACATTTACAAAAAAATTCTTATTTTCACCTGCTTTCAGTTACTTTTAAAAGCGTGACTTTACGTATGGCAGTTTAAAGGCAAGATGCTTGCAAGTGATTTGGCCAATACATCAAACTTTCATTAATACGCCATGAAAAACAGATTACATTCAAAGCACACATATTGTTTTTTCATTGAAAAATTCAGCCAGACCAAATTTTGTAAACTTTATTACCACCTTCAGTTTAACGGTGCATCAGCTAAAAAATAATCACAAATAAATTTATGATATAAAAAATCTTCAGATTAACTTTCTTTTTTGAAATTATTATTATTTTTTTAACTGAAAATATTAGTATAAAAATTATTGAGATTCATTTCTTAATGTTTAATGTAATCGCTTTTTATTGCAAGTAGAGTTTAATTATTGGTTACTAAAAAAAAAGTGAATTTTAAAGTTTGCGCGGTTCGGAAAGGTTTCTTTGATAATATTTTCTTATTTAAATATGACATCAAGGAAGATAAACAACTTGAGTTTTTATGTAAATGTTTACCATTTTGCAATTGTGTACATTTGATGAACCCAAGATGAATCTAGATGTTTTTTTAATGTCGCGACAGATGTTGAACACTATTTCAGATGGTAGACTATTCTACAAATTTTTGTGAATTCCATATTAGAAAAGTTTTTTCCGGACATCTGTCTTACAAAACATTTTTTTCAATTTATAAGCATGATCGCATGTTGTTAAGTGAGAGTTAGTCATAATGGAGGAAAAATCCTAACTAAATATATAATCATATATTAATATTAAGAAGTGGCCATATTAACACGCATCCTATTACAACTCAGATTAACTACCTAATGGTCTGTAATTACAATAATAAATATAATGGCTGTGCAGATGACATCATTCTGACACAGATGTTAATAGATAAAATACTGAATGGTATTTTATGAGGAAACAAAAGGGTTGCAACTACAATTATAAAGATTGTGAATGCATTTGAAAGTTTCTGCCATGTAATTACATAAGAAACGATACCTCATGTTAGTTGAATTTAGTCTCAGTAGTCTTTGGTTGTAAGTAAGTCCAGTCTGGCCAAAAACAAATTTACTAGACTAGCATAGAACATTTTAAGTTAATTGTTGATCTTTTTAAAGTCTAAGATAGTTGACAGAGCTGCAAGAATCAAGGTGAGGACGAACAAGGAAAATAAACAAGGTACGAAATGTCAAGATATTGAGATTGACAAAGGATCTTTTGATCATTCCTACAACTTTATTAGCGGTGTTAATCTTAGTAATTACAAAATAAAATTCAAATTACTGTCAATAAAGATCCCTTTATTGAATCGAGAGTTTTTAATATTAATTGAAGTATTGAGATTTTTATAAACGAGTATATAAATGAATATAAACGAGTTAAATGAATTTTATATTTGTTGGTCCTAAGGGCATTGTTGGTCCTAAGGGAAAATTTTGTATTTGTTGGTCCTAAGGGTATAACTTTACATTTTTTTACATTAAAACTTAGTTTTCATAGTTTTTCCCAGTTTGCTATAAAGTCCATACTTTATTGCAGGTTATTGCATGGTGAGCTATCAAAATGCAAACTGTATAACTTAGTATCATCTGTAAATACAGATACAACATCAAAAACTATATCAGAAAAATCTTTATTATATATCATAAAAGTTAATAATGGGGAACCCCACTACTTACTATTATCCATTCTGAGTATGCACCACCAACAATGATACTCTAATGCCGATCTCTTAGGTAACATCAAAATACAATTGTAGATTAAGTCATTTATTCTATCAGCTTTTAATTTTAGAAGTAGGAGTTGTGAAATGTGTTGAAAGATTTTAATATATCTGATATAAATTTTCTATATCAGTTTTATTCTCCAAGGCTAATGTCCAACATCAATCCTCGCTAAAGTTTATTGCATTTTCAAAGTTGCATTTATATAATTTTTACTATTTTCAGCATTACTTATATATATATATATATATATATATATATATATATACATATATATATATATATATATATATATTATTGACCTACACACATACACCATAAATTTTTTACAAAATAATAATTTTGCAATAAAAAAGTTTTTTTTATGTCTTTTTTTTTATATAGCATTTTATTCAATGCAACAGTTTAATGCAATGTTATAGGTAATAACAAATCAATAAGTTAAACTAGATCTGCTACATCACGTTATGTTAAGAGTAGGTAAACAAAATTAAAAGTAAAATTCAAAGTTAATATATATATATATATATATATATATATATATATATATATATATATATATATATATATATATATATATATATATATATATATATATATATATATATATATATTCTTGCATGGTAGTCACAAAGTTTTTCCTATAAACTGTTGTTTTAAAGAGCACGTTAATAAGACTGACCAGAAAATGTTAAAAAACTTCGAAAATAATTTTTTTTTTTTTAAATGATAGACTGCCTGCCCAAACCAAACTCTCAGTCGATGTAGCAGCACTCCTTTGTGAGTCAGGCTATTTGTCAGTTAATGTAGCAACACTCCGTTGCGAGTCAGGCTATTTGTCAGTTAATGTAGCAACACTTCGTTGCGAGTCAGGCAATTTGTCAGTAGATGTAGCAGCACTCCGTCGCGAGTCAGGCTATAAGATAGTCGATGTAGCAACACTCCCTTGTAGCAGCAGGCTATAAGATTGTCGATGTAGCAACACTTACGCATTAGGATGGAGTGAAAAAACCTTTTTATGGAAATTCATTTGAGCTGGGTATGGAAAAGTTGCCTTTGAATACAAAATGAACTGTGGTTAAAGCATTTTGCTCTAGATTAATATTTAGGTCTGCCCCAAAGCACTTGAAAATTTGAATATTTCGTTAATTTCGGCATTTTTGGCTTAAAAAATAACAATTTCCTATTATTGCAAATTCAAGTTGGCTGGGTATGCAAAAGTTGCCATTTAGTACAAGGTAAACTGTGGTAAAAGCATTTTGCCCTAGGTTAATTCTTAGGTCTGCCCCAAAGCACTCGAAAATTGGCGTTTTTCGTGCATTTTGTGGTTTTCGGAGAAAAAGTTAATAATTTCCTATAATTACAAATTTGAGTATTTACATTATTTTGTTTGAATTATTATGTTAGAAATTAATTATTTTATTTTTATATTGTTATTTTAGATTAGAAAATTATTTTAGATTAGAAAATTCAAACAACCTCGCATCTGTGAGTGACGTCCGAACACAAATAACAAGAATGGCTGGTGTTTGTGGGTGTAAGAAGCACAAGACACGGCTGCGTACCAATTGCCCAATTTTTGGAAATCCTTCATATTTACCAGAGACCGTTTTTCCCACATATGCTGATGTGATGAAATATTACTTGTTCCTTAAAGACGAAATGACATATAGATCTGCAGAGATTCCTTCAGTTGCTGAAGTTTCAAGTTGTGTTTCATCAAAAGTCAAAGCATTGTGGCACAAAGCATCAATTCCAATTATATCACACAAGCGGATTGTAGCGAAGATAAAAGAACTTCATGACAACATCGAAATATGCTCAAGCCCTTAATGAGGCGACAGAATGATCCTAACTATCAAGCAAAGATGCAAAAGTTTTGTACAGAAGCTAATTCCCAGTTGTTTGACATCGCAGTCTGCAAATGCTTGGACATAAATCACTGCAACTGTGAGGAAAGTCTTAAGGTACCAGTTGCAGAAAGACCATTTTTGGAAGATCAAAGAAGTACAAGAAATATGATGATTGGAAGTATAGATAAAGTTGTTACAAATCGATAAAAAGAACGCGATAATCGCAAAAGAAAATTTTCCAATATTTACAAAACTCTAACAACAGCCACTACATCTAACTCCCTATTGTCTTCAAATATTGTTGAATTCAGTTCGTCTTCTGATGCTGAAACTGACAACGATACTGATGTCCATTTTCCCTCAATACATAAGGTTCCAACTACTGGAACAGCAGAGAAAAAACAGATGAGAGCAAACATTCCAAATATCTCAAAGGAATGTGATCGCCGTAGCATTTCAGATCGTGCTGCTGCAGCCATTGCTAGCGCCGTGTTGCAAGACATTGGTATCGTGAATGACTGTGACAGTACAATGGTTATTGATAGAAGTAAAATTCGAAGAAAAAGACATAAGGTTAGAAATGAACTTCAATCCCACCTCGCCTCTAATCTAACAGGTTTGTACTTCGATGGTAGGAAGGACAAAACAAAAATGCAACTCAAGAAAGGTTCCAAATATTATTACAAAATAGTCACAGAAGAACACGTTACACTAACTCAAGAGCCCCATTCAATATATTTCGGTCACATAAGCCCTGAAAATGGAACATCAGTTAAGAAAGCATATGGCTTAGTCGATTTCTGTGACTCGAATGGAATTTCACTAGACAATTTAGTAGCTGTCGGTTGTGATAGCACGAATGTCAACACTGGTGCGTTGGGAGGTGTCATCCGTTTACTTGAGATGAAACTCAATAGGCCTTTGCATTGGTTCATTTGCATGCTTCATGCCAATGAGCTCCCTTTTAGACATCTTTTGTGCAAGTTAGATGGCACCACAAGTGGACCAAAAGCTTTCTCAGGTCCAATTGGTAAATTACTTCTAATCTGTGAAACCTTTCCTGTAAAGCATTTTTCAACTATTGAGATGAATAGTTTTCCAGATGTAAATTTTAAAGATATAAGCACAGATCAAATGTATTTATATAAAATGTGCCACGCAGTGAATAATGATAAATGCCCAATAAATCTGGCAAATAAGACTCCAGGTCCTGTAGTTCACTCGCGCTGGCTGACAACAGCTAGCAGAGTTCTGCGGTTATATGTTTCGATGAAAGATCCAACTAAAAATCTAGTGACTCTTGCAACATTTGTTGTTAAAGTTTACGCTCCTACTTGGTTTTATATCAAGACGAAATCATGTTGTACTCAAGGGGTACTCCATCTATGGAGAATGATAAACTTTTCAAGGTACCTTAAAAATGACTTAAGATGTATTGTGGATGAGGTAATTCAGAGAAATGCTTATTTCAGTCATTACGAAAACATCCTACTTGCAATGTTGACTGATGAGCGCGAACACATAAGTAAACTGGCATTCAGAAGAATCCTTGGTGCAAGGGAAAAAACAGTCAGTCACTAAGACGCTTTCGTGTGCCGAAGCTTAATTTCGAAGCAGATGACTACACTAATCTAATCGAATGGAGTGTTGTCCAGAAAAGCGAGCATCCTGCTACAAAGAACATCTCAACTCATGAAAAAAAGTCATTTGTAAATGGTGTTTCATTGACTGAACCAGTTTTAAACATTCCAGAGTTTCCATGTCACACTCAGTCAACTGAAAGACACGTCAAGCTTGTTACTGAAGCATCAGCCACTGTTTGCGGTTTTGATCGCAGAGATGGAATGATTCGTGCCACACTGAAATCGAGATCAAAGACAAAAACTTTCAACACTAAGTCTCAGTATTAAGTATAAAGATTTAAACAACTGTGAAGTTCTTGGATATATTATACATTTGTATAGTTGTTTAATATGCCTATAAACAATCTGAAATATGTACGAAACTGGTTTTGTATGGATTTAAATTAAAGTACTCAATTTTCAAGTGGCTTGGGGCAGACCGAATTATTAACATAGGGCCAAATGCTTTAACCACAGTTTACCTTGTACTAAAAGGCTACTTTTGCATACCCAGCCAACATAAATTTGCAATTATAGGAAATTATTAAAATTTTTGCCAAAAACCACAAAATGGACAAAAAATCCATATTTTCGAGAGCTTTGGGGCAGACCTAAAAATTAACCTAGGGCAAAATGCTTTTACCACAGTTTACCTTGAACTAAATGGCAACTTTTGCATATCCAGCCAACATGAATATGCAATGAAAGGAAATTATTATTTTTTAAACCAATAATTGCGAAATTAACAAAAAACTCAAATTTTCAAGTGCCTTGGGGCATATCTAAATATTAATCTAGAGCAAAATGCTTTTACCACAGTTCATTTTGTACCCAAAGGCAACTTTTCCATACCCAGCTCAAATAAATTTCTAAAAAAAAGTTTTTTCACTCCACCCTATTACGCATGTTTTAAAAATGTTTTTCAAAAAAACAAAAATAAAAACACCACTAAATAAAAAAAACTTTCTACTGATTATTATTGCGGTTTTTTTTAAAAACAATAAAATTTAATGTACTTCCACATTAATTTAATTGCTTTGACATTTCGATGACAATGAAATACAGCATAAGAGATGAGGTAATATAAAGTGTAGTCGAAAGAGACTTTTTTTACCATAAAATTTTCTTTCGACTACACTTTAAGGATATATATATCTATATATATATATATATCTATATATATATATATATATATATATATATATATATATATATATATATATATATATATATATATATATATATATATATATATATATATATATATATATATATATATATATATATATATATATATATATATACATACATATATATATATATATATAAATATATATATATATATATATATATATATATATATATATATATATATATATATATATATATATATGTATTTATATATATATATATATATATATATATATATATATATATATATATATATATATATATATCGATATATATATATTGATATATATATATCGATATATATATATATATATATATATATATATATATATATATATATATATATATATATATATATATATATATATATATATATATATATATATATATATATATATATATATATATATTATATATATATCCCAGCCGGCATTATTACATTGTTATAACGTTGAAATTCGGTTAAAGCGTTGATTCAACGTTGTTCAACTATGTCACAACGTTAAATCAACGTTACCGTTTAAACGTTGATTATTTAACGTTATTTCAACGTTAAATCAACGTTAGAGTTTAAACGTTGATTATTTAACGTTATTTTAACGTCATTATTTCAATCATTGTTGACAAAAAATACGATATAAAATTTATGAGCGCGCAGAAATGGAAGTAAAATCGTAAACATTATTTCAACGATTAAAGTTATAGAGATTTATAATGGAAAAAAAATGTAAATACTGAACTTATATCATATAGAATTTTCAAGAGATCGAAAACATGTTCAGACGATTTTCCTGAAAGAACATTGTCGTTTAATTATGTTAAATTTAATGTTAAGCGTTGTTTTTTAATAGAGCATCAAGAATTAAAAAAGGAAATTGATAACTTTAAAAAAGAACTTCAGCACGAAATAAAAAAATAAAGATTTATTTGAAAATAAAGATTTATTTGAAAAATTAACTTCAACCACATCAGTTATTACTATAAAAACAGACAAACTTGTATATAAACATAATCCAAACAAATCGTGTTATTGCAATTTACTTGTATACAAACATTTATTTTTAAAATAATAGATCTTGCGACTTTTATACTGGCCTTACATCGGTCACTGTGTTTCATCAGTTAGTGCAGTATCACCATTAATCAAAAGAGATAAAGTGATATTAAAAAAACGTTTACTTCTGTTTTTTGAAATTTAAAAAAATCAGGTGATTTTGCTGACAGGTTGAATATATTTTTAGGATTACTGAATGCAATATTTTCTTCATTGTTGAAAGCTTCTAGCTCACTTTTAAACCACCTGGTTTTTGTTCCAAGTAAAGATGTTATAAGACAGGCAATGCAAAACAGATTTTAGAAATTAAATTATTCAGACTAACACTAAATTTCAGATATAACAGAATATATTATGGAAACACCTTAAAATTTTGACTTACAGAAACTAACAGGGAATGAATACAAACATTACAACAATATAAAAACATTAGTACCTGTAGATCCAAATTCATCAATAATTTCTTTAAAAAATTTCTAAAGCTTACAGAAGCTAAATTTTGGATAAAAAAATAACATATCGCAACAACTATTTAGATTGTATGACAAAATACTCTTGTATAATGTATGATTAAGGCTTTAATATTAATTTTTTGATACAAATGAAGTGATTTTAATTAAATCCATTTTTATCAGTCACTTTAAAAATATGATGAGTATTTGTATAAAGATAATTAAAATTTCAAACAATAATATTAGCTTTACTTGTTGTTGTTTTTTTAGATAAACCAATTGCAATTGATGGAATATGTTTAAAATGCTGTAATCAAAATAATTTTTAATTATTCAGGAATTTTAAGGATTAAATTATTTAGCAAAAAAATTGTTTGATAATGAGTTCAATTTAAATTAAAAAAAAAAATTAATACTAGTTCTTGCACAATTAATATCCAGGGGCGGACGCAGGTTTTTAATTTACCCCGTCAAAAAAATGCGCCTTACGCCATGTTGTAAGTGACGCAACTACGCCCACAAAGCAAATAGAAAAAATCAGGGGGGGGAGGGGGAACAAGTAAGACTATGTAGTAAAGGGGGGTGGGCAAATTTACTTTTCATTCGATCCAAACGATTAAAGGGGGGGATTTACAGGTTTAACGATTTTTAAGCAGGCAAGTCCAAAAAAAAAAGAATTTAGACTACACAATTTTATGCCACTTTTAAACAGCCTACCAAATTTACTTACGTTTTTACAAAATATTCTTATAAAAAAAACATCTAAGGAAGGCCATCGTTCCCATAGCCTGCCCCCTATGTATCCCCTAAATCCTCCTGCCCTTGGGCTGGAGGATTTAAAGGGATTTTCTTTTTGCTATTTCATTGAGAAGCTCATATCTTAGTTTTACTTTGAAACTTTTTTTCTATATAAATATATAATAAATATATAAACCAACAAATGATTGTTTCGCCCAATATCAGGGCTCATCAGCTTGTCTAGGAACATATTTATTCCGGACATGGACAATCAGAGAAAGAAAAATTAAGAACTGAAAAGAGAAAGACAAAAATACAAATGGATTTATATACATCGTGAAATAAAAAGTTATATATATTCTTATATAACAAGATTAAAAAAAAAAAGACATACCAAGTTAAGCTTTAACAACATAAAAGAAGATCATTTTTGATGAAATAAAAAGAAAGCTAATGGTTTTGACAACTACAGCAAAAAACTGATTTAAATGGCACAAAAACTTATGAATATTATTAGGTTGATTGAGAGAAAATTTATTGAAAATAATTTTTTTAATTTTTTATTTTGTTGCTAGAAAATGATATAAAGAGACTGTCAAAAAAGAGATGGTTAATGTTTGCCTGAACTATGATCACTAATCATATAGCTAATCCCAAACAAAAGTATGGGGTTACATTTAACCCTTCCTGTTAAGGGCACTATTGAAGTCTTGGCCTTTCCAGGGGTTTCCATGCCTATTTGTTAGCTGTTATATGAAGAGAGGTGATAATAGACAAAAATTTCAAAAGTTGTTGGTGTGTTATAGAATAAACAGTATAGACACTAATCATTGAAATCAAGTCGTCTATTTTTTATAGAAAATCTATTGATAACATTATCAATACAAGGAACAATTTCTTGATGGATATACATTAATGGCAAATCGTTAAGTCGATCTTCTGACATTGTTGTTCTCATAAAGACTTTTAACCGACGCATAACAGAAAAACTCCTCTCACACTCACATGAAGTAACAGGAAGTGTCCCAAGCATCCTTAAAGCTATCTTAATATTTTCAAATCCAGGAAATGATATCGATTTAAGAGTTAAAGATATATTGTCAGGAATAGTCCCAGAGAAACTTTCCCAGTATTTTTCCCAAAGAACTAGTTCCCCATTCAAGGCACTGATATTAGGGAAATTATCTATATAAAAATCACAGAATGTTTCAAACTGCTTCCTCCAACACAATTAGGTTTTGGGTCTTTTAAGAAAAGAAATAATATTAAATAGATTAATTGATAACCCTTTATATGCAGCTACAGTTTCTGATTTAAATCTTGTAGATATAGATGTAGATACATGATCTATAAGAAGGATAATAACAGCTCTTTTGAAACATTCTGAAACAGACTCTGATAGAACATTAGAACGATTTTTTTGAATAGAACAGGTTCTTGGTTTTAAAATAAAAATTTCACCTTTACTTGAAAGCAAACATGCTGCTTCATAGCAGTTATTATGAAAACTATCTATATCGTTTCTGATGGAAATAAATGTACTTTTAAGAGCTGTAATAAGGTACAAACCGTCTAAGATATCAATAGTTTTTGATTGCAGTAACCGATAACAGGTAGAGTAAAATCAAAGACACGTGTTGTCACAACTAAAGTAAAGACGAATTGAAAAGTGCCAATGAAATTTAAAAAGTAGAAGATTTGTTTTGTGTGTCTTTGTTAACAGAACTCTCAAAGGAAGCCATGATACATAAAGCATGGAAAATAGATAAATAATGCTCAAGAAAAGTGTTTAAACCATCTATACGCTCAATCCATCTAGTCCTACAGATATCTTTTAATTTTTTTTTATGCGTTTGAGGTTCTCGCTCTAAAATGCTACCTTCTAAAAACTTTTGTCTATTTTCTGAATAATTAAAAAAATAAGAAAGTTCGCGAACTTTATTAAAAACCTCTGAAATCAATTGGACATTAGACGATTTAATTTAATGGGAGTAAGTGGTGAGATCTCTTGGTTAAAAAATATTTTATACTTTTCAACAACAAAATCTGGGTAACAGGAAACAATATTACAAGAAAGAACCGATGATAAACCTAAAAAACATAAAAAACCAGCCCATTTCTCTGTGCTCTCACAGTTTGCAATTGCTTCAGCTTTAATAATATTATCATTTTCGAAGCCAGAATCTAATGCAGAATGAAATACTGACATACACAACAAACTTTTGAGATTAATAAAATGAGAATATAATCAGAAAATATTTTTGAAATTAAAGAATGCTTACAGTAATAATCAGCATGTATATAAATTCAAGGGATGTTAAAACTCTTAACACATTTATCAGTGTATTGTCAGCAACAAAAAATAATGATGCAGAGCTGTACATACAACTTCCAGATGCTTCAGACCTTAAGAAAAAATATATATATTTACTTCATGTTTTTAAGAGATAAACTTCTTTTATCAATAAAATTAAAATTGAGTAAAAAATCTTTGCTTTTTAAACAAATTCATAAATCAAATCAATAGTCAAGAATTCAGACAAACCAATAAACGATTTTGACATGTAGGAGTTTAATACATACATCATGAACATATTATATACATACATGTCAAAATCACTTGACGGTGTTGACACATTAAATATTGATTAGTCAACGAGATTTTAACAATAAATATTTTTACAAAAAAGTATTAACAATAAATATTTTTACAAAAAAGTATTAAATTTTGTAATAAAATACAATAAGATAATTATTTATGAAAAAAAAGTAAGTTGACTTACCTTTGAGCAATACAATGCATTTTATTGTCTTTTAAGAAAGAAGGGATACAAATTCGGCACATATATTTCTTCTTATTGTGCCATCAATAAAACGACTTAAAAGACCTTCGTTACTAACCATTTTTTTATTGTTGTAAATAAATGTATCCAATAAAGTTTCATAAAAAGTATTTAAATCGACAAGATTATCGGTTTTAAATCTTTTAAGTACATCATCAATCAAGTTGTAAGCCATGCTTATACGTTAAAATTTTAAGGAAATACTTTGTTTTTAGAACGGAATTCTTTGAGTTCCTTGAGTTCTTTTGAGTTGTTTATCGATCTTTGCAACCAATCAAATTACTGCTGCAAATGCTGCAAAGGATAATTTACACTAAACATGTTTTTTTTTTTAACGAATCAAATTGCTACTTTTAATAGTGTAAACCAATGAACTTATTCAATTTTCTCATATCCTGCAAAGTAGAGTTTACATTAGCAAGTTTTATAAAATAATTTTCTCATATCCTGCAAAGTATAGCTTACATTAGCAAGTTTTATAAATGATTTTCTAATACCCTGCAAAGTATAGTTTACATTAGCAATTTTTATAAAACACTTTTTCAAACGTCTGCAAAGCATAGTTTTCACTGTAAACTTTTTCTAATTATATTTTCTAATAAAAATATATAGATCGGCAATTAACTTTAGGCGGGCGTTAGACGTCATAATACTTATATTTATTTTTGTTTTTTTACCCCGTCACTTGCAGCACTTGACGGGGTTTAAGTCCGCCCCTGATATCAGTTCTTTTATCTATTAAAATTTAGAATATTCTCCAACAATTTTGTGACCTCCATGAATATGAAAGGAAAAGGTGGAAATATGCTTTAAGAGCACAAATTTATATGGTGTAGTGAAAGGTATACCTTTATAAGATATGTATAACTTTTTTACTCTCATTTTTTATATATTCAAAAATTTCTCCTTGTGTTTTTTTTTTTTTTTTTTTCTAATTCTTTTTTATTAACAGCTTCTTCTATTAAATACGATGGAGCGACTGAAACTTTAATTGATGGCATTTTGTCTAACTTCTAAAAATGCGCTTCATTTCGAAAAGGTGGCAGAAAAGAAAAAAATTTAGATTGATTGATATAAACTTATATTTATAAAAATCGATCTAAAATTTCTTTATTGAAATATTTACATATATTTCAATAAAGAAATATTTTCTTTTTGTCTGCTAATATTATTTTTTTTCTGTGTTAATTCAACATTACAAATTAAAACTCAATAATGAAAAAAGCCTAGAATTGAGTTGATGTTTTAAGTAAAATAAGAAAAGCCCAATAAGTAACTGATGTAATATTTTTATATTTTGATAAAAAAAAAATTCTAATAATGTTTAAAATTGGTATTAATATTAATGTTTATTAGATGAAGATGAGTAAAAAATAAGTAATGTTTATTAGATGAAGATAAGTAAAAAAATAGGTTACAAGTTTTTTTTTGGTCTTGAAAATTGTTTGAATGATAATTTATTATTTATCAAAATATTTTCTTTTTTAATTTTTGTTGTTTTTATATTTTAATTAAAAGTAGATATTATT
This sequence comes from Hydra vulgaris, assembly GCF_022113875.1. Classification (NCBI taxonomy): domain Eukaryota; kingdom Metazoa; phylum Cnidaria; class Hydrozoa; order Anthoathecata; family Hydridae; genus Hydra; species Hydra vulgaris. The sequence goes on along the minus strand of NC_061162.1, from coordinate 39,815,937 downwards.
GTGTCATATATTATAATATATAAATAAGACTTCAGTTCTTCAACCTTCATACTACACACTGTATCATAATCCATTTTGATTTATATATGTTATATACTTGTTTTGATAGTGATGGGATTTGTTTTAGTCGTTTGTTTATACTTTGTTTACTCAAGAATTAAATTTTACGACTCCCTTATACCCTCGATCCAGTCTTTTCTTTTAATTCTCCGAAACGCGGCTCGAACTGGTGTATTGTTTTGCGAATGGCCCCCCTAGCTGTCCCCGAACTTTGCTATAACCGAAAAAAAAATCAGAAAAACAGAAATTATGTACCAAAAGTGTTACACTTAGTAAACTGCCTGCTCCCTTTTTTTTGTTTAAATTTGGCATTTACATAGAAAATGCATGTAGAAAATTGTTTAAATAATAAATAGAGCGGGATCAACATTCCTTCTACTACAAATTCAAGTGAGAACATCGTCTAAATTTTCATGCAAAATTTTAAAGCAAAATAACCCATAAAGAAGTTTAGTAACCATACGTAAAAGTTATATAGAAATCACACTTAACCTTTTTACTTTCAAAAACAAATTTTTATTTGCATATTTTTCTAAAAAGAAATACTACTAAAGTACGTTTTACTAAGACTACCAAAAAAATGCAGTATGCGTGGTAGAACCCTTTGAAACCTATCTGCTCCCTATTTTTTTCGTAGAAATTTGAAATGTGCATAGAAATTGCATGCAGAAATTTGTTTGAATAATAAATAGACCGGGATCGATATTCCTTCGACTACATATTTATGTGAGAACATCAACCTATTTTTCAGAACCAAAATAATCCATAAAAAAATTCAGTAACCATACATAAAAATTATATAAAAATCAAGATTAATCTTTCTTCTTTCAAAAAAGTATTTAACTGTATATAAAAAACTTAACAAAAATACGTCTGCCTAATGCTACCTAAAAAAAAAGTTAAAAAACCGAGCCACAAAATTTTAGCACAATCGGTTCCGTAAATCGTAATTTCCGCTTACCTATTATTAAAAGAGATTTGCTTTTTACTAATACAATCTATTTGACTTTAGAAATATATATTGCTGGTTTAATACAGTGTTATTGATGTTACTCCATTTATAAAAAATTGGGTGCTAGGTTTGAATACAACAAACAACATTTGGTCCAAATACTCCATTTATCACGAATTTAATAAATAAGTTGCAGCATTAATTTTTACAAAACCAAATTTAAAAAAAAAGTTGCTATATAAAAAATCTAAGATCCGCAGCCATTTTAAAATCTCTGAAATTTCTTATGAACTTTTTGAACATGTAGCTAAGATCCTTTTGAATTTTTTGAACATGTAGTTAAGATCCGCAGCCATTTTAAAATCTCTAAAACTTCTTATGAACTTTTTGAACATGCGCTCATAAACATAACGCTTGTAATTGACTTTAGGTTTTTAAGATTTTGGGGCCCTAATGACAGTTTGAGGGGGTTGGGTAGGCAGATGAGGCAGAGTTGGGTTGGGATGAGCAGATGAGTGCCCAGCTTTGGAGCACTTCAAACCAAATCGCTCTTATGCATGCTTGCACCTTACATTTATATTATTCTGCTACTACGTCGCCTCTTATAAAAGATTTACTTTTGTGCTGTGTAGATTTATGCAGATTTGCAGATATGAATATTGCATTTATTTAAGGTAAATTTTATAAAACTCTTGAAGTATACGACTCTTTCTGGTTTGTATTTTAGTCTTATGGATCAAATGGATTAGACTATTTAATTACATAAAACCATGAACACAAGATCTATCAGAGGGTGGGAGGATTTTCAGAAATAGAAATTCAGTGGCTTTAATTTTTCTAAATTCTTTAATTTTTTTAGGTATACCTCCAGGTATCTGTTTCATTGATATGTATATATATATATATGTGTATATATATATATATATATATATATATATATATATATATATATATATATATATATATATATATATATATATATATATATATATATATATACAAATATACATTGTTTTTATATAATATGTATACATATATAAATATATATACATATTATATACAAACAAAATGTTACAGTATTATAAAATTAGAAACAATGTTTTTTATTGAAATATCTTTATATAAGAATGGAAATCTAAAATATGAATCAAGTTCTTAAAAAGTCACGTGACCCACTCGAACACTTTATAAATATATATTATTTGTATTTACTACACGTAAATGATATAGAGTAGACTGCCTTAATGTTAGCCCAATCTTATTGCGAACCCCAGCAATACTTTGGCTATGGTTTAAGATATTTTCTTAAAATTAGTTTTATAACTAATTTTATTTAGGCAGCTCCAACTTTGAGAAAAATCAAAATTTTTCAAAACTATTTTGTTTCACAGAAGAGCTCCGCAATATGTTGAAAGAGATCTTCTTAATGCCATATAAACTATGCGATATTTGCATAGTTTATATGGAATTGAACTAGCGAGTGATAAAGTTGAATTAATGAATGTCTATTTACAAAATTTCTCGCTTTATACATTTATACATTATTATTATACATTACTCGCACAAATTATTATAAAAATACATTATTATTATACATTACTCGCACAAATTTTCGATATGGTTTTTCCATGTTAGATTTTCATCAATGAAAACACCAAGGAAATGTATAACTTTTGATTTTTTTGTTTGAGCATTGTCAATATATATTTGAGGTATATCATTTGGTAAAAGTTTTTTTTGGGATTTTGGATGAAATAAAGTTCATTTAGTTTTTTCCAATTTAATTGATAGTTTATTCGACTTAAACCAATTTGAAATTTTAATTAGGTCAATGCCCAGACAGCAAGCTTACATTGGACCAATGTTGGGCCAATGCATGATGATGCATTGGCCTAACGTTGAAAGTCGATGTTGGCCCAATGCAGGTATGATCATTGGTTAGGTATTGGCCCAATGTTGTGTACAACATTGGCCCAATGTTGTATACAACGTTTACCCAACATTAGCACAACGTTGTATATAACATTAGGCCAATATTGTAAACAACATTGGCCCAACGTTTTATACAACATTGGCCCAAAGTTGTATACAAAATTTGCCCAATATTGTATGTTATACGATTATTATTTTTATATTGGCCTAACGTTTTATGCAACATAAGATCGTTGTTACAAATAAGATGATTTGCATCGCTACATTAAAAAATTATAGAGAAAAAAAAAGAATGTATTATACAAGTATAAAAATTTATTTATTAAACATAATTTCTCGGTTAAATATACATATTGCAAACACCAAACTTATACCAAAAACTGACACATTGAGTTTTAAATAAAAAAATTCACTATAAAATTTATAGTGTAGTTTCGATATTGACTGAGCTACTTGTTATTGAATCGTGTTTAACTTATGATATTTGGTGCCCACGATTATTATTTTTTCTTCCGCTATCTCTATCTCATGTCTGCATAAGCCATGTTTAATTGACTTCACAGTTTCTGCAAAAAAAAAAAGTTGTTTGTTTAATTATGCACCAAAGAAACATAACAAATTGAAAGTAATTCTGTAATACAAAATTGAAACTGAAAAAATAAACTTTTCTAAACCACTTACCAATAGCAGCATATGCAATCAACATTTTTCCTATTCCAATTTTTTATCCTCTCCCTGCATAATTTAATTTTACAGCTAGGCCATTTTAATAAACTATTCTTAGTAAATAACATATACAATCTCCTTCGTCTTTAACTCCAATTTGTGCCAAATAATTAACTTGCAAAAATACACAGCCTGGCAAAAATTAAAGTATCTTTTGTTTAGACTTAAATTAATATAAAATGTCATTTACAAAAAATCTTCAAAGAGTATTTTATTTAAAGTATATAAATTGTACTACATATCATACTAAATGCATAAACAGATCATAAAAAAATATTTACCATTTACTGAAGTGTTTTCTTGTCTTTTTTCTTCCAGAGTACTTGAATTCTTCACTGCTTTTAATTGGCAATGACACTCTTTCGGGCAATACAATAATTAGCATACCTTTGATACTCAAATTTTTATAACTGAATTTGATGTATTTTGTAGTTCAACAAGTTGCACTTCAATGCTTGCCCCTTGTGCCAAATATCAGCATATCTTTCAAGGATACAACTTTATCTTGAAACAATAAAGTTAATTATATTATTAAGAAACTATATAACTAATTATATATTATATTTAGAATTTATGAAAGTAAATACAACAATCACTAATAAAACAGATAAAATTAAAGACAGAGGGCCAAACTTTTAATGATCAAAATATATACTTGCTAATGGATTCATAATATTTTTATTAATTATGAAATTTGCAGGTGTGTATTCAATTTCTGGGACTGACACACAACAATTCTTATTAAAGTCATTTAGTTTTATATAAGTAGTTGGCTACGAACCCTGTTGGAGAAACATTGTTTTAATATGAGTTTTTTTGTTTTACCTTGCAATGTGTATCTCAAACACATTGCAAGGTAAAACAAAAAAACTCATATTTATACAATGTTTTTCCAACAGGGTTCGTAGCCAACTACTTATATAAAATTAAATGACTTTTTTGAAAAATCAGATGAATTTCCCTGACGATTTTTAACAATAGTTTTTAAAAAATGTTTAAAATTACTATCTACTGTAATGGAAATGCTAAGAATATACATGCTTTGAATGACAAAACTTATAAAACTTAGCTATTACTTAAGTTAGATATTAGTATAAATCTTATTATACATGTTAGTATGGTTCTTATTATTAAGGATGATTAAGAATAAACACTAAGAAAAATTTGTTTCAGAAAAAATAAATTAGTAGCATAATAAAACATAATAGCTTAATTGAGCGCTGTATTTTGAAAATGTGACAAGTCACAAAATTAAAATTTTACATGAGAGTAAAAAACATTTTTTCTAAAAAAAATTTTGTTTTTATTTTAACTAAAAATTATTTTTTTTATCAAAAAAAAATCTTTATTTTATCTAAAAAATCTTTTTTTTATCTTATAATTTTATCTTTTACTAAAAAAAATATTCTTTTCAAATAACCTCAATTTTAAAAAGTGTGACTCTTCACGTTTTCAAAATACAGCGTTCATTTGTGAAACGAGTAACTTCTTAACTAGAATTACTGACTTTTCCATGATCTATACTGACTTTTCCAGGTTTTCCACCACTTTGGCTAATATTAACATATTTTCCAGATTTTCCAGGTACAGTACAGACCTTGTCCAATGTTTGAATATAATTTTTTTTTCATATTTTAGTTCTGAATTTTAATAATACAATTTAAAAAATAATATCATCTATAAAAATATTGTATTACCTTTGTCTATTAGATAAATTTAAATAAACGTTTATATAATAAATAATAATGAACCACCAGCAACTGTTAAAACTTTAAACTGATATGAATAGTCTGTTGTTTTTTTCAACAGTTGATTTCAAATGGATTTCAAAGTTGGTGATTTTGAAATCCAACAAAAATTTTTTGTTACGTTCATAAACGGTAGAAACATGATTCCATAGCGTAAAGTTAGAAGACGTAATGTTTATTTTTTGGCGAATAATTAAGTATTTAAGATGCAAAAAGCATTGTTAAATTATTTGTTTTATGTGAATATTTAATTATTGGTCATGCGTAGTAAAATGTTTTTATCAAATAGTAACTCAATACAAAATATAAGATGCAAAAAGCATTGTTAAATTATTTGTTTTATGTGAATATTTAATTATTGGTCATGCGTAGTAAAATGTTTTTATCAAATAGTAACTCAATACAAAATTTGTGAAACATGATGTTATACTATAATACAAATGTTTTTATACAATTTATATTTAAATCATGATATAAGAATATTATTTGTGATCATAATATCAAAGTGAACCGCGATTGTTAAGATATTTTGATAATAAAGAAAACTAAATCATAACATGTTTACTGTAGTTGGTTTGTTTATTAGTCATTTTGTGAGGATGGCTAAGGAATTATTTCTAAAGTTATAACAAGCACATTCTTGAGTTTTATCTTTATTTTTTAATCTTAGTGCTTCTACTATGATAAGAAACTTTATGCAAACAACAACAACAAATAAAAGCAATAGGAGCAACATTTATTTTATAATAACAGTAATAATAATGAAAATAATAACAATAAAAATACCTACAATATCATAAATAATAAAATCATAATATCATTATATTATCCAGGTTTATACAATTGTAATTGCTATCTCTAAAGCTATGGTGATGGTTTATATTTTAGCCAATTTAAAAATCAACCTGTTATACACAGGGTATATACAAATGAAAATACCATATTGAATTCTGGTGTATTTTTGAAGAACATTTTATTTCAAAAAGTATTAAAGTTTTTGTGTGCAAGAAAAGAAAACTAAAGATTTTCAAATTAAAGAAAAATATGCATCATGTTTTCGATAATATTTTTGTGTATCTTTTTACGTAACATGGTTTGATCAATTTTTACAAAAGTATACAGTTTTATAGCAAGTTAACAAATCTACTTTTAACGAAGCTTAAAATAAAAAGTTTGCAAAATAGTGTATGTATAGATTTATGTTCTGTTGTTGTTCATTTACTATAAACAAGTATATGAATTGGGAAATGGAAATTTAGTTCAAATGGAAATTTAGTTCAACGCCAATAGCAATTGTGATAAAGTAATTTAAGATCATTTAAAGTTCAGTCAAGCAAGCACCTGAAAATGGTCAACTTTTTGTTTAATATAGATTGCTGTTCCAAATACAAATTGCAGATATGATCCAATACTTTATGTCAAGCAAGGTTCAAATTTTAAACCAAACAAACTTACTATCTGTTGATCTTCTACTTTGTTTTGAAGTTATGAGTTCAGATAGATATGTAAAACATTTAGTTTACAATTTTTTTTTATAGCTTTTAAGCTCAAACTAGTAACCAATGATGTAATTTAAAAGTTTTATTTTTACAAATTTTAATTTGAAAGGAGAACAACATACATTATTAAATAAGCTATAATTTGAATGCATATATTTAAATATAGGGAAGATCAATCAATCACCCCTTTATATGTTTATATAAATATATATATATATTTTTTTTATATATGTAAGTTTTGATTTATATGTAAGTCTGTACAAAGATAAAATTTTATATAGCTTTATATTTTATTAAAAGTATGTTTTAATTATATTTTAATATGTTTTAATTTATGTTTTTAATATTTTTTTTTTTTTTTTTTTTGATACAAAAGATGTTTTGTTCAAAGCAGATCAGCCAACCATATAAAGGACAGATAAAACTGACCCTCATCTCAGGCTTAAGGGTCAATTAATGCAATTTTTCAAAAGCTTCTTTTGAAGTATGCAACCCTGATGTCTTGATAGGCACAATCACATGGAAGTAATGTAATATTAAATTAAATATTAAAGCATAAAATTTGCATTTACTTTACTTTGCTCTAACATCAAGTAATAATAAAAGTCCCAAACCATATTCAATTAAAAACAGGTTTTTAACTTGTAAGTGAATCAAATTAAATTAAACATTTTATTTTTGTTTTTTTAGATGTTACATATAGTGTAATACAAAAGGGATAAAATAATATCAAACAAAGTTGCTTGGTAGGGTATACTGGATCCATCCACTACTTCTAAAAAATCCTTAAAAATCACTATATAAAATAAAAAACAAGAGAATAGTAAAAGAATTCCTTTTATTTACATATTTAAGCAAACTGTTGATATAAAATTTTAACAAAAAAACATTTTAATATTTTTTTATAAAACAAAATAGGGGTAATTTCTACACGTTTTCATAAAAAATTCGAACGTACTTGAACGTTTTGTGTTAGCGGGGAGGTCATACGTTTTGTGTTAGCGGGGAGGTCATACATAACATTCAGATTGCAAACTTTAGGGTCATCCACATTTACCCCACACATTGTGCATAAAATTAGTTTGTTTGCAGCATCACTCATTGTTGTTTTTTTTTCATGTCTTTTTCCTTCCCTTTACCTGAAATGAAGACAATTTTCGGCTTGGTTTTAGCCTAATTTTCTTTAGTGAGCCTATCAATGCATTTATCTGAAGTGAGGCTTTCACCACACTATTTTTTTATGGCTTTTCCTCTCGTCTCCATTTGCCGCTTCCCTAGTTTTTCATGAAAAGGTGTGAGATTTGACCCATGACTAAAATTGTCTTATTTGGTTGAAATTATGAATAATTATATATCTAATACCATATACAGATATTAATACTACTAAACTAACATGTTGCCTAAGGATATTTACAAGCAAAGGTTCAAATTGTGAAATTAAAAATTTTATCATCTCTGTACACATTAAACACATCCAAAAAATAAATGATAATTATTAAAAGTATGATGATCAATAAAAATATATTTTAAAATGTATTTTAAAGTACATATATGGTACTTAGATTGAAGATGATTTTGGATTTTCAAAACAAGTTTCATAAACAAATTTCTAAATCAGTATGGGTACAGGAAGCATATACTTAGTGAGAAACAGAAAGTTGGCAATCAAAAACATGAGCTAAAAGTGGTTCAAGTTTTTTTAGTTTATCTGTATTGCTCCATATCTTTTTAGTGGGTGGAATTTCCCCGGGGATAGAATTACCCCAGTCTAGCCTACAATTGTTTGAAATAAGTTTATATTATTTGCGTATTTAATTGCGACATTATTTTTGCCAATGCATTGTTTAATTTGATAAAGTTAGTACATTAACTATTTCTATTTGGTAACATTATGTTACTAATAACATAATTCAACTTTATATCGTATTCCATAATTTTTTTTTTTAATATTGAAAGTAGCTTATAATTTTCAAAACTTTTAAATCATTTGCTAACATCTTTTAAAAAAATCTTTGTTGGAAGCCTTAACATTTTAATAAGGTGCAAAGTAGGCGCTTTTTATCCCTTAACTTAAATGGAACTAAGTTTCCGATTTTGGCAACCTGGTTAATAATACTGATTCATGGTGCAAATAAACCAGGTATATTTATATATTAGTGGTTAGAGAGCTTGCTTTATAAGCCGGGGATCTGGGTTTGAAATGAGCCTTTAATATACTTCGCGTCACAGTAAGGAAGGGCGCGTGAACTTCCTGGTTAAATCCATTTCCGCGGTGCTCTGTGACAAGACCGTTAGGACTTCTTGGGGCACATAAATAACAAAATTTGATTGCAATTCAATAAATATTTTAAATTTTGATTGCGTACATGCCACTAGCTGAACTAAAATTAATGTCATTGTTGTTTTACATAGCCCATAGATTAGTAAAAAATTTTTTAAAACGTCCATAAATTTAAATAAATGTCATTAAGTAAAATTTAATGAGGTTCGTAGTCAGCTAAAGTTTGAAGTTGGCTGGCCGTATATATACTACTTACTTCCTTTTCAGCTTAAGTTCTCTTCGTCTTTTTAATATTTCACTACAGATCTCTCGTATAAACTATATATTCAGTCCATGGGAAAGTCACTAGTAATACCTACTATGAACGGACCCGGGTCTTGTTAAGTCTGTTCAACATAGACCATTTCTAAATTATTTGTTTGGCCTGTTTATTTCATTAATTTTTAGTAAACGGTCATTTGCTATCATTTACTAAAAATTCCTTTTGTTACTCAAAATTTAATTTCCTAATTATTTTAACACAAGTAAAGAGGTTCCTCCCTTCTTTTTGCTTTAATGGTGGCCTGGTAAGTAGGTTTTTTTTTATTAAGAGTAATCAAGTTTTTCTTTAACTAAAATAATAAAAATGTAAAACACTGATTTACATTTTTATTTACAAACAATTATTCTTTCCTCAAAAGTGTTGCAAATGCAGACTAAGCTAACTAATTAGTTAAATATGTAAATAAAACATAAGTAAATCAATATTTGACAAATGCGCAAAACTACAGTATTCTCCATGTTTTGAAAAGTTTTTAATTACGACCCCCCATCCTTTACAAAGATCCCCTAAGACACGTACAACAAATTATTAGGCTTTAATAATTTGTTGTACTTTGATTAAAACTTAAAAAAAAAAAAAGTGAACTAATTGCATATATATAAATATATATTTTTACCTAACAAAAACTTAACGGGTGGTTACTAAAAATCCGGACAAACTTTCAAGTGCAATTACTCCAAAATTTTTATGGTAGAGATTAAATAAAACTATCATTAAAAAAAGTTTTTAGTTATTTATTTTAGTTAAGTTTGTCTTCAACCAGTCTGTTTCTTCGGATTCGGCCAACTCTAACACGATTTGACCCAAAAAGTGAAAATACAAGGTTAAGGTCAATTTTTTTCAGGCAAAGCTTTATTCTGGTTCGTAGTTGTTTCGCGTCTTTTGCTTGCCAGCTACTCTCATACACTTTGCCTTTCAAAATAGCCCAAAAGTCTTCGATTGGTCGACACGCCGGTACGGCTGGCGGATTGTCAACTTTTTTGATAAAATTGATGTTATGAGTCTCGTAGCAGCTGGTCACGGTTTTGGCATAATGCGATGAAGCCAGGTCCAGCCAAAATATGTAATTACCATCGGCATGATAAGCGTTGATGAACGGCACTAATCTTTTCCTAATACAATTCATTTCATAGATGGCTTTATTGACTGCAAGGCCGCTGGGTATAAAAAATGGTTTTGAAACACCTTTGTCAGAAGCGGCCAGCCAGACAAGCACCTTGGGTTCGAACTTGCGGTTTTTGCGATATTTAACACTTGGTGGAGTCTTGTCTCTGCTCCTAGAGTAGTAGGTGCTGTTTCCATTAATTGTTGAGTGTGACAGCGTGAAGTAAGACTCATCGTCAAGGATGACCGATTTTCCTTTAAAAACGCGATAAAGACGATCAATGCCAGTTTTGATTCGCTCATTCTGGTTCTCTTGTCGATGAGGTATACCCTGTTTTGTATAACCTTTGATGTCAGTGTACTTGGCAAGAGTTTTAATGATATGTGAATGACTGCATCCAAATTTTCATCGGTCACTGTTATCAAATATGGCTTTCAGGCGCTTGATCCTCTTAGGGGTCATGATTTTGACCACACGACCACTTCCTTGCACTCTTTTGTGCCCAGAATCATTCTCAACACGTTTGATTATATCATAGATAGTTCTTCTTGGGATTTTTTTAGCTTTGAAGTGAGCTACTGTGAACTTTTTACCTTGCAATTTATTATTCAAATAGAACTCGTAAATCCGTTTTCTTACCTCTTCTTGCTTGGTCATCATTATTTTTTTAATTATTATTAATTATCTAAAAAAAAAAAATTAACTTATAGAGAATTAAATAAGCTATAAAATGGATATAACATGAATAAAAAAAATTTAGCTTGTGGTATTTAAAAATTCAGTTAAAGTTTGTCCGGATTTTTAGTAATTACCCGTTACAAAAGGAAATCAGGTTTTTTTATAAATCTTATCAATGTGTCATAACGTAAATCTAAAATAAAAAGTAATGGAATTACATCATAATTACAAAAAAACACACCAAATTTCAAAATAAGTAACTATAAATTGGTAAATCGATTTCATAAAAATTGAAAATCGATTTACCTATTTATAGTTACTTTAATTGCAGTTAATATAAACTTTTATCAAAAATGTAACTATAAAATCTGTTTTGAAGTACAAAAGGATTAACAAAAAAAAAATCAAACTAAGATTTAAATTGCACTTTTAGCAAAATGTTGTCTTTGTTTTTAGTAAATAAATAAAAGCAGTAAATTCCAATAATGAAACTACCTATGATTCATTTTTAACAATAGACGCCAACGGGAAGGTAAGCCAAGCTGTCTATCAACACAAAACATCACAACAGTAACATTACAGCAATAACACATAGCAATAAAATCCAGTGAAAATAACAAACTAAATTAAAATATAAAAGGCAAAATTAAAAAAATATTTTAGAGTTATATTTATCTTTTTATTAAACTTTAAATAAGGTATATTTGTTTTTATATTCAACATTAGTTATTCAATTATTTCAAATTTAGGACATTAAAGCACGCTAGATTTAAAGATTTAGGTTGCATACTCTCTCATACACATTACGCTAAACATTAACAGAAATTATTATGTGTTTTCAGAATAATTTAAAAAGGCTAGACAATACAACCTAGCTCTAAAGCAGTAACACTGCCTAGCATTAAATGCTGCTAAGTCACACCTCTGCTATAAGTACACCTCTAGGCTGGCAAGGTTATCAAACTTGCTCAACATAATACCAAGCCACACCACTTTGAAAACATAGAAACAACTCAATATAAACATATATACAGCTATAAACAAATATGACTTTATATAAGACATATAAGCACATTTTATATTAAATGACAGATATATTTATCAAAAACTATGGAAAAAAAAAAAAATAAATAAAGTTACACATGCTCACAACCTTTAACAGTAAATTTTCGAAATAAAAATCTAAAGATAATTAATTAAGAACAATAGAAAGTAAACACTATTTGTGTTCACTTTTTACCTTGATAGGATGTTTAACAATTGTGAAAACAAACTATTAATGCTCTAGTTTTTGAACATGCAACATATAGTTGGCTATGAGAGAAACACGATTTTTGAACATGCAACATATAGTTGGCTATGAGAGAAACACGATTTTTGAACATGCAACATATAGTTGGCTATGAGAGAAACACGATTTTTGAGATATATCTTTTGTCTATAAGTTTAATTTCGCATTATGTAATATACGGACAATCCCTAAAGTAAAATATTTGAAACTAAAAAGATTTTCTTTATTACAATATTTGAACAACCAAGGGACAACTATAGTTGAACAACTTAAAGAATTATATCTTTAAATAGCAACTCGTAAAATATATCTTATAAATGGTCATTATCAATTGTAGTATTGAAAAATGCGCAAGAGCTCAGTAATTACACGAGTTTTATCAATTCTCCCTGTACTTACTGTCATTTAAGTCTCATCTAAGAGAAAGAGAGGAAGTGTTTCAAAAGCAGCATGTTAAAAAAAGTAAAAAAGATATGCAATAAAAAACAGTAACTGATTTTATGCTACCAATAAACAAAATTATTTTTACCTGAATTAAAAGTTAATTTCCAGCATTGCTTAATTAAGATTCAGCTTCTCTCTAACTATTGACTAATGATTAATAAAGTAAATTTCACATCATACTAAATTTACAAAATTAAAACTATGTTTCAACAGTAAGCAAAATAATCAAGTGTTGATAAAGGCAACTAAAAAAAAAAGAACAAAATTATGTTTGGAAAAAAAAAAAAAAAAAAATAAAATCATTTAAAATTGAAACTGTTATTAATTGTTACTATAAATAGTAAAATTCATACCTTTCTTTTTTCTTAAGTGTCTAATGTAAAATCAAATTAATAGATATCAACAACGCTTAACAATGAATTCTGGCAAGTAAGTTTTCTGTTCATCGAGCAGAATTTCTTACATTTCAACGACAATTAATTTTATCAGGCCTAAATCTATCTCTTTCATTTGACAACAATTTTTCAAGTCACCTATTACCATTTACACTAAAAACATCTTCGAGCCTAATATTATACATCTGTTATCATTAAACACATTACCAGTGATTATACTACTGTTACAAATGAATAAATGAACGTAAAATAATTTTGCAAATTGTGATCTTTTCTAATCAAAGACTTTTATTTTATATTAAGATTTATTGATATTCATATATTTTTATAAGTTTATATAAAGAAGTTGTTCATTAAAAATATAAAACAAAATTTTTTTACATTATTTTTAATTTAACAAAGAGTTTAGACTACAATGCACAAAGTTATTTTTACCTTCTGACACAATCTTAATGCACAAAAATAATAAATGCAGAACCTTTTTTTAAAAAAGAAGCAATGTCAGTCTAAAGTAATATATGTATGTATGTATGTATGTATGTATGTATGTATGTATGTATGTATGTATGTATGTATGTATGTATGTATGTATGTATGTATGTATGTATGTATGTATGTATGTATGTATGTATGTATGTATGTATGTATGTATGTATGTATGTATGTATGTATGTATGTATGTATGTATGTATGTATATATATATATATATATATATATATATATATATATATATATATATATATTCAAAAAATTTTTTTTCTTTTTTATTTAAGATAATATTTATATAGATAGAGAAATATAAAATATACTGGAATATAGGCACATTTATGTATATAAACTTACCTGTCAAACAAATTACAGTCAGCTTTCCATGTTTTTATTGAATTTATTTTATATTAGATATGTTTCCATATCTAGTATAAAATAAATTCAATAAAAAATAAAACAAAGTATTAAACTTACTCAAATCAGTAACAGTTCAACTGTCTAAAAATTTTTATTATTATTAATCCTTCTATTTAAAAAACAAACAAACAATTGATTTGAAGTGACTAAAAAGCACTTCAGCTCTTTCTAATTGTACTAAAAAAACAAACAAATCTTGCTTCTCTAAGTTGCCTAGTTCTTAAGAATCCGAAAAAGTAAAAAACGAAAAACATACATTTATTTTTTTAAACTACTCTATTTAAACAAATTAAATTAAACAGATTAATTCTCCTTGAAAGCTAAAAAACTTTTCAGCTCTAATTTACTTGCAGACCATGCTTGTAAAACTACTTGAATAAGAAAAGCATTTAAAAAAGCCTAGAAACTACTTAAAAAAGGTATATGCAACATTGAACTTTAAATGTTGACTGGACTAATTACCAGCAGATATTTTTAAAAAACTAATAAAAATTTATAATGATTTGTTCTTCTATAACAAATAAATACACCATATGATAAATCTGAAGATAAAAAATGTAATGAGTAAGTAAATATGAACAAAAACATAATACGTGATTTGAAAATCAATGTACCTGATGGAGATAAGCTGTTGTGATACCTGAATTGTAGTTGTTAAATAATTTTATTTCATGATAAACAAAATGTATTTATAGCGAAATGATGTCTTGAATGACTTTTAGTAAATAAATAAAAGCAGTGAGTCCTGTAATGAAACTACCTATTAATCATTTTTAAACAACAGACACCAACATAAAGATAAGCCAAAGGTGACAACATTAAACAAAAAATTATCAAAGATAATGTTATGTATGTTTTAGTATAGTTATATTAAAGGCTAGACAAAATTTAGACCTAAAGCAGTAACATTGCTTGAATGGTAAGGTTGACAAATATTGCTCTACAAGTTTGCCAAGTCACACCACTTTGAAATCAAGGAGACAACATTATAAACATATATACTAACTATAAAACACAATATACTTTTTTAATGTTATATAAAATATAAATACATAAAGAATATTTTTTAATTTTCCTATTCCTAATTATTTTTCTTAAGAGAAAACATACATATAGATATAGAGAAATATAAAATAAACTGAATCATTTTGATTTAAAAAGATCGATTGATGTAAAAAGAATTTAAAAACACATAAATTAAAATAACATTTTAAAAAAAAAATTCCTTACTTATATTAGATATAAATAATAAATAACTGACAATAACATAAAAATTTACTTAAAGTTATTTGGAAATAAGTTAAAAAAAAACAATAACTCAAAAAATATATTATAGACTTAAACCTTATACTAAATAAACAAATAATTTCCTAATCACATAAACTGTTATTATTTTGTAGTAACATCTTTACTTACATTAAGATTCATTAAACAACACAAGTTTCGGACGTCTTTATACTTAAGTAATAAGTATCCTAAAAAAAAGCCAATAACTTTGTACAGTGATAATATTCCCATTGATAGTGCTCAAAAACAGACCATTAGGTTTTATTAGGGCTTACAAATAAAAAGAGAGTGAGAATAAGCCTACAATAAAAACAATTTAAAAAAAGCCTTAATTTGAAACTCTTTCTCGTTATCTCCTAATATTGTCCATATAGGTCACACCAAAGGGAGTTTTTTTCTATATTAATGTATTGATCTTATGTGACAATCTTACCTCTTAAGTGGTTTAATTGCTCAATTTGCTGATGATACAATTATATACTCCAGTTTTTATAAAAATCATAAATATTTGAACCACTTATTTAAAGTCATCCTTAAATGCCAACACTCTTCTTCATTTCTAGTAACTTCTGCGGTATCTCAAGATTTTATCTTTAATCCTGTTTTGTTTCTTATCTATATTAGTGATCTTCCTGGCAACCTTATATCTTAAGTGGCTTTATTTGCTGGTGACTTAACTTTATACTACTGCCTTGACAAAAATTCAATCTTGAATCTGATCTAACCTCTGTAACAGATTAAGGCTTGCATGGCTTGTGAATTTTAACTTCAACCAAACTTAGTTATTTACTACTAATAACTATATTATACAAATAGCAATACTGTTGACATTCCTATATTGATAAATAGCAAGCCCTTCACTGAGTCCTCTTCTCGGATTATCATTCATTTATGACCCTTCATGGAAACCATATATACAATTGATTGCTAAATGCAAATGCAAAAAAAAAAAAAAGCAGCTGCTAAAGTTGCTTCTTTTTATCGTGCTTGCCATTTTCTTACTCCCGATTTCATTTCTTCCTCTGCTAACCTCTTTTTTGCCCCTATTTGGAATAATGTTGTCATATTTAGACTGGTTCTTCCAATGATGCTCTTATTTCTCAAGATAAGGTCCAAATATGCATTGTAAATGTAGTTGTGTAGTACCTGCTCTATCTGTCAAGCTAGAGCCTCTCTTTCAACGCCGTCAAGTTGCATCTCTATTCTACAAATACTAACATGGTCCCTACTTAAAGGAGCTTTCACCTCTAGTTCCATAAACTCATTTTTGCTTGACTCGTCATTTAGCAAAGTCTCACCTCTTTATTGTATCTGTCCCTGTATGCCATAAAAATTTTTTATTTGTTTAGTTTTTCCCCTTAATTGAACCCTTTGGAACTTTCTCCCGTAATCATGTTTTTCTAACTTATACAGCCTACAAATTTTCAAGTCTTGTGTCAACCGAATTGTTACTCTTTAACTCTATTCTTTATTTTCTAATAACTTAACAGTTATTAGAACTTTAAAATAATAAAAATGTGTCAACTCTGAATGTAACAAATACATTATAAACAAATTTAAAATAACAAAAATGTGTCAACTCTGAATGTAACAAATACATTATAAACAAATTTAAAATAACAAAAATGTGTCAACTCTGAATGTAACAAATACATTATAAACAAATTTAAAATAACAAAAAAGTGTCAACTCTGAATGTAACAAATACATTATAAACAAATTTAAAATAACAAAAATGTGTCAACTCTGAATGTAACAAATACATTATAAACATTTGCAGCCACTTGTTAAAAGAACACACAAGACTTATTTGGTGTACAACTTATATAATTAGACACCAAAAGCATATGAATACAAATAATTTTAATTGATAGGAAAAACTTTTTATTTGATCTTATTGGACACACATTATTTTGAAATATTTCTTTTAAGGCAATGATCTCTAATCTTCTTTGCATTTTATCAACACTTTTAAGAAGGCCAGAATTGTATAAAAGCTGACATACCAAATAAAGATAGATGGATATCAAAAGGTAGATAGGTGCTAATGGTAGAAAGATATCACAACAAATACAAAAAAAAAATCTTGAAAAATCATTAACGAATTCATCAAAGCTAAATTCTTTAAACTTTTTCTTGAAATCAATTACTGAAATGGCATTGACAACTTTTCTATGCAAACAATTACACTTTTTAACTACAGTGGGTTGCCAAATTATTAGGGACACTTTACTTTTTAAGTAATTTTAAAGTACAAACTACTTTAATGAATAAATAATATGTATCTTATTGTTATTTTTTTAATTGTTTTTATTGGTAGAGAGTTTTATTTAGAATATAAAACAACATTATTACTTATTCATTGCTATTTATTTTTTTATAAAAAGTTTGAAAACATGACAAATAAGGTAATAATCTTAATATTTTGTAATGCCACCCTTAGCTACAATAACAGCTTTCAGGCATCTGGGCATGCTATCTATGTAGACTTCTGCATTGTGTTGGAGACTGAGGTTGCTATTCCACTCTCTTATAAGGGTTTCTATCAATTGCTGCTTGGTAGTGATAATTTTTTTGGCAATTTTCTGTTTTATGAACTGTCATAAATTTTCTATAGGGTTAATATCAGGTGAATTCCCTGGCCATGGCAAAACATGCACTTTTTTTTCAGTTAGGAATGCTGTAACACTTCTAGCTTTATGGGACGGTGCTGAGTCATGCATGACCATATACTCTTCATTACCAGGGAACCATTATTAGACCTGGAGCAGGAGCCTGTTTTCCAGTAATCGCTTTTAAGAAGGAACCATATGGCAGGACCAATCCTGCTTCATGGTTCTTTCCACAATGTGGAAGGAACCATGTGGCCGCCCATACCCTTGGCTGAGATCACAGACCACACCCCTACACTCACAGGATGTTGAACCTTTTCTAAAAGGCAGTCCTAGTGAAATTTTTTTCTGGGCATCGTCGAACAAATGAACTTTTGTCCATCAAAATTTGAAATGCTGATTGGCCCAAGAAGCAGACCTGTAAAACATTTTAAAGATATTTGACCTACAAAATATATCAAAGATATTTCAAAAATAAATATTTATCCTTAAATTTTTCTGGTTTCTTACAATATTATAAATTATATTTACTCTACTCCAGTCTTCAATAGTCACATTCTGGTGTTTTCTAGCCCATTCCAGTCGCTTTTTTTTCATGGCTTCAGTTAAACATTCTTTTTTTGGTTGGACGATAGCACACTAAATTCTCTTCAACCAACCGTCCCTGAACCGTCCTTTTGGAGACGTTAATTCCTTCATTGTTTATAATTATAGCTAGTTGAGCCACACTTTTTTTTCTGTTTTTAAGACAGATGTCTTTAAATTTACGGTCATAACATGGAGTAGTGATCCTTTACTGCCACTTTTGCTGACATGGTCTGGTTCTAGAGTCACATTTGTACCATTTTTTTTTTAAATTCGACTCACTACTGACTTTGAAACGCTTGCAACCTCTCTCTGAGAATGTGTAGAATGAAGAAGTAAGGTTTTTACTTTTCTGTTTTTTTTTTGGGGGTTAAGTCTGGAGACTAAAAAAATTAACGAGAGGTAAGAATAGTTGTATGTCAGGGATTTATGCATTAAAAGTAGCAAAAATACTAAATTAATAACTAAACTAATTGAACTATTAACGAATATTTAGGTTTCAATAGTTTTAAACTCAAAAAACTTGCAAAAAATTGTTCCAAAAATAAGTAACTGAAATCAATTTTGAATTTTTGACTTTCAACCACACTTTTCAAAAATTGACAGCTAATTGAGTAATAACCTAACTTTTTGACAGATCGGGTTATCACAAATTGCCACAGTTTAAAAACAACTATAGTTATATTAGTGACTAAAATACACTCAATACTTTTTATTTAAAAAAAATTATTTGCTTGCAAAAATCATTTAAACTTTAAAATTACTTAAAAAGTGAAGTGTCCCAAATAATTTGGCAACCCACTGTATATGGTTTGTAAAAAAATTGGTCTCAACAAAAAGTTTTTAACAAAATGTCTTCTCGACCTTTGATTGAGGCCTCTGTAAGCCTACCCAATACTTGTGGAACGCAGTTCTAATTGATAATATCATGTTTGTTTATAAGTTCAAACATTTTAATGAGATCTCTGTTTTCTCTTCTATTTGATAGATTTTGTAAGCCCATTTCTTTTAATCTTTGCTCGTAACTTGCTCCCTTTCTTTTGTAGCCAATTTTTGCGGCTTTTTGTTGGACTTTTTCGATAAAATTTATATCTTTATTAAAATATGAATTCCATATTTAAGATGCATATTCCAAGAAGTATTTGAAATTTTCGAAAATATTTTGAAAATTTAGAAAATAACTCAATTAGAAAAAAAATAAATAAATCACTCTACACAGTTTGATCTTGACATCTTATTTAACTGGAAAAAAAAAGGCTAATCAGTTTTAATAAAGATAAATGTGAAATCATGCAATTTGATCTAAAATAAAGTACACTTTAATATATATAATGCTACAGAAACAGATATCATTTTATTTTACAATAGTACAAGCTTCCTTCTTCCTACTTCCAATGAGATATTTTATTGATTGCTAGTAAAAATGATTGATAGATCAGTTCTCTTCATTGATACACTTAATAGCTTCAGCAGACTGTGAAAATCAGTGGCGAGTTTTAGAGTGGGCATGGGGGTAGTTGCCCCCGCCCCCCATTGGGATTGACTATTATAGGTAATTGACTATTATAGGTAATTATACATATATGAACTTGATTATTGCACTAAAGTACAAAAAGTTAAAGAAAGTCACTTTTAAGTGAAAAAATGCGGACCTTTTTTTTTAAAAACCATTTTAGCCACCTCCTTGGTGAGTGACAAAACCCACCCCTGGTAAAAATATTAAAGTTTGTATGAACAATATTACATATATTAGGAATAGTACAAGAACATACCGAGTATATAACAAAACCATCAGTAGGAGCAGGCATTTAAATTTAAGGCCTTAAGTAATCTGGATCAAGATACTAAATATGATATACTAAATATACTGAACACAAGAAAGTTTATACATATTTTAAACAATATTAAATCTAAAGTTCCTAAACAACAGCAATAAAAATAGCAATTAAGATTTACTACAACCTTATTGTTGGTTTAAATAAATGGAAACATATTAATATAAATGTTAAAATTTAATAAATGTTATATGACAAAACAAGTTAAATAACATGTTTGAAATAATAAACTAGCTTTAAGATGTTTAAAACAGGCAAACAAGAAATGAAAATTAATTTGGATAACTCTTTAATGTTTTTTTTCTTTTAAAATCTGTTGTTTAACTTTATCTACACAAAAAAGAAAAAAGAAATCTTACATCTCTAGTAAAATGACCAGTACGAGAACTTTTTGAAGGAAAGCAAACTGGAAACACTCTTTCCCTTACTACTTTATTCTTGACAAAGCATCTTTAATACGGTTTGAGAATTGCACTCTTCTAAATTTAGTATCCTCAGCAATCTAAAACAAAGTTTTTTTTAAAAAGAATTAGCATAAATTAATTGGTTATATTTTAAGTTGATGCATGTATGTCTTGAATAGTTAATATAGGACTGACTTAAATCTCATTTCAATAATATAAATTAAACAAACAATGAAATAAAACCTTAAAACTTGGGAACTTTTAAATTTTCTAAATTTTTATTTGAAAACTACAGTTAAATTTCTTGGTGACCAAGAAATTTAAATATAGCAAATAGCTTTTTGAAAAACTGTGATCTGATACCTATTAAGAAAATTAGACAAAAGAACAAAAATAAAAGGTTTAGACATAAAATCATTAAATACAGGAGCTATTTTAGAAACAAATTGATAAAGAAAAACATATTATAATAATAAATGAATTTTACAAAATTCTTTAGAAGAGGCTTTTCTATCATTCCCGTGCATAAAATCAAGCACTTTACATCCTAAAACCATAAAGGGAGTACCATTAAATGATATTGAATCATCTTATTTTGTGGTGTTTTGCAGAAGAATCTTTAATGATAACAACAACAACAAAAATTTTAAATAATAACTATACAAATATAAAAGAAAATTAAAATTTAGCAATTGCATTTTAAAAACACTTAATTAAAATTGTCATACCATATTTCCAGTTTCTAGCAGCACTAATAGTGCTGCTAAAGGAAAGGAAAGAAGGAAGTTGGGTTACTGTAGAAACATACGTTGAAGTACTTTTTTTGATACATAGCTACGAAACAGAGGCTGTATCAAAGTTTTCATGGCATGAAAACTTTGATACACTATAGCATGAATCATGCTATAGTGCCACTAAAGCATGAAAACTTTGATACACCCTCTGTTTCGTAGCTATGTATCAAAAAAAGTACTTCAACGTATGTTTCTACAGTAACCCAACTTCCTTCTTGAGAAATAACAACTAAAAAAATTTAAACAGTAACAACCACACAAACGTGGAAATTGATACTTCATTTAAAGCGTGCTTGTAGAGGAAATTCCTTTTTAGATAAAATATTTTAAATTATGAATATAAAAAGTCTATATTATATTACTCGTTTAAAAACATTCGGAATGTTTTTAAATTTTTAAATTTCTCAGGGATGTCATTCCTGAGAAATGTTTTTAAACGATAAATTTCTTCGAGTCTACCAACAACTTCAGCAGCTGCTTTAGTTGCAAGTTTACGCCATATTGTATTCCGTGATGGACCACAGTCAATCATTGATAAGTACAGTTCAGCACCTACATGCGTCACGTCAATGGCAACCCGATTCTAATTTTTTTCTACGCTTAGTTGGCCATTCTTCCACTTTATGGAGTAAGGATCAATGGAGTTACACTGGTTACAATTCGCAATTACTGCTGAAACCTCCTTACGTGATACATTCTGATTATTTCGCAAGCAAAGTTGTAATGTTCGAGCAACACCAAAATGACCAATTGAATGAATTTTCCATATGTCTTTTTGTTCAAGTAATCCAGCTGCACACACTGTTCTGCACCATTTTTGAGGGATTCGTGAGAGTCGATCAGCCAAATTTATCTCAGATGGAATCCATTGTACTGCGATCTGAATATCTTTTGCCACTTCCTTAATAGTATTCAATCGTCTTTGTACTAACAATTGAGAAATTCCCCGAGTTTTTACGCGATATTCTTCCTTCAAAACTGCGTTTAACCATCCTACGGTGCTCTTGCTATCACTGTATACTGTTAACTCTTTTATGCCCCACTTACTAGCTAAGTTTATACCTCGAAGTATAGAATCCAGTTCACTTATATTGATATGGCGTGTGTCACTCGCTGGCTGTAGCCATGCTGCGTCTTCAATAACTACTCCACCAATGAGCAGAACTACCCCAAGTCCTATAGATGATGCATCACAATAAAGCTCAGCTTTTCCATTAACTGGTACCAGCCATTTTCCACCAACCGGATCCTCTTTTTCCACACGGTAAAGCAACTCTTTCAGTTTTTTTTTACAATCTTCAGAAATAAAATCACACCAAGGTATATTTCCAGCTAAACGTTTGATGTATGAAGCTTGTAAACGCAAACTTCCTGCCACTGGGTAATGTCCAATAAGTTTGCCTAACTGGCTGAAAAGCTGTGATCGTGTGACTGCATTTAAAGATTCGAATTGTACCACATTGTCTCGTTTCCATATCAGTTCCCCATTTTTATTTCTTTCTACTCTCAATCCTAAGACACGTCCTTGTTCAAGATCTTGTGGAGGTTTACATTGTAATCCGAATTTAAGCAGATGCTTCGCTACATTTTTTGCAGTTTCCACACTTTTATCCACAAATATATCATCAATGTAGTTATCACATGCTTTCTTTACGGTTGGATTTAAATTAAGCACATGCCGAAGAATTGTGGTCATTATTGTTGGAGCCACATTGATGCCAAAACACATCCTGGTAAAACAATACCGTTGCCCATTTATAATCACCGTTTGATATGGCCAAAGTTTTTTATTAATATGAATTTGGAGGTAGGCTTTTTTAAGATCGAGAATTTTTGCATTTTTTATTTTTCTCCAGCAACGCATTTTTTCTTGACAAACGTCTGCATTTGCCGTATGACAATTTACAAATTCGTTGAGAGCTCGGAAATCTCCCACTGGACGTACCTTTTTGTCCTTGTTTTCTTGCACTACGCACATAAGCGGTATTAATACTTTTGGTGGTCCCATTATTAGTTCGTTATATGGTTCAAGAATACCAGAGTAAATCCATTCACGTATTTCTTTACGGTAACTACGTTCGTGCTCTTGGTTCATCTTGTATTCACAAATGGTATTATCAATTACAGGCTCTTTATTCCAGTTCCATGATGCCGTCCATTTTTTTCCGTCGAACTTTGCTGCGAAGTCCTGATGTTTTATTTCGTTTCTTTCGTTCTCTTCATTTCTTGTTGTATTTTTGACATCACATTTTATTTTTTGTACTTCGTTTTCGCTTTTTCTTGTCGTATTAATAACATCAATTTTTAATTCGTTTATTTCGTTTTCGTTTTTTTCTCGTCTTAGTAACGGCACCACATTCGCTTTGTCACATGCTAACATTCGGACGTTACAGTTTTTATTACCATAAATGATAACTCCTCCAAGTTTTTTAATTGCATTCATTCCAAAAATCAAATCAAACCCAAATGGTTTTTCTTTTACAACCAGAGAATTAACCATCCGGTGTATTCCATCCATTTCCAGATTGATTACCATTTCACCCAGCACTTGCACAGTTCCTCCCAAAGTTGTAATAAGTTTTTGAATTTTTAACACAGGCCCATGCGCGGACTCAGCATGAACCACAGTAATGGAGCATCCAGAATTAATTAATGCTGTTCGGAGCCTTCCATTTATTTTCACTTTTAATGATGGCAACGTAATTTCTGGGAGAATACTGGATGCCATTATTTCCAGATTCTCCCTTTTCCTTTTAAACCTTGCAATCGTTTAAAGCAGTTTTTAGCTTGATGATCGTGTGAACAAGTCTTGCATTTTTCTTCGCAGTCCCTTGCAAAATGTCCAAGTTTTCCACAATTGAAACATTTAACTTTGTTTATGTCGGACGCACCAGACGTCCGTGAAAGTAACGATGTTGCGCCAATCATTACATTCTCGGAACCATCTAATTGTCGAGCTTCCTGGGTTACTCGTTCAAGGGTAACAGCTATTTCCACAGCCTTTTCAAAAGTTAGTTCTTCAGATTCCAGTTGTAACCGTTTGATTGTAACACCATCGTTAAAACCCGTGATGAATTGGTCGCGCATTCGATCATCTCTATTCGTGAATTTGCATCCTTCAGCAGCTCTTGTAATCCGTCGTGAAAACTCCGTCACATTTTCGTTACTTATGTTTGATATATTTAATAAAGAAGAATTTAAAATGTCTTCTTTATTAAATAAATCGAACATTTGAAATGTTTCATTTATTTAATAAAGATTATTAAATAAATCAAAGATTTGAAATGCCAATACAGCAATAAAAATTAAAAAATAACTTTAAGATCTTACACAAAAATAATTTGATTATTGCCTTTATTGTTACATTAATAATTTACATTGTAGTAAAAAATGTTTCAAGTATATTATTTAACTGTTAACAAATATTTCATTATTAAAAAAAAAAAAACATTAAGTCACGAGAATCTCTTGAAGTTTGTTTCATATAAGGAACCTTTTAAGATTCTTAGAAGATTCATAAATATAGCTTCTTTTTTTATATATATAATTTAAAAAAATGGAAAGATAATATCAAAACCTTTTTTTATTCTGTCAAACGATACTATTTTTAAAAATGTTTTAAAAATATTTACTAATCCGCAACTACATTGGCCGAATATTGGCTACGGCTTAAATGTAAGAACAGATTTTTATAGCAAAATATTAGGCCTAAACCACATTGGCCAAATGTTGGCCCAACGTAGTACGATAATTACAAAAAACCGATTTGTAGAATTACAATCTTAAACCGAAGAAAAAACATTGGCTAAATGTTGGCCCAATATAGTACGACATTTGCAAAAAACCGATTTGAAGAATTGAAAATAATACGTCGAAAAAAAACATTGGCTAAATGTTGGCCCAACGAAATAAACTTGCCAATGTTAAAACTTACGTTGGGCCAATGTAAGCTTTCTGTCTGGGTGCTGATGTCATTAAATAGTGTAATGATATTTTTACCGGGTAGAAAAAGATTTGTATCATCAGCAAACATTAATGTCTTTAAAATTGAGGCATTGTGCAGATCATTAACCTAAATGAGAAAAAGCAATGACCCTACCCAGACAGCAAGCTTACATTGGCCCAACGTAAGTTTTAACATTGGCAAATTTTATTCCGTTGGGCCAACATTTAGCCAATGTTTTTTTCGGCGTATTATTTTCAATTCTGCAAATCGGCTTTTTGCAAATATCGTACTATATTGGGCCAACATTTAACCAATGCTTTTTTTTCGGCGTAATATTGCAATTCTACAAATCGGTTTTTTGCAATTATCGTACTACGTTGGGCCAACATTTGGCCAATGTAGTTTGGGCTTAATATTTTGCTGTTCTTACATTTACACTGTAGCCAATATTCGATCAATGTAGTTGCGGATTAGTATATACTTTAAAATTTGTTGCAAAACATTTTTAAAAATGGCATCGTTTAACAGAATAAAAAAAATCTTTCCATTTTTTTAAATTATAAAAATAAAAAAAAGAAGGTATATTTATTAATCTTCCAAGAATCTTAAAAGGTTCCTTATAAGAAATAAATTTCAAGAGATTCTAGTGACTTAATGTTTTGTTTTATTAAATAATGAAATATTTGTTAACAATTAAACGTAATGCTTAAAACATTTTTTACTACAATCTAAATTGTTAATGTAACAATAAAGGCATTAATCAAATTATTTTTGTGTAAGATCTTAAAATTATTTTTTTTATTTTTATTGCTGTATCCCAGCTAGCAAGAAGTTATTGGCCCAATGTATAAAACAACATTGGCGAAATATTTGGATTGGGCCAATGCTTCTCCAATGCATGTACGTTAAGTTTTATTTCTAATATAATTTAGCCGACGCAACTGTACGAATAGCACAAACACCTTTTGTGATACGCGTATTTGACAAATACAAGGTTTCCATCGTTAACGTAGTATCAAAGATCTTAACTAGATTCTAATCTTTAAATATAAATATTCATTTGACTTATTGTATTTCAGTTAAGTAACATTTATTACAATAGTATGTAAATATTTTTATACAAAGTGCAGTTTGAAAAAAATTATTTTTCATGCACTGAAAAATTAAAAAAAATTGTTGTTATAAAAAGAAAGTAAATAAATAAAAGTGAAGTAAATGAAAAAATATATGCTAATTTTTAATTGTAAATAGTTATTATATAGAAAATGGATAGCTATACAAAAGATTATTCATACTCTTCCATTCGTCGAAAAGCTAAAAAACAAGCTGAACTTGATTTAAATACAGTATATAATAATCTTCCTGCCCGTACCAATTTTTGTGATGTCAAGCAGCTAGTTCAGCAGGAAGATATAACTTTATTAAAAGATGAACAAGTTTTTTTTTAAAAAATTACATCAACTAATACCCAGACAACAGATTTTAGTTTACAGTGTAATTTTAGTTCTGAAACAATCAGAGATTTAAATTTTGCTAATGATAATGTCAATGATATTGATTCGGAGGAAAATAACTATGTTTCATCTAGCTCTGATAATCAAGATGAAAATTTTGATGGTGAAATAAACAACATACTTCGCGATTGGTCTCTGCAATATAAAATAACCCATGTGGCGCTTGCATCACTTCTATGCATTCTTAAACCATATTTCCCAACTTTACCACAACATCCAAGGACATTATTAAAGACACCTACAATATTTGAAGTTAAAAAACTAAAATGTGGAGGAGATTATTGTCACATTGGACTTGAGAATGGTTTAAAAAACTGCATTAATGATTTGTTTATACCTGAGAATACAAACACCCACTTGCAAATTAACATAAATGGGTTGCCTCTTTTCAAAAGCTCTGGTGTATGTAAAGAATTGTAAAGAACTTCAGTATGAAAGAACCATTTGTTGTAGGAATATATAGCGGAAAAGAAAAACCACCAAGTGCAGCAGAGTTTCTTGAAGAGTTTGTTGAAGAAACTAAACATTTAGTAGATAATGGTTTTCTGTTTAATAACAAAAGGTATTCTGTTAAAATTCATTCATTTATCTGTGATGCACCTGCTAGAGCATTTGTCAAAGGTATAAAAGGTCACTCTGGTTATAATTCATGTGAAAAATGCACAACAAATGGTGAATATGATGGCAAATTAATTTATCCTGAAACTAATGCACCACTACGAACAGATTTATCTTTTTTTCATATGATTGACAAAAAACATCATCTCTGGGAGTGTCCTCTAAAACTGTTGAATGTTGGTTTTGTTAGTCAGTTTGGTCTAGACTATATGCATCTGGTTTGTTTAGGAGTCATGAAGCGATTGATTCTTTATTGGAAAGGCCCAAAAGGCCCTTTGCACGTTCGAATTGGTACACGTGCAATGGATCAGTTGTCTAATAGTCTAAATTCCTTATCACAAAATATTCCTTCTGAATTTTCAAGAAAGTGTCGTTCTGCTCATGAAGTTTTACGCTGGAAAGCTACTGAATTTCGTCTTTTTTTACTGTATCTGGGCCCATTAGTGCTCTCAAATGTTTTATCATTGCCTTTATACAATCATTTTATGTTACTAAATGTAGCTATAACAATATTGATAGATCCAGTGTTTTCTAAGGATTACTCTGAATATGCTCACGAATTACTTGTTTTATTTGTAAATGAAGGTAAAAGTCTCTATGGTAAAGGATTTCTTGTTTACAATGTTCACTGCCTTATTCATTTATCAAAAGATGTGCAGACACTTGGTCCATTAGATAATTTTAGCAGTTTTCCTTTTGAGAGTCTGTTAGGACAGTTAAAAAAAATGATTAGGAAACCACAATTTCCAATTCAGCAATTAGTTCGAAGATTAGGAGAGAGGAAACTAAGCAGTAATTTAAAAAATGATAATAACTTGGATGAGCTTAATTTACTTAAAGGTGAACATTTTAATGGCCCTTTACCTAATGGGTTTGAACATGCAAAACAATTTAAAAAAGTTCAGTTAGAGAAATGGTTTTTTTCAACATCAAATAAAGATAACTGTTTTATTACAAATGATGGTGTACCGTGTATCATTTGAAATATACTACTTATAAATAATGATATTACATTTGTTTGTGAAAAATTCCTAACTGTTTATGAAAGTTTTATGTTTCCAATTTCATCAACAAAATTAGGAATCTGTAAAGTGTCTAGAAACAGTTTATCTAAATTGCAACTTTTACCTGTTTCAATGGTTTTCAAAAAATGTCTTTGTCTCCCTACTAAAGTTGAGTCATCAGATTATTTTATTGTACCCCTGTTGCATTAAACTTTTATTTGCTAATTGATAATATAATACAAAAAAATATTTTTTAGATTTTTTTTTTAATTAGATTTTTAAAAAATGTTATAGTCGCATTTATACTTTTATTTTATACTTTTTATTTTTAATACTTAATTATAGTTGTTTTATAATTAATGTCTTAATAAAATGAAATGTGAAATGATTACTGAAAATAAAAATGTTAACTTTATTTTTAAATATATATTTATATATATATTTATATATATATATAATATATATATATATATATATATATATATATATATATATATATATATATATATATATATATATATATATATATATATATATATATATATATATATATATATATATATATATATATATATATATATATATATATAATATATATATATATAATATATATATATATATATATATATATAATATATATATATATATATATATAATATATATATATATATATATATAATATATATATATTTATATAATATATATATATAATATATGTATATATATATATATATATATATATATATATATATATATATATATATATATATATATATATATATATATATATATATATATATATATATATATATATATATATATATATATATATATATATATAAAGTTCTATGATTTATAAAGAACTTTTTAATTACAAATTTGTTTACTTATAAAGTTGTTAAGTTATATATTTTAACTGTAAAGTCAATTATTTCAAATTATCTTTTAATTGATTGAATAACATTAGATTATTTATTTATATAGTTAAATATTCTGGCATCATTTAAAATTTCATTTGAAAAACATCATTTTTTATTGAGCTTTAGATTTTAACATCAATTTTTATTGAGCCCTTTTTTTAAATACAGTTTAGTAATTAATGAATTTTTTGACTTCCTTATTAAAGCAGTTAATCATAATAACCTTCCTTATGGATGTTGACTGATTTAAAAAGAGTAATTTTAAATTTTTGTTTGAGATGAAACAAAAGTACAGGAGTGGTTTGTTTAAATTTATTGTTGTAAATAATTTTGTAATTTTTATTCTATTCTATATAATAAAATGTCATAAAAATTTCTATGTTTTAATTTTTTAAATATTTTGCTTAAGTTATTTTAGAAAATAGAGTTTGCTATCATGCATTTTATAAATGATAACTCTGTAGCAATTGTACCAGTGAAGTGGATTGTCAATGTGAATTTCTGTTACTGGCCCCCTTATCGTGGTAGTCGATTAGAAAACTCTATACAAAAAAAAGAAGAGCCCAAATTATCTTGGGAACAGCTGCCAGCTAGATCATTACATTTATATGGTAATTGTTAATAAAGTTCTTTGATAACCTTTTAAAATTACATTAAAGTTAAAATAAATGATAAAAGTCTAAAAAAAATAATAAAAGTAACATTTTTTTATTTTATTAAAAAATAACTATTTTATAATAAGTATTTTGTAAATTATTTGTTTTTTTATTTATTTTTTTAAACTTTTTTAGCAAGCCATGAAAAAGCACATCAAAATTTAAAACAAGCGGAGTTAGATACCTCAGCTCTTGACACAGATCATGATGAACAAATTTCTATGTCAAAAAAGCGGCGAAAAAATTTTTCATTGTCTAATGAAGAACATATTGAGGACAATCATACAAAGCTTAAATGTCCGAATGTTCCACCAGGACTGGCAAACCCTAGTAAAATCACTTGTTCAGCCTAATAAGCTCACATTTCATCCTAGGCTAAGAAATACCAATAATACAACTAAACCATTTTAGGCAGTAGTATCAAATACAATTTCAGGTAAATATAATTTCAATTTATCTTTAACAAGGTTAAAGTTGCTTTAACATAAATTTTTCAATTTTTTATTAGTTTTTTATAATTTTTAAAATTGTAGATGTTTTATTAATTTTAATATCTGCTGTATTAAGAAATGTTCAGTAATGTATTTATAGTAATTTTTTCTTTAGGGGAGAATATAATAATGGATTCATCAGGTAATTAAATTTTATAATAAAATTTTTTTGCAATGAATCATATTTGTTTTCAAGATGCATGGTTTGTTTTTCAGTGAATAATATGTAATGTTTATTTTATTATTATTACAATGTTTAAATGCTTATTGGTTGTTTATGATTTTAATATAATACTTATGATTTGTAAGATTGTAATATTTATTTTTTATAGTTTCGAAATTGTTATATTTGTAAAAAACACATATTATAAACATGTTATATATGTACAAAGCACAACTTTTCTTTGGCATCACATGTGACATTGTCATCCTGTGAATTAGTTTTAACGGTTGTTTATGAATATTTAATGGGGAATAAATTTATAATAAAGTAGCAATTTATAACATTATTATAATTGGTTGTATTTATACTAGTATAATATACAAAGTTTTTATGCAATATCTTTGACAAGTTTTCAATAAGTTGTTTTGCATAATCATTCCTTAAAACTAACATAATAAACTTTTTAATTGGTCTTTTTTTTAGCAAGTTGTGAGATCGCTTTCCCAGAAAAAAGAAATCAGGAGTTAAATATGTCTGATGAAGAAAATGAAGATTTTACGATACATTCTTGCACAGCTAAATCACCAAAAACTGACAATTTGATTGATCAAGCTCAGCCAAATTTTAGTTTGTATTCCAATTTAAAAGCATCACTAATTCATCTCCGTCAACCCCAAATGCAATCTCAGGTATTATTTTTTGCTGCCTAATATGCTAAAGTTTTAGAATATAATATGCTAAAGTTCTGTAGTTAATACTACTTTTACTAGTTTGTTATTTGAAATGGAATTTGCAAAATTCTAAACAATAATAGAAATTTCAATGCATGTTAAGAAATTTAAATTTTATTATATTTTTTACAAAGAAAATGAAAAAAGGTTTTATTTTGATGAGTTGTTTAATCGATTATATTCCACCTTATCTTTGAAATTGTTATAAATATTATTAATCCCTTTTTTGAATGAAAATGCTGAAATTTTAATTTTATTTAAATTTTGCCTTTTTTTTTTGTGCAAAAAACTATACAAAAAAGTAGTTTTATATAATTGCTTTATATAATAACCATAAGATTTAAATATTTAAAATTTTAATATTTTTCAAAACTTTAGGAATACTTCCAAAAGATCTGCATGTGATTCTAAGCAGACTTGCATCAATAGAGACAAAGCAGGCCATGCATTCACAAATTTTGAATTCAATCCTTAATGCTGTAACTCAGCATAAAAGTTATGATACTTTGCCTGAAGGCATAAATCTTCCTCTTGATTGTATACAAGAATTAAAAGATTTTGATGAGAAACTAAAAGAAAATAGCACTTTCAAGTTATTAGTATGTTATTTCCATAATTTTGATGTTGGTTTTTTTGAATGTATATATGTTCTACTATATTTTATACATATTTATATATTTTATCAGCCCTTAGAATAAAAAAAAAATGAACTCGCCAATAAACTGCCGACCTTAAACTGTTAGAGGTCAGCATCAGGTCGGCAAAAAATTTTTGACACAAAGGTCAAACTATAAAACATAGAAAGGAGGTCGGGGATTTTATGCCGACCTCAAACACTTTTAGTTATACCGACCTCAAACACAGTTAGGTCGGCATTGCCGAATGCCGACCCTTATTCTGAGGGCTGGTTTTACATATTTCAGGGTTCCCACTCGGTATGCAAAACATTTTTATTTGTTTTGATGTATTTTTTAATTTTTGAAGTTTTTGAAGTATTTTTTAGTTTTTTGTAATTCAAAAATCATTATCATGTTTCTATGATTAATAAAAAGTTTTTGAAAGCATACAAAGACATGCAAATTGTTTTATAGGAGTATGCAAAAGCATGCAACGTTATAAAGAAATAGCATGCAAATTTAGTAAAATGTAGCATGCAACGGCATGCAATTATCTTAAATGTAGGCTAATTAACTTATTAAATGATTAGTTAATTATTATTCAGTTGACATAAGGTTAATTAGGGTTAATTATATTAAATATGTTAATCAAGGTTAATCATCTTGCTCAAATTGGTGGAAGAAATATTGGTGATACAACGCGTAGATTGTTAAGAACACTTTTCTCAAAAGGGTTATCGTTGCAATTAAACTTTGCCGATAAGGGGTGGAAAAGTTGGAATCGGCAACATGAAAATAACTTCTCTTATTGTCAGTAAGTCTATAATTGACTTTTATAATTGAATTTTAAATACTTTGGTCATAAAAAATCTGTACATATGTAAACTAAAATTTTAGTTTCTACGGCTATACGTGTGGAAACTAAAATAATGAAACTTAATTTTTTAAGTTGTTATGGTGGAAGTATTATTTTTGTTAAATATAACTAATAAATTTTTTTTGCTGTCCCGATACCAACCAAAAAAATAAATTTAGAGATAAATATTTTCTTAATAGTAATTACTACCTAAGTAGTTAAATGAGGATTTAATTTTCCTTTTCTTTTCAGGTGTTGTTAAGAAGAACAAGTTATTGAGTGACGTCACTACTTCAAGTGTTGAACAACTTGTAAAGATTTGGCTTAGGCAGTCCTGCGACCGCGAAGGAGGCAGAAATGATCCAGAACGAGGGAGTAAACGATCACTCCAAAAAAATTTAATTCGAGACAATCAATTGTTATAACTTATAGTAAAAATTATATAGTTTAACGGTTTATTCTGATGAAATATTTAAGCATACGTTAACTACAGACTATTTTCTCAATTTGTTTAATTTAAATCGGGGTAATCACATCACATCATTGAATACTTTATTGACTTGTTTCTCTTTATTGAATCAAGTTTTGTTTTGGCTGTAATGTAATTCAAGTAAAATAAAATCATAATTTTAGCATTGCTAAAATTACGTTTTTTGAATATTGGGTTAACATATTTTAAACATACTTAACGTATAATTATAACATTGGCTAAACGTTGTTTTTAGCATTGGCCAATGAGCATTGGTCGTACCTTGCGCCAATGATCACTCCGGTATTGGTCCAACGCATTATTCCAACATTGTGCCAATGCAAGTCAATGCATTGGGCCAACATTGGGCCAATTATTTTTTGCTGGCTGGGATTGGCATTTCAAATGTTTAATTTATTTAATAATCTTTATTAAATAAATGAAACATTTCAAATGTTCGATTTATTTATCAAAGAAGACATTTTAAATGTCTTCTTTATTATGTAAATCAAAAATTTGAAATGTCACACAGTATAAGTTTTTTTTTTCATAATTTGTTTATAATAGTTTAAATTGTATAGCTATTATAAAATATATTATTAAAGGTATCAATAATACATATGTGGCATTGAAGTTGTTAGAAGCTGATATTTTACATTTTAAGTATGACTCTATTGTTTGATTTTTTCTATGTTTGATTGTGAAAGCCCATCTATTAATATATTAAAACTGTACAAATGTAGAGCTTTCTAATATTGCCAGACATTTTATTTTAAGACCAATGACTAGTCTATAATAATTAATTGAATTATAAGATTAAATCAATAAATAATCATTAAAAACGGTAAAGCTACAGTTGCGCAGCCTAAAATATTTATATTTTTGCACTTGTTGTGCCAGGGGGTTTTGCTACATCAACTATCTTATAGCCTGCTGCTACAAGGAAGTGCTGCTACATCGAATGAAGGTTTGGCATGAGCTAGCAATCTTTTTTCAATTTATTATTTCAATTATATTCCTATTGTTTGTAAAGCCTCTACTGACAAGCGGAAAAATAAAATTATTTTAGGCCGCGTAACTGTAGGATTAGCATCAAAAACAATTAAAATAAAAAAACTCAATTTAAATCATTATTTTCATTTGTCTGATTTAAGTCATGATTTAAATCAAAACAACCCTTTATATATTCCATCTTTCTGAGGCAGAGGGACATAATTCTTGGTTTTATTATTTTTTTAATATTTAATATCTCTGGATATTTTATATATTTAGTGTGCGTACAACAGTTAACAACTTTAATCTCATACATTAACTTTAGTTATAACTTAATTATTAATGATTTGATTTATAGTTTTTTAAAGCAATACAAGATTAAACTTAGCCGAAGGGTAAACTTCTGCTCTGGAGAAAAAAAAGGAAGACAGCGAAAATGACAAAGTGACAAAAAATTGTGTATATCTTGGTGTAGATGATTTATCCTTAATTTCTTATAATATAACAAAAAATATTATTAAACTTTAGGATTTACCTGTAACTTGAAACTCTTTACAGAAGTTCAATGTTTGCTCTGAGAAGTTGAATGAACAAAATATATTAAATGGTAAGTTTTTATATAAAAGTCTTTATGTCTGATGATTGAAAATCCTTATTCATAGCTTTAACTTTTACAATTTTAAAGACTTTTTCATATATTACGGTCAAAAAGTCAGAGTGTTAATTAACATTTTATTGTGTAATAATCAACATGTCAAAGCTTACACCACAGGCTTGGTCAGGAAGCAGGAGCGATCATTCTCGAATACTGACCACAGAAAATATATTTAGTTGTGAAAAACTGACCAGGTTTTTTAGTTGTTTTGAGAACATTTAAGTTTATGAACGTAACAAAAATTTCTTTTTGGATTTCAAAGTTGGTGTCACCAACTTTGAAAACCATTTGAAATCAAATGTTGAAAAAAACAACAGTATTTGTATTATATCAGTATTCATATCAGCTAATAGTTTTAACAGTTGATGGTGATTCATTATTATTCATTATATAAACGTTTATTTAAATTTATCTAATAGACGAAGGTAATACAATATTTTTATAGATGATATTATTTTCAAAAAAAGTGTTATTAAAATTCAGAACTAAAATATGTAAAAAAATTATTTACAAACATTGCACAAGGTTTGTACTGTACCTTGAAAATCTGGAAAATTTGTTAATATTGGCCAAAGTCGGGAAAACCTGGAAAGGTCAGGAAATTATTTTTTTCTTTAGATAGTCATGGGAAAATCAGTAATTCTAGTTAAGAAGTTACTTGTTTCACAAATGAACGCTGTATTTTGAAAACGTGATGAGTCACACTTTTTTTAAAAGTGAGGTTATTTGAAAAGAATATTTTCAAAAAAATATTCTTTTCAAATAACCTCACTTAAAATAAAAGAATATTAAGATAAAATAAAGATTTTTTTAGATAAAATAAAGATTGTTTTAGATAAAATAAAGATTTTTTTAGAGAAAAGAAACAATTTTTAGATAAAATAAAAATAAAATTTTTTACAGGAGAAATATTTTTCACTCCCTTGTAAAATTTTAATTTTGTGACTTGTCACGTTTTCAAAATACAATGCTCAATTAGGCTATTATGTTTTTTTGGTGCTACCCATTTATTTTTTCTGAAACTTATGCTTTTCTTAATGTTCATTCTTAGTCGTCATTGAAGTACAACTTGGTAAACTACAAAACACATCAAATTCAGTTATAAAAATTTGAGTAACAAAGGTATGCTAATTATTGTATTGCCTGAAATAGTGTCATTGCTGTAAGGAATTCAAGTACTCTGGAAGAAAAGAAAATACGTAATTAAATGGTAAATATTTTTTTATAATTTTTTTATGCATTTTGTATGATATCTTAGTACAATTTATATACTTTAAATAAAATACTCTTTGAAGTTTTTTTGTAAATGACATTTTATATTAATTTAAGTCTAAACAAAAGTTACTTTAATTATTGCCAGGCTGTGTACTTTTGCAAGTTAATTATTTGGCACAAATTGGAGTTAAAGACGAAGGAGATTGTATATGTTATTTACTAAGAATAGTTTATTAAAATGGCCTAGCTGTAAAATTAAATTATGCAGGGAGAGGATAAAAAATTGGAATAGGAAAAATGTTGATTGCATATGCTGCTATTGGTAAGTGGTTTAAAAAAGTTTATTTTTCAGTTTCAATTTTGTATTACAGAATTACTTTCAACTTGTTATGTTTCTTTGGTGCATAATTAAACAAACAACTATTTTTTTTTGCAGAAACTGTGAAGTCAAATAAGCATGGCTTATGCAGACATGTGATAGAGATAGAGGAAGAAAAAATAGTAATCACGGGCACCAAATATCATAAGCTAAACGATATTCAATAACAAGTAGCTCAGCTAATATCGAAACTACTCTATACATTTTATAGTGAATTTTTTTATTTAAAACTCAATGTGTCAGTTTTTGGTTTAAGTTTGCAATATGTATATTTAACTGATAAATTATGTTAAATAAATAAATTTTTATACTTGTATCATACATTCTTTTTTTTCTCTATAATTTTTCAATGTAGCGATGCAAATCATCTTATTTGTAGCAACGATCTAATGTTCCATAAAACGTTAGGCCGATATATAACATACGATATTGGGCCAATGTTGTATACAACGTTAGGCCAATTTTGTATATAACTTTGGGCCAATGTTGTATACAACGTTGGCCTAACGTTATATACAACGTTGGGCCAATGTTGGGTAAACGTTGTATACAACATTGGCCCAATGTTGTACACAACATTGGGCCAATACCTAACCAATGATCAAACCTGCAGTGGACCAACATCGACTTTTAACGTTGGGCCAATGCATCATCATGCATTGGCCCAACGTTGGTCCAATGTAAGCTTGCTGTCTGGGATAGTTTAGACCCTATGGGAGCACCACATGTTATATCTAGTAAACTTTTTGAGAAGGATACGTCAATTTGCACAAACTGCTTACGATTGCTTTGATAGCTTTTTAGCAAATTTTAGAAATTTTCGCTGATTCCATAGTTTTAAGTTTTTGTACAAGAATATGTTTGAAGATGCATTTTTTG
The DNA here is from genome assembly GCF_022113875.1 of Hydra vulgaris. NCBI lineage: Eukaryota > Metazoa > Cnidaria > Hydrozoa > Anthoathecata > Hydridae > Hydra > Hydra vulgaris. The sequence continues at coordinate 39,777,974 of NC_061162.1, read as the reverse complement.
GTGCTTGGTGACTAAGTTTGTCTTTTTATAGCTCCAGTCATGAAAACCTTTTATAAATTGCGATTGTAAATTATCTTTTAAATGGCAAATACATTCACAGACACACTCACACAAAAGGTAATTTTTGGTAAAAATTAGCAATTTGAATTAGTTATTGCTGGCATGAATTAAAAATAGGCTATAGAAGACAAACAAAATTGCATCTCCTCAATTACTGACATGCATAATATATAATAATTCAAAAGTGATGTTGTTTATGATATAACTTGTTTATTTTATCTCATTTAAAAAAGATTTTTTAAACCCCCCTTTTTTTTAAATTTATTCTTTTAGTAGGTTTTTTTAACTTTTGATTAGAATTTTTATCAGAAAGGTTTTGTTTGTTTGAATTTTTCTTTTTCTTTTTTTCTTATTTTGTGCAAAAATAATTAAATTTTTTTTTTTTTATTATGGAAAAACATTTTTATAAATTTTTATTAGATGTTTTTACATTTGATGAAATTTTTAAGAAAGGTGTCTGGAGGGACTCTTTGAAAAGGTTATGGTGATAGTTTTATCATTGAAATCTTTTTCGGGTTCTATTTATTTTTATATTAATGTTTTAAATGTGAAGATTGAGTTTGAAGTTGTCTTAAACTTTTCGACAGCCGTGACGCAGTGATTAGAGTTCTTGCTTGGAGCCAAGTGGTCCGTGGTTCAATGCCAACTCTTGCAAGATAAAAGACATTGTTAGGAAACAAGACTCGAATTTTTTAGTTAAATGCTCTTTCGCGGTGTTTTTCGGTAAGACCGCAAGAAATTTTTGGAGCACCTTAAATATCACATAATAGTATACTGAATATATACGATTCTACTTTCTTTTACTATTTTTCTTACTTATGTCTACTCCCACCATTGCAAGAGTAACACTGTAGATATTTCTATAATTTACGAAGACGCAGTTGCAGGTTCGCTAATTCCTGGTTTTTTTTCTTGTAAGATTTTAAGTTTTATTTTAAAGTGAACATATTTATTTGTATTGTTAAAAGATAAACATATTATTAATAAACCATAAAAGTATGTACATTCCAAAATAAAACAAAAAAATTCAATAAAAATTAAAATAGTTGATAATTAACTAATATAATGTTTACTTATTATTATGTTATTATTTAATAATTACTATCTTTAAAAGTTTAACTTTACATATGCATCAAATTATACATACAGGTTTCGACTGCTTTAAGCAATTTTTCCAGATATATAAAAACGAATTTCTACGATTGCCTTCATTTTTTTAATATTTTACCTTGCAGTAGGAAAAACGTCATCATCTTTGCCGCAACAGCTACCATTTTGTATGAGAGAAAAAAAAACTTTTGTTCTGTGGCGAGAATACAAAGTTTGCAAGATTAAAAGCCGTACAGCCGTACTGTAGACAAATTTTTTAGATTTTGAACTAAACAGCTTTGAAAAATAAAGAAAACTCTATATTTAAGTATGTTCATATTTACTAGCAGTAAACAATCCGTATTACGCGTTGTTAGTAAATAAAATTTAAAAAAAAAACCGCGTATAGAAAAGCCTAGAAACTACTTTAAAATAGAAAAGCCTAGAAAATGACGTAACTCGAATAATAATAATACTATTAAATTAGCGTATTCATATTATCAGATGAGGAAAGAAGATGCTATGCAAAAAATGGCGGTGATTGGAGTCTGGGAACAACAAATACCCTAAAAAGTCAGCTCCCCAACCCCAAATATAAGGGAAATGAGTCAAAGTTGTTATTTGCTTTCAATCTTAAACATATTTTATATTCATCGACGAATTTCAAATTTGATTCAATAATCTCTTGTTGCTTAGCTTTTATGACCTTAATTTTAATTGTAATTAAAGTTTAATTGTAATTGTAATTAAAGTTTAATTTTAATTGTATTTAAAGTTTAATTGTAATTGTAACATGGCGATACTTATTACACGCCTTCCCGTCGCGAACTAATCCATTATTTTAAGTTAGTTTACTAAATTTTAAAAGTACTGTATTAATGCAAAAAATGTCTATTGCAGTGTTTATTAAGAATCATCAAATTAAAAAAAAACATTTTGAAAAAAAGAATAAAATACAATATTTTTTAGAATAATGAGTTGTAATTATTTAAAATCTAAATCACAAAAAAATGAACAAACTTTAAAATAATGCAAAGAAAAAAAAAAGGAAAAAAACATCATAATATATATCAAATAAAAAGAAAAAAGTATCAAAATATACATCAATAAAGTTATAAAAAAAATGTACATAACAATTTTTTAATGTTATACAGACAACTTTAAAACCTTCAATGCAGGTTCCTTATTGGACTTGGGTGAAAAAAGCAACAATAATTTTTAAGAAATATGTTTTAATAAACTGTACCATGTTTCTTTAACATATTAAAGTTATAAATATCAGATATCATCATAAAAGTATTACACAATGGCTTTCTGCACATTTTGTTTTTCTCAATTTCAAAAATAAAGAAACAAAAAAATACCCACTACACACGAGATATCTAAAATGCATCTAATATGCATCTAAAAACTGGTCTAAAAGACGTCTAAATTCACGTCGTGAACGGGACATAAATAGATGTCTATCTTATAGATGTCTTTTAGATGCATTTTATTCGACACAAATAAATGCCTTAGATGCATAAAAGATGTAAAATATACATTTAAAGATGTATATTAGATGTATATTAGATGCATAAAAGAGCTATTATTAACTAAAAAGTTATCTATTATCTATCTTTTTTAAACGCGCCTTAGACATCTATTTAAGAGACGTATTTTATACATCTAATATGCATCTGTAAAATGTATATTTCACATCTTTTATGCATCTAAGGCAACTATTTGTGTCGAATAAAATGCATCTAAAAGACGTCTATAAGATAGACGTCTATTTATGTCCCGTCCTAGACCTGAATTTAGACATCTTTTAGATCAGTATTTAGATGCATCTTAGATACATTTTAGATATCTTTTTGTTTGCTGGGTTATCATTAGTAACAAAAAAGTTATTGATTTTTGTAAAAAAAAAAAAAAAAAGTGAAGTTTTTGATTTTTATTTGCGAGTTTTTTATTAAACTTTTTTTTATAAAAAATATTTCCTTAGAAGCCCCATATACTATTATACATTTGTGCAAAATTTCAACACTTTATCTTTAGTAACAAAAAAGTTATTGATTTTTGATCTAAAACAGACCATTATTTTCCACTGTGCGCCGTTCCGGTGCGTTCTAGGAGAAAAAAAACACTATATATATATATATATACATACATACATATACATATATATATATATATATATATATATATATATATATATATATATATATATATATATATATATATATATATATATATATATATATATATATATATATATATATATATATATATATATATATATATATATATATATATATATATATATATATATATATATATATATATATTATATATATATATATATATATATATATATATATATATATATATATATATATATATATATATATATATATATATATATATATATATATATAAATTATTATGGCACTAGATACTATTTCATAAGAAGATGTATTTAACACTTAACTTAAAAATTAAACAAAATCAACACTTAAACACTTAAGCAACACATAAATACAAACAAAAACATTTAATAAAACTTAAATGAAATCATCCAGTCTCGAGGCAATAGCTGTCATCATTCTTTGCATTAAATTTTTTTTACAAAATGCTTGACAATTTCTTGATAATTTCTTTAAGTCACCCAGTATTCTGAGCTACAACTGGACAAGGATATTGTATTATTCTATATATAGCTGATATAATAAGCTAAATGATTTAAACAATGAAAGTTATAAATTAATTAATAGATGATCAGAGTAGAACACTCTGGCATTGTTCTCAAAGCAATAAAGAAGTTCATAAACATGACCTTATTTAGTTAATTAATCTTTTCTGTACAGTTTATGTTGAGTTTAAGCTACACTTAAATTACCAATTAAGAAATGGATGTATTGTTCTTTACTGAGTATATGATTTAAAATCACTTGCCCACAATATAAAAGAAAAGTTAACAATATAAAAGAAAAAAATATATTTTAGACTTGGTTTTACAACATGGTTTACAATTAAATTCTATATAAATGTATTCGTTCAAGGAACATAAATAAACAGGTAATTAATTTGCTCAGATGACAATCAAAGAAGCAGCTTTTTTCCCATATAAAATGTATATTTTTAGTACAAGCAAGGTCCCCACCTTGAATTTTGTTACGAGGGAACTGCTGCACCATATCTACTTAAGTGACTCTCAAAACACTGATATCCTTGTGATGATTTTTCTGATTTTTTTTGTCTAAATGTTGTAGCAGTGAGTACCAGTGGGCCTAAAAATTCATTAAACCGTCACAGGTTTATTCCACCTTACAACCACATCGATAATGACCATTATAAAAATTAAATAAAAGCTTTAGCTGGTGCATCATAAAATGAAATTATTTTACCTTTTAGTTTTACGACTTTTTCATTGTTATAAATAATGTCATTTGCTATGAGGGGTCTTCCATATAGTATAGATGCAGGTATGGGGGGAGGAATTTACCCAAAAACATATGAATGCGTACAAGAGAGAGAGAGAGAGAGAGAGAGAGAGAGAGGTTAAAGACACCAAGTATGTACGTGGTGTGACTAATTCTCATTCTCTATCTATTTTAAAACTTGATTTCTTTTTTTAATAATAAAAGCATAGAGTTTCTTGAGTTTAAAAAATTATTATTCTGTCAAGTAACAAAATTAATAATTCTATCATGAGTGATGTCAAAATAATTAAAAAGTTTTTGTTTTTAATTCTTTGAAAAAATTATCTGTTGGAAAAAGGTTTGCGGAAAGGAGTTGATTTTATAATAATAAATATGCATGCAGTGGGAGGAGAAGGCGGCATAAAAAGCATACAGGTGTGTAAAATAGAAAAGGGGTCCTAAATCAGTGGTTTTACTGAATATATACTTTATGCCTGTCCCTCTAAGATTATCCCATGAAGTCTTTCAAGTTTTCTAAACTAGCTGACATCTGTAATCCACAATACAACATCTCAACAAATGAAACGGTTTCACAAATTTTGTCAATATAATTAGTCAGAGAAACATGTTTGCGCATTTATGAATTGGCGGTCTGTCAATGGTCAAAAAAGACTAACTTCACAAAGTCTATATTATTGCTTCGATCTTAAAATACTATTTTTAATTTTCTTATTACTACCTTTTATCCTAAAATATGTATACTCACTAACTAAACCAATAAAAAAAGTAATATGATGCAACTAAATGCAGTTAAAAAGAAATAAAAAATAACATTTTAGTAAAAATAAAATAACTGCAAAGAAATATCAAAAGTAAAGTAATCAATCCACATAATTAAATTTTTAAACAAGTCTAACAAATAAAATATCTTGGAAGATTTAGAAACCTAACTTTATAGTAACATCTGAGTTTAAGGGCATTTTCAAAAACGTCATAATTTGTGCTGGAAGATTTACACAAAAGTGATTAAAGTTGACTCTTGTTAGAATACTGAACATTTAACAGTCGATCGACTAGGTCTTTTCTAAATGTTAGCATAATATTTTTTTAACTTTCATAATTACTGCTTTCACTATCGGTGGCATGTTCTTAAATCCTTTCTGCTGCATTTATAAATTATCAGTCTTCATAACTCCTATTTATCGGATTTAAGTCCTATTATTATAGTCCAAACAAGTCCTTCTATTAAGTTCTATTAACTGTTATTTAAGCAACCAGAATTTTTAACTTCTACATTTACAACATAGTTACAAATGGTATTTATTAACTATGCTAATTTAAAAGTCTTTCTACAAGCATAGCTAATTCATTTGTGCTTTCCTTCTACTTTTGGACCTTCTTAAATGATTTATGTTTAAAAATTTCACTGATTTAATTATTGTTATGAATGCTTTGTAAAAGATTTGTTCAAATGAATATTCAAATAAATTGATTGGCATAGGCATGTTAACACAGAGAAAATAAAAAGGAGATATATATATATATATATATATATATATATATATATATATATATATATATATAATATATATATATATATATATATATATATATATATATATATATATATGTATATATATATATATATATATATATATATATATATATATATATATATATATATATATATATATATATATATATATACTCATATAGTGTCGCTTTAAGAGCATTTTAATGTAAAAAAAGTCTCTTACGACTACAATTTTAATTACCTCGTCTCTTAAGCTGTTTTTGATTGTCATCGAAATGTCAAAGCAATTAATTTATGCGGAAGTACATTAAATTTAATTGTTTTTTAAAAAATTTTTAAAAAACCGCAATTATAACGATTAGAAAGTTTTTTTTAATTAGTGGTGTTTTTGTTATTGATTTAATAAAAAACATTTTTTAAACATGCGTAAATGTTGCTACATCGACTATCTTATAGCCTGACTCGCAACGGAGTGCTGCTACATCGACTGACAAATAGCCTGACTCGCAACGGAGTGCTGCTACATCGACTGACAAATAGCCTGACTCGCAACGGAGTGCTGCTACATCGACTGACAAATAGCCTGACTCGCAAGAGAGTGCTGCTACATCGACTGACAAATAGCCTGACTCGCAAGAGAGTGCTGCTACATCGACTGAGGGTTTGGTTTGGCCAGGCAGTCTATCAATTAGAAAAAAAAAATTTAATATTTAAAACTTTTTCTGGTCTGGTTTATTAACGCGCTCTTTAAAACTACAGTTTATGGGAAATATTTTTTGATGCTACGCAAGAGACATGCAAGACTATATATATATATATATATATATATATATATATATATATATATATATATATATATATATATATATATATATATATATATATATATATATAGTGGCAAATTCAAAATTATCACAAAACTCATGATCTAAGAATAATCATTTAATTAAAAACTATGTTTTAAATATATTATATAATAAGAATTATGTCTTAATAACTTGATGTTTATAAACAAAATTATATTATCTCCACAACACTTAATTTGCTTAAATCTGTATTAGTTAGACTGCAGTTCATGCATTTCATTGAAACAATTTATTTCATTTATTGATGATGGCTAACACAAAAAATTATCAAGTCTATTCTCTCTCTCTATTTCTCTCTATTTTCTATCCAAACAGCTCAAATGTACCTTTTGCTTGCCCTACTATACTTTATAAACTGGAAAAGTTTATTTTTAAAAACAACACTTTTTATTCTCATACATAAAATATTTGTTAGTGCAAATTAACTAAGAGAAAATTACAACTTTAACTTATAAATTATATAGCTGCCTAGTTAAATTTATATTGAAATTAAAGTGTTAATATGTTTAACCTATGGGCCTGCGAAGTTTCGAAATTTCGAATCGAATCAAATCAAAAATATGATTCAAGTTACAATTCAAAAATTTTCAAAAATCCAATACTTGCTTATTTTGTTTTTGTTGTGGGTATTTTAGATATTCTGGGTTTTGGCGCTACCAGAATAACGTTACTTATCCTTAAATACCTCTCTAGTCAGTCATTAAAAAGAAGATAATTTTTTGTTAACTCTTTTTTTAGAAATCATAACAAGCTTTATTTAAGAATTAAAGGATTAAATCAAAAAAAGTATATTTACCAACACATGATATCAAGTTATATATATATATATATATATATATATATATTATATATATATATATATATATATATATATATATATATATATATATATATATATATATATGTATATATAAAAAATCAAAATTGTTCTAGCAAACAATATCATAGACTAAAGGTGCAAACACAAATCCATTTTAAAACTTTACAGGAAAAATCTGCTTTATTTATTATACATTTGTCAGACAGATATATATTTTTTTTGATATCAACAATATTCAAATTCTTTGAATCACATGGTTGTTGAAAAGCAACAAACATGCAGTTAAGCATCCTCAAATAATTTTTTTTTGACTTTTAAATATAAACAGAGAATATTTATTGATTTCACAACATACATCAACTATCTTATAGCCTGCTGCTACAAGGAAGTGCTACTACATCAACTGAGGGTTTGGCATGGGGTAGCAATCTTTTTTCTTTTATTGTTTTTAATAATATTTTGATGGTTTAAAAAACCTCTACTGTACTATATATATATATATATATATATATATATATATATATATATATATATATATATATATATATATATATATATATATATATATATATATATATATATATATATATATATATATATATATATATATATATATATATATATATATATATATATATATATATATATATATATATATATATATACATTGATAATATATATTTTATGTTTATTTAATATAAAATTAGTATAGTTAAATATACTAACATACATAGAAAAACCATTTAATAAATTTCTAAAAAATAAACTTACTTAAAAAACTGTAAGAAAAATTTAAGCAAAATCTACTTGTAATTTACACTCATGAAATGTTGCCAATATTACGTCATAAAAATATATCTATTTAATATTTATCTAACTGCATTCCAAGTTAAATCATGTGATATTGTTAAATTGTGAAATTAAACAATATTACGTTAACTTTTTAAAAAGGCTTCATAAGGCCTTATGAATAATTAGTAAAGTCACTCATGCGTATTTGAGATTTCAAAATGCAATACGAACGGTCGAACTTGTTATATAGACGTTGAATTAACGTGGAATCAACGTCGATATTAATTGATAGTTTTTAAATTAATTTTCAACGCTGATACAATGTTGAATTTTGGTTATGCGACGTCGCGACTAAAAATCAATCGTAAATCAACGTCGAAATAACGTCGTGTGCCCACTGAAGTGATATTGAACAGGTATAGACTTTTTTATGTTTTGGTGATCAAAAAGTACTTATTGGATGTATATATCGACCATCATTAGCAAATCAGGGTTATAAGAATACCATTCTGGAGTCAATAATTTCTTCTAAATTGAGTATTGATTGTAAAATATTTTGTGATTTAATTATTACCGGTGATTTCAACTATAACACGATTGATTGAATCGAAATTAATTCTCCTTTCTCTCCTACTGAGAGTGATTTTCAAGCTAATAAATTCATAGATTGTCTTGAAAATTGCTTCTTATATTAATGCGTTAGTGATCCAACTTACCAAAAAGCAATCTTTAAATAAAAAATATTTTGTATTTTTTAATTACTAATGATAAAGAAAAATTCTGTTTTATTGTTTAATCATCCACTTTAGATGTTGCAAAACAAGGTCATCATTTATTAAAATTAGTTATGTAAATTTTCCGGAAAATTTTGATTTAAAATTTACCGATAAAATTTACCGGTAAATTTACCGGTAAACTTTAAATAAGAATGGGTAAATTTTCCGTAAAAATTTTTTTCTCAAAGATAAATTTTTTTTTTTTTAAAGAGAAAACTAACAACTAAAAAACCATTATATCTTATCAAAGAGTTCATCCACATAGAAATATGTATTTTTTAAGTTGGTTTCCCGTTTCCAACCTAACCAATAAAGCTAACAAGCTTCAACCACATAAATGTTTTCTAAGTAAATTTGCGGTCGTAAATAATGTATACAGCCTGTGTTTTTGTTGTTTATATATTTACCTCTCCAAGGCTGTTAGTGCTATCACATTCCAGGGCCGACAACACCGGAAGGGGGAGCCAGGGGGGAAATTCTAGTTATAGAAGACTTTTTTTTAAGAATTAACGATATTGCCCTTCCCCCCCCCCCCCCACCGATTCAAAACTTGTGTCATTGGCCCTGTATTCAAGCAGACTACTCATTTTTATTTATTCGTTTTTTATTTAGTTTTTATACAACCCTCTCTAAACTCTTTAACACTAAACACAAGCTCAATAAAGCTGTATTGAACATGGTCGTCATTGTACTCAGAACTAATTTCTGATGATGCGAGCACTCTACCACTAGACCACTAGCGCATTTATTTAAGCAGCCAATTTTGAGCGTACTTTCACATCAATACATACACTGAAAAAAATGCTTTAATATTATTTTAAAATTAGTCGTTCCTTATGAAAAAATATGTAGATTCAGAATATCGCATTTCATATCGAGGTTCTAAAGTATGGAATACCTTTCAAAAAGGATTCAAAGGTACGGTAAATTCGTTAAGTTCATTCAAGGTTATAACAAAAAAAGAAATTTTTAAAATTTGACAAACTTTTTTGGTTAATGTTACCACTCTACCTTTTGTTGTTGTTGTTGCTTAACAATCTTACTAGTGAATTACGCATTTTATTACGATATTTATTACGATATTTAATTGAAATTTTATTACGTTTATATTTTACGAAATGTTTTATGAAATTTTATTACGTAATACGATATTTTATTGAAATTTTGTTAAAGGGGCTCTATGAAAAGATTGCGATGACGTGCTGTCATCCTCCTCTTCTTTGAGCCCCTGTCATTTTTTACTTACTTTTTTTTTTTTATGAAGCACAAAGTTGTAAAATTATTATGTTATAAAACAGAAAAAAAAAAAAAAAATTACATAGCATTACATAGATGTAATGCTACAGAAACGCCAAAAGAAAAGGCATACAGGAGAAACATAGCGACTTTCAAAGATAAAATTTCATTCATCTCAAAAGTGGAAATGTGTGGCATGTGCCTTTTTTCCCCTTTAGTTTTCATATATCAGTCACTGATAAGAATAAACATTTTAAATATAAATATATATATATATATATATATATATATATATATATATATATATATATATATATATATATATATATATATATATATATATATATATATATATATATATATATATATATATATATATATATATATATATAATAAATTCAATAACTTTCTATTACATGTAAATTTTATAACAAATAAGAAAAAGAAAAAACAAAATAATATGCGCAGATTTTTATAGAAATTTATTTTTAATAATTTTAGGCGGTAAATTTTCAAAATTTTCCGGTAAATTTTCCGGTAAATTTTACCTTCGCAACACTAATTAAAATGCATTATACACTAAAAGGATCTAATGTGAGTAATGAACTTAAGAAGCCTATAAAATTGTATCATAAAGGTAATTACAAGTTACAGGGTTATTCTTTCTTATATGTGCGTCTATTCATTTTTATATGCGCCTTTATTTATTCTTATATGCGCATTTCTTCATTTTTATATGTGGTTTACAAAAGCAATTGTAAAAAAGCAATTTGAACCAAAAAATATTATTTAATAAAATCATTGAAAAAACTGTTTATTATTTCAAAGCAAATTTTTTTTATTTTCTGGTAAACGAGTTCAAAAATACTTAAGACGAAGACTTTTTACATTCGATGATGGTTTATTTAATTTAGTATTAGTTCTTAGTTTAATTTTATTCATTGTATCAAAGTGTATTATTGTATTTTATTTCTTGATTGATTAAGTTATTTATTATCTAACTATTTATTTTTCTGGATTTAATACTTAATTATTTATAATTATTAATATCAATTTTTTACCCTATGGATGGAACAGAAAATAGCTGTACCAATCGTAAAACAAGGAAAAATGTTACAAAAGAGCACATTGAAATGCTTAAGCATTTAGTTGAAAGAAATCAATCTACAACAAGCATTTCCACTTCACTTAATTTATCGAAGCGCACAGTTCAAAATCTTGATCAAAATCTTGCGTCAGCAATTTTACAGTCACCTGCAAATCGTGGCAAAAATGTTAGTTTAACTTGTGCTGTTTCAACAATGGGAGTGCTTGCTTATGAAACAAAAACTGGAGGCTAGAATGCAGATTCATTTTGTACTTTCATGACTACAATGATGGCACCAGCAATTAGGAATGCAAATATGGAAGCGCCGGTGCTTGTTATGGACAATTGTAAATTCCACTGGAGTCTTACTCTTAGGCAAACACCAGCCTCTCATGGTATAGCTATTAAGTATCTGCTAGCTTACACGCCACAGCTTAATCCTATAGAAGAATTTTTTTCTTTTTTAAAACATACTTACCCAGCCGGCATAATTACGTTGTTTTAACGTTGAAATTCGGTTGAAGCGTTGTTTCAACGTTGTTCAACTATGTCACAACGTTAAATCAACGTTACCGTTTAAACGTTGATTATTTAACGTTATTTCAACGTTAAATCAACGTTACAGTTTAAACGTCGAATATTTAACGTTATTTCAACGTCATTATTTCAATCATTGTTGACAAAAAATACGATATAAAATTTATGCGCGCGCAGAAATGGAAGTAAAACCGTAAACATTATTTCAACGGTTAAAGTTAAAGAGATTTATAATGGAAAAAAAATGTAAATACTGAACTTATATCATATAGAATTTTCAAGAGATCGAAAACATGTTCAGACGATTTTCCTGAAAGAACATTATCGTTTAAAAATCGATATTTTTCGTTTAACTTGGGCTACAATGCTCAAAGACTGATATTATTAAATGTAAATATAATACAGCTTTTTCAAAAAATGATCCATTAAATTATGTTGAATTTAATGCTGAGCGTTGTTTTTTAATAGAGCATCAAGAATTAAGAAAGGAAATTGATAACTTTAAAAAAGAACTTCAACACGAAATAAAAAAGTAAAGATTTATTTGAAAAATTAACTTCAACCACATCAGTTATTACTATGAAAACAGACAAACTTGTATATAAACATAATCCAAACAAATCGTGTTATTGCAATTTACTTGTATACAAACATTTATTTTAAAAATAATAGATCTTGCAACTTTTATACTGGCCTTACATCTGTCAATGTGTTTCATCAGTTAGTGCAGTATCACCATTAATCAAAAGAGATAAAGTGATATTAAAAAAACATTTACTTCTGTTTTTTGAAATTTAAAAAAATCCTTAACTACTTGGACCAAAATAAATGTAATGCAGCAAAGATGAATTTTTAATGATGCTAATACTTGGATTATTGACAGGTGATTTTGCTGACAGGTTGAATATATTTTTAGGATTAGTGAATGCAATATTTTCTTCATTGTTGAAAGCAATTGATGGAATATCTTTAAAATGCTGAGGTAATCAAAATATTTTTTAATTATTCAAGAATTTTAAGGATTAAATTATTTAGCAAAAAAATTGTTTGATAATGAGTTCAATTTAAACTAAAAAAAAAATTAATATTAGTTCTCGCACAATTAATATCATTTCTCTTATCTATTAAAATTTAGAATATTTTCCAACAATTTTGTGACCTCCATAAATATGAAGGGGAAAGGTGGAAATATGCTTTAAGAGCACTAATATATATGGTGTAGTGAAAGGTATACCTTTATAAAATGTGTAAAACTTTTTTATTCTCATTTTTTATATATTCAAAAATTTCTCCCTGTGTTTTGTTTTTTTTTCTAATTCTTTTTTATTAACAGCTTCTTCTATTAAATACGACGGAGCGACTGAAACTTTAATTGATGGCATTTTGTCTAACTTCTAAAAATGCGCTTCATTTCAAAAAGGTAGCGAAAAAAAAAAAAAAATTTAGATTGATTGATATAAATTTATATTTATAAAAATCGATCTAATATTTCTTTATTGAAATGTTTACATATATTTCAATAAAGAAATATTTTCTTTTTGTTTGCTAATATTTTTTTTTTCAGTGTTAATTCAACCTTACAAATTAAAACTCAATTATGAAAAAAGCCTAGAATTGAGTTGATGTTTTAATTAAAATAAGAAAAGCCCAAAAAGTAACTGATGTAATATTTTTATTTCTTGATAAAAAAAAAATTCTAATAATGTTTAAAACTGGAATTAATATTAATGTTTATTAGATGAAGATGAGTAAAAAATAAGTAATGTTTATTAGATGAAGATAAGTAAAAAAATAAGTTACAAGTTATTTTTTGGTCTTGAAAATTGTTTGAATGATAATTTATTATTTATCAAAATATTTTCTTTTTTAATTTTTGTCGTTTTTATATTTTAATTAAAAGTAGATATTATTGTGTCATATATTATAATATACCTTATATTATACTATTATATTTTATATTAATAATGAGTATTTTTGTTTTTTTGTATTTCTATTTTTTTTCAATATTCCATAATTATCTTATGTAGATGTTTATGTTTTAGCAACCTAGTATTCTTTCATTATTTGTCTTTGTTATTGAGCCTTAAGTTATTTGAACATAATATATTCAGAACTCTGCTGAATAATAGAGTAATAAGTAAATTAATAACAATAAGTTTAAAATATAATAAATTTATATGATGGTTCTCCACAATATAATATATCTCCACAAGCATAATATTAGATTTACTTCATGTTTTTTTACAGATAAATCAATTACAGTTAATTAGTGGAGTTACCTCATTTATAATCAGGGTGTCTGCAGCTCCTCTAAAACCCTCTAAAGTCCTCTTTTTTTAAAACCACTTCTAAAATCCTCTATTATCCTCTAAATAGGTAAAAATCTGATCAAAGCTCCTCATTAATTCTTCCTTTTTTAATTTTTGATGGATGTATAATGTTTAAAATTCCCATTCTTGGTCTGCAAAACTGGTTAACGCCTTAAAGTGCATGGAATTGTAAAAAATTGCTTTAGAAAATGCATGCTATTTAACATAACAAATGACATTATTTGATCCCTGTCCAAGCCCCATAAGTGTATAAACATGGACGTTAAACCATTAATAAATGGCCACATAAAATTTCTTATGAAAATTTTATGTGGCCACCCAGAAAATTATTTTTCAATGCTAGAAATGTTTTATATTTTGATTATTAATTTGTTTTTAATATATTAAAAAGTTTGTTTTGTTTAAATTAAATATTTGAAAAAGTTATTAATAAATAACTAACAGTTATATTATTTTTTAAAAATTCAGAGTATTTTTGAAAAGTTATATGCCCTCGATGTATATGTTGGGCAAAGGTGGAAAAATATGTTTTAAGAACACTAATCTATATGGCGTTGAAAAAGATATACCTTCGTAAGTTGTAACACTTTTCCATTGATTATTTATTTTTCAAAACTTCCCTTTTTGTTTTTTTTTTCAATATATTTTTTTATTTACAGCTTCTTATATTGTATTCAATGGACCAAAAGAACCCTCAGTTAATTGAACATTGTTTGACTTTCTAAATTACGCTTTATTTCAAAAATGTGGTGGAAAAGAGAAGAAATTTGTGTAGATTTATGTTTACAATTACATGTAAATATATGTAATATTTGAATATGTGTTTTTGAATAAAACAAGTTTTATCTCTTTCTTTAATCATACCTAGCTATTTTAACTAAACTAAACTGAAAAAGTTCTAAATAGTCTAAGTATAGACTATGAATAGATTTAATATCCATAATATACCTTGATAATGTACAGCAACACTAATGTACATGCATAGAACGTTTTGATGGTGATCATATTTTGACGCACATAGCACGTTTACATACATATATACATTTTGACATACATAGCACGTTTTGATGGTGAAAAAGTGTTTTACAGTCGTTTAACGTTGATAAATCAACGTTAAAAAAACTATCATTTTAAACGTTGTATCAACGTAAATTCAACGTTGTTGTAACGTTTTTTCGCGTCGAATTAACGTTGATATAACGTTTGAATCTAACGTTAATTTAACGTTGATAAATCAACGTTAAAAAAAACTTTCATTCTAAACGTTAAACCAACGTTAATTCAACGTTAGGTTTCAACGTTATTTCAACGCTATTTGCCGGCTGGGTACAAACAGGGAGACAGGCCTTGAAATACGGATGAGGTAATCAGGAAACTTAAAAATATTATGGATACTACAGAGTTTAATATATTTCCATTTTACAACCATATGCGTAGTTATATAAATCTAGCGCTGGCTCGGCAACCATTTCTTAAATAAATAACAATGAAAACAACCTAATTTATATTTTAAATTTATCTATATAAAAACTTAAAAGCTTTTTTATTGTTTATATTAAATTATATAAGAGATTTTATAAGTGGTTGACGCATATATAAACGCGCATAAAAGAATGAATAAATACGCATATAAGAATGAATAAAGGCGCATATAAGAATGAATAAAGGCGCATATAAAAATGAATAGACGCGCATATAAGAATGAGTAACCCTGTATTTTCAAAGTATATTGACAACGTCGATTGTGTTAAGGAAATTAATAACAAATTAATCAATGAACAGTATGAATTGTTTCTGTTCCCTTACAAAAAAAGCCAGCGAACTTCCTGCGAAAGTTTGCTGGAAATTAAAAGATCACTGGAAATTTACTAAGATCACTGGGTTTTCGGCAAAGTTCGCTGGATTTCCATGGAAACAAAAGACTACGCTGGAAATCCAACGAAAAACTTCCAGTGATCTTAAAGTTCGCTGGAAGTTTACTGGGTTTCTTGCGAAATATTTTGCCGTTTTTCCAGTGATTTAAAAAGCGTTGCTGTTACAACTTCTGCAAGCAGTTAAAAATTGGAAAATTGATAATATATCTTCTTAAAACAATATTTCAAGTTTTTGTATAAATGTAATCCTTTTTATTTTATTTTTTGCATCTAATAGATGATCTATAGTGCGAGTTTCAATTATATATATATATATATATATATATATATATATATATATATATATATATATATATATATATATATATATATATATATATATATATATATATATATATATATATATATATATATATATATATGTATATAGATATATATATATATATATATATATATATATATATATATATATAT
>NC_061162.1:39723595-39758595 GCF_022113875.1 Hydra vulgaris | reverse complement strand
AGAGAGAGAAACAGTTTATTATTTATTATTTTTAATATAAAATACTTAATCATAAAGACATTTATAAAAATTATTTTTAAAAAATAATAAAGTTGAATTTGATAAATAAAATGCATTCGCATAAAGCGAATGCATAATAAACAATGCTTTAGAGAAATAAACATTTTGAGCAACATACCAGATGATTTTGTTTTGTAACTTAAGTAGAACTAATAATAATTGAAACTCGCACTATAGATCATCTATTAGATGCAAAAAATAAAATAAAAAGGATTACTTTTATACAAAAATTTGAAATATTATTTTAAGAAGATATATTATCAATTTTCCAATTTTTAACTGCTTGCAGAAGTTGTAACAGCAACGCTTTTTAAATCACTGGAAAAACGGCGAAATATTTCGCAAGAAACCCAGTAAACTTCCAGCGAACTTTAAGATCACTGGAAGTTTTTCGTTGGATTTCCAGCGTAGTCTTTTGTTTCCATGGAAATCCAGCGAATTTTGCCGAAAACCCAGTGATCTTAGTAAATTTCCAGTGATCTTTTAATTTCCAGCGAACTTTCGCTGGAAGTTCGCTGGGTTTTTTTGTAAGGGAACAAATTGGGAACATGAATTAAATAAAACTCATTATAATCGTTCAAAGATTGAAATCAGAAACAAAATAAAGAAAACATTAAGTCATTTGAGATAGAGATTAATAATTGTAAAATAAATCCGAAGTTACTTTATTCGTATATTAATGAGAAAAAATTAATAATCCATTAAAAACAGCGACGGAAAAATTGTCACTGATCAAATGGCTATTGCTGAAAAATTTAATAAATATTTCTATTTTTTATATGTAGAAGATAAAGATATAAACAAAAATATTGAAAACTGTCAACTAAACACGATATTAGAAGCTATATCAAAATCAATTGGAGTTGATTTATAACATCTTTTTGTTCTAAAATAATGCATTTCATCAATTTCATATCCTCTTTATTTAATATTTAAAAAATCTATAGAAGATGGTACTGTACCTGATATTTGGAAGAAGGCTAATATAACGCCTATATTGAAACAAGGGAGTAACTTGAAACCAACAAACTACAGACCAGTATCTCTGACGTCAATATCATGCAAAATATTAGAAAGAATAGTTGATAATATAATCAAGCATTTAATAACAAACAAGCTATTAGCAAAAGAACAGCATAGCTTTCTAAAAGGTAGGAGCTGCACAACTTATTTACTAAATCTTTTTGTAACCTTGACAAGCGCAAAATTATACGTTTTGTATACCAACTTTCGAAAAGCATTCGACAGAGTATCACACATAAAATTATGTGTTAAGGTTTATGCCTCAGGTATTGTTGGTATGCCTCTTAAATGATTCGAATCATTTTTATCGAAAAGGAAACAACGAGTGGTGATGGATAAATGCAAGACAAATTGGGTTGATGTATTAAGTGGAGTACCACAGGGTTCTGTACTTGGCCCACTCCTTCTCTTGATATTCATAAACGATTTACCAAGCAAACTTCTTAATAAATGTTGTTTGTATGCCGATGACAATAAATTAATCGTTCCTATTTATACCGAGGTTGATTCAAAATTACTTCAAAATGACATAAAAAAACTAAAAAATGATCTGTTGAATGGAAACTGGGTTTGAATTTTGAGAAATGTAAAATAATGCATTTTGGATATTCTTATAGATATTCTTATTTCATGATAAAATGATGGTGAACTAAAAGAAATTGAAAAATATACTCTTGAAAAATATTTAGGTTTTTATACATCCAAGTGTTTGAAATGGGAAAGACAAGTAAGGAATACTGCCAGTAAAGCAAACAATATTAAATAATACTTTTTTACTTTTAAATAATACTTGCAATATTAAATAATACTTTTAGATATAAAGATAAGTACCTCATGAAAATGTTTTATTGCACGTACGTTAGACCTTATTTGGAGTTGCGATTCAAGCTTGGAATCCCTATTAAAAAAAAGATATCAAAGAAAGATTAAAGAAGAGCAACTAAATTGATACCATAATTAAGATATCTGAGATATAATCAAAGTTTAAAAATATTAGATTTAACAGCTTTAGAAGTTCGAAGACTAAGAAGTGACCTTATACTGCAACATAAATTATATAAAGGTTTTGAATGTATTGATATGAAGATACAAATGCAGATACAAATGCATTCAATCAATACGCTAGGTCCAACATCCAATATTAGAGGTTATAAACATCGTGGTAAATTAGAGTTTGTTAAAAGTTGTGTAAGTAGACAACACTTCTTTACAAATAGGGTTATCTTTGGATGAAATAATTTACCAGAATCGGTAGTGGAGTCTACATCAGTCAAAGAGTTTAAATCCAGACTTAAGCTGATTATGGATGGTTATTGTATTGCTGTGAATAAAAACAGTTACAATAACTATTGTATTTTTTTTATTTTCTAGCAATACATTTAAACTCTAACACTGTTGTATTGTATTGCTGGTATAAAAAAAAATTACAATAAGTACTGTGGTGTATTGTATTACTATTTCAAAATCTAATAGCTTTTATATTTTATAGTATTTGGTTTCTTTTTTCACGCTTTAATACTATTTGGGCACTAGAAAATTTAGAGGTGCTCGTGACGCTCGTTTTCATGAGTCATTTATATAATTAAATTTTATTTATTTTGAGCAGTGAGGTGAAGCCGGTAAAACCATAGATGTATCTATATTACGTAAACTTAATAAATATTAAGTTCAGGGGCGCTCATGGCACTCGTTTTTAGCAACCATTTACACATATAAATTTTATTTATTTGGAGTTCAATAATATAACTGTTTAAATAATAATTTATTTAGATTTAACAACAATAATATTTATGTAAAATCATGCAAATATATAAATATATATGCTTGTGATTAAATAATTATTTACTTTGCGAAGTGAAATTATTTTTTTTAAATTTTGTCTAAACTAATTTTGACATGTTTCACCAGATGATGAAGTCTAGTTGATTAAATTGATGAAGACTAGTTGAATTAATACATAACGCGCGTGAAAAAATATATATTTTATTAATATATCTAACCGCTTATGTGAAATAAATTACAGCGTTATGGAATCAGAGAATCATTAAATTGCGTAATTATTAATTAGATTGTTTAAAAATGTGAACTACTTTTGTTTTGTAAAATATTTTCTACATTTTCAGATTGTTTTCACCTACCAGACCGTACCAGTAAATTTTGTGAAGGTCATTTTTGAAAAATGAGGCAGTTTAGAACACCAAATAACTATTGTTCTTGATTAATGTAACAAAATTCTTTTATAACTTTGCAACTAGATATCTAGTTACTTTATGAAACACATACAGCCATAAAGCCTTAGGTAAACAAAAGATAAAGTTATATTAGAGTAAGTGTGAGTAGAGTAAGTTTCGAAACAATTGGATAGGTTCTTAATGTAAAAGCAAATAACTAAGTGGAAGAAATGGAATTAATTGATCATTTCTATCTCCAATAGTAAAAAAAAGACAAGTCAGATTAAACTCACTTTTATAGTACTATATAAAGTTTGCAACGAGGACAAGTGATTTTCAGTTAACAAAATAGAAAAAAAACAATAATTATATGTTAGTTGTACCCTATTTCTAGGTCACATATCTTGAAGACTGTCAAAACATTTATTAAATTTTAACATTAAAATAATTTTTTTAATTACAATACAAATATATTGTAATTGTATTATAAAAACGAATTACAACACAATATTTATTGTTATTGTAGTGGGTCATTACAATACATTTTTTTTCAGATATTGTTATTGTATTATGAAGATGAATTGCAATACAATATTTATTGTTATTGTATTACAGTATTACAATAGTTGTAAATCACAAGTATTGTTATTGTTTCTAAATTAAGTTAATACAATAACAAAAGTTATTGTTACTGTTATTGTTTTCGTTACAATTACAATAGTCCTAACCCTAATTATTATATCCGAAGTTTAAAAAACATTTTGAAATCTTTAGTAATTTTATTGAAGAAACTTGTAATCTTTTTAATATAATTTGCCTAACAGAAACATGGTGCAGTTTGGATGACGTAAATTCTTTTACCAATTTTGAACTGCTGGGTTTTAATGTAATTTCATAAGCACAAAAAACAAATAAGCGTGGCGGAGGCGTTCTTGTTTATGCTCAAAATAACTTACGATATTCTACCCGGCATGACATGAGCATCTCTGATGCTGATAAAAAGGTTTTAACAATTGAAATTTTAAGCAATAAAATAAAAAATAAAATTCTAAGTTTTTGTTATCGCCTACCTTCAGATGAAATTAAAAATTTTACTTCGTTTTTAATTAATGACGTTACTAAAAAAAGATAATATTATTAAATGGTTTTATAACGGCATTTATGAAAATGGTGCGATTCCTTTGATTCAAGTGCCTCTTTAATTGATAATATTTTAACCACTGATGTTTTTAACTAATCCTTAAAAAAGGGATTACTATAAATAACATATCTGATCATTTTCCTATTTTCTTTTCTATAAATATAGATAATAAATTTAATCCTAATGAAAAACAAAAAAAAAGCGCATTTTTACAAATGAAAACCTTGAATCTTTTAAGGAACAATTATCTCTAATTGATTGGAACATTATTAACACCTCTGATAATACAAACTTAGTTTAAAACTTCTTTTATAATACTTTTTTATGATATTTACGACACTAATTTTTGCGGATGTCTTCTTTCTATGATATTTACGACGCTGGGTTTGCGGATGTCTTCGAAAATGAAACAAAATTTATACATTAATTACTTATAATGTAAAATAAATGAAAATAAAATTAACTATAAAAATTACGCAAAACTTTCTAAAAACCTCAAGAAAAAAAAAAAAAAAAAAAATTAAATTTACCAGATAAATATAAAAAATATTTTAAACGCACTTGGTTTACAATAAAAGAAATTACTGGCAGCAAAAAACGTATATCTCACTCTTTGCCAAACACGGTTAAATATAATAATGAATTTTTATATGATAAAAGACAAAGTACAAAAGAATTTAATAAATATTTTGTGTCTGTAGGACCAAATATTGCCAAAGAATTCCTATAGCTAACAGTTTAATGAATGATCTATGTTTTCCTCTAAACTCTTACTTGAACTCTTTTGAATTATCTTTCGAAGAGTTTAAAATTGCCTTTAAATGTTAAAATATAACAAAGCAGCAGACCCTGATGGTATTAATGGCAACATTATTATAAGTTCATTTGATGTTTTAAAAGAGATACTCTTTAAGATTTCTTCAAAATCAATTAACACGGAATTTTATCCTCAAGTTCTAAAGTTAGCAAAAGTCATACATAAGGTGGTGACATAGAAAATATAAGTAAATATCGTCCAATTTCACTACTTTTTGTATTCGCTAAAGGTTTAGAAAGAATTTTGCACAATAAAGATTATAATCATTTTACTATAAACAATTTATTATACAGCAATCAGTATGGATTAGAAAAAAAAACAATTTTACTTAACATGCCATTCTACAGTTTACAAGAAATATATCTGGCTCATTTGAAAATTCTCAATTTACTTTAGCTGTTTTCATTGATTTGGCGATCAATGAAAACACCTAAAGTTTACAATGATCGCCAATGAAGTTTTTGGTACTATTGATCACGAAATTCTTTTTGAAAAGTTGGAGTAGTACGGAAATACTGGAAATATATAAATTTGATTCAAAATTTACCTAAACAATCGAAAACAATTTGTTTATGTGTATGATAAGGTATCATCAAATTTGTTAAATATTTCATGTGGAGTTCCTCAAGGATCCATATTAGGATCTCTTCTACTTCTAAATTATATTAATGATTTATCAAAAGCTTCAAACTTTATGACAATTACGTTTGCTGATAATTCTAACTTATTTCTTTTTCACGATAACATTTTTATACTTTTTAGAAACATGAACATTGAACTAGTCAAAGTTTCTGAGTGGTTTAGGTTAAACAAACTATCATTAAATATTGATAAAACTAAATTGATTCTTTTTCATCTTTATAGTAAAAAGCACCAGCTGCCTAGCAACTTACCTTTTTTTTAATTGATAACATAGTTATTAAAAGAGTTCTAGTGACAAAATTTTTAGGTTTGTACATCGATGAAAATCCTACATGGAAAAGCCACATTGCTAACTTGTATAGTATTGGCATTTTATACAAAATAAGAAACGTTCTTGATAAACATACCTTAACTAAATTATTTTTTGTTAATTCATTGCCATGTTAACAACGCAAACATAGCTTGGGGTAGCACTTATAAAAGTAAACTTTAACCTCTCTAATCAGCAACAGAAGCATGTAGCACGCCTTATAAATTTTTAGGACCGTTTTGCTCACGTCAAGTCTCTTTTATATGATATGAAAGCACTCAATATATAAGAATTAAATGCTTTTAATATTCTTTGTTTTATTTATAAACAAAAGAGACCCTCCTATAACCCGTTTTTTTTTATAACTTTTATTTACAAAAAGATAGAAATAAATATATTTATGGAACGATAATTTAATTCGACAACCATTTTTTCTAACTAATTTTGGAAAAGTTTTTATTTCATTTCGCGGAACATTTTTCTGGATAGTATAGTTCTAAATACTTCTAAAGATTTTTCTCAAGAATGAATATTTGATTCTTTTAAACATTATATATATATATATATATATATATATATATATATATATATATATATATATATATATATATATATATATATATATATATATATATATATATATATATATATATATATATATATATATATATATATATATATATATATATATATATATATATATATATATATGTATGTATATAAGGAAAATAAAATAAAAAAGAATGGATGTATGCGTATCTGCCAATATATGTATGTAGGCTACGTTTGGAGGTGAACCATCCTTTGACAGAGGCTTGGCGTTTTTGTTGTCAGAAGCGTAAACGGAATTTTGGTAATTTGGCTTAACACACAGCGATAACCATTGCATGGCTATCTAGATTCTTTTCGCACAACCTTTTGAAATGTATTATATTCAGTCTGAAATGAGAATATTTTGATTATATTCAGGGATATGTTGTGAATAAATAATAGCGATTAATAAGATTCAGTGATTACTTTCGACAAATTAGATTCAGTGTGCGCAAGAGATTTATTTAGAAAATTATGGACATTATTGTTTGTATGAGTCAGCTATTCGGAAGACACAGTAATTTGATTGATGCAAGCCGCAAACACCATAACAAAAGGAAAAACCCATTAAAACAAAAAATAAAACAAAAAAACGTTATAATTTCTTTAATAGCGATTTTTCTGTGACAAGATGAGATGGTCTTCTTTGAGTATCCGCGATCTTTATAACTTGACTTTTTAACTTTTGTTTATTTTATATTATTTGTATCTATATCATTATTACTGTAATAAAGCACAAATATATCTATATATATCTATATCTATATATATATCTATATCTATATCTATCTATCTATTTCTATATCTATCTATCTATCTATCTATCTATCTATATATTTATATATATATATATATATATATATATATATATATATATATATATATATATATATATATATATATATATATATATATATATATATATATATATATATATATATACAACTTTTGTTTATTTTATATTATTTGTATCTGTATCATTATTATTGTAATAAAGCACAAATATATCTTTATATATCTATATCTATATCTATCTATCTATTTCTATATCTATCTATCTATCTATCTATCTATCTATCTATCTATCTATATATATATATATATATATATATATATATATATATATATATATATATATATATATATATATATATATATATATATATATACATATATATATATATATATATATATATTTACATATAGAAAAAACAACTTTCATGGGACTAATAGTTTCATGCCAATACGGCAATCATCAGCCATTTACTGTATCAAAAACAAACAAACCGTTAATAAAATTACAAAATACAGTGAAGCGACATCTGACGTCTCTATACAGACAAAAAAAGAAAACACCTTTACACATTTTTATTTTTCGATGTAACTGACTTTTACCTATCGATTAATGTAAAACTACTTAGCGACGCAATAGAGTTTGCTGGTCAGCACCTAGTTATAAATCAAGAAGATAGGAAATTTATTATGTACGCGAGAAAACCTTTAATCCTTACCAATGGCGATTCTTCGATTAAAAAAAACGGAGAATTGTTTAATGTAACTATAGGTGCTTATGATGGTGCTGAAGTATGCGAATTAGAGAGAATTTTTATCTTGCACCAACTATCTTAATATTACAACGGGAA
The DNA here is from genome assembly GCF_022113875.1 of Hydra vulgaris. NCBI lineage: Eukaryota > Metazoa > Cnidaria > Hydrozoa > Anthoathecata > Hydridae > Hydra > Hydra vulgaris. Next base: position 39,750,197 of record NC_061162.1, on the reverse strand, counting down.
GGAATTAGGTTTGTACCGGGATGACGGTCTAGCTATATTTAAAAATCGTAGGGCCAACAAATGGAAAAAATAAAAAAGCATTTTGTTAAAATTTTTAAAAGCAATGGTCTCCATTTATCTCTCAGCTGTAATATTAAAGTTGTCAATTACCTCGACTTAACACTAAATCTTAACAACAGTACCTTCCAACCTTACTCAAAGCCCGATAACACTCTTAATTATATTCACGCCGACTCTAACCACCCTCCGTGTATATTAAAAAGTCTACCGCGAACAATTGAACAAAGATTGTCTACTGCATCTTCAAACAAAATTTTTTTTGAAAAAGCTGTTTCTCCTTATCAGGATGCATTAATAAAATCGGGTTTCTCATCCAAGCTCAAATATCAGTCAGATATAGTTCCCACTAAAAACAAAAATCACAAACGAAACATTATTTGGTATGATCCCCCGTATAGTAAAAATGTTGAAAGAAAAATTGGAAATCTTTTTTTAAAAATAATTGATACAAGCTTTCCTGTTGGTCATTATTTACACAAGATTTTTAACAGAAACACCATTAAAATTAGCTACTCGTGTATGCCGAACGTTAAATCAGTCATTAATTCGCATAATCAAAATATTTTATACAATCATGAAAAAACAACAACAAAAACTTGCAACTGCATTAATAAATCTACCTGCGTTATGAACAACCAGTGTCTAAGTAAGAACATTGTGTATCAAGCTACTGTTTCATCCAATAAACCAGATTACACAGATAAAGTTTATATTGGTATTAGCTAGACCCCTTTCAAGTTAAGATATGCAAACCATTTAAAATCTTTTAATTTAATTAAGTACAGCAATGATACGGAGTTATCTAAAGAAATTTGAAAACTTAAAGAAGAAAAATTTTTGTTTGTTACTAAATAAAAAATTATCAAGCGCTGCCAAACATATAATCCTTCGTCCAAAATTTGCAATCTTTGTCTTAATGAAAAGTATTTTATTTTAACCCATACAGGGGAAAACCTGTTGAACTAAAGGAACGAGTTGGTTTCAAATTGTAGGCATAAAAATAAATTCCTTCTTTCGTTTTATGATACTGGTGATTAGCTGATTTATATAAGATTTTCTTTGACGTTTTTTTTTTTTGTCTCTATAGAAACGTCAGATGTCGCTCCACTGTATTTTGTAATTTTATTAACGGTTTGTTTGTTTTTGATACAGTACATGGCTGATGATTGCCGTATTGGCATGAAAGTATTAGTCCCATAAAAAGTTGTTTTTTCTATATGTAAAAATTTAAACTTTTATAAGGCTTAATAATATTCAAGATCGTTCAGCTTTACTATATAATTCAGTTTGTCATTTTACTTATGCATGATATATACCTGATTATATATACCTAACTATTAATCAAATTACTTTATATATACCTAATTAAATATACCTTTTTAATTAAATATACCTAAGTTAAATTACTAATATAATTAAATATACCTAAATAAGATTAAATATACCTAATTATGTAGACAATAATAGTAATAATAACAATAACAATAACATTAGTAATAGCAATAACATCAATAAAAATAATAATGATAATAACAATAACAATAATTACAATAATAAATTATAATACTAAATTTTAAAGAGCTTAAATTCCATTTCAAAGACAAATCAAAATAGGGTAAAACTATTTTATTTCAAAAAAAAGGACCGCGATAAAAAGTAATTAGTTGTTCAAATTTAGTTTCGCAAAATACTTTCTCTTAGAGAAACTTTTTCCATTACGAAAATTGTTTTTGTTTATGGGTTTTGAATTATAATGGTTTATAAATACGTCAGGAGAAATATGATTTTTACAATTAAACAAAAAACGTAATATAATATAAACATTTAGATTGTATACATTAAAGGCTTTCATTTTTCTCAGATATGGTTTTGAATTTGAAAAATAGTTTACCAAACTAATTAAGCAAGCTGCGTGATTCTGATGCTGATAAAGAGATTTAAGTTTAGTTTTGCGCGCTTTTTCTCATATAATATTTGCATGATTTAAATGGCGGTTAATAAACGAATAATTTAATTGTTTTAATTGTTGTTTAAATTATATATTTCTAATTTTATATATAATTCCAATACTTTTAGCAACTTTCATAGAGGTGTTACCAGTAAGCAACAATGGAGGTGTTACCAATTTGTTGTTTTGATGATTTCTAGGTTTTTGTCTACAACAGAAAAACTCCAATATGCTTTATAACATTATTCTTTTTTTAGTATGAGATACTTTTACTTTTTTAGTAATAAGCTTTTTTTTTCTGGATACTAAGTAAAAAAGTGTCCATTTTGTTTTATCAATATTGAAAAACAATTTGTTTTTTAAAACAGTATAAGATTTTATTTAATACTTGTGCCATATTATTAAAAATTGTATTTAAGTTTTCATATGATTGGAATAGGTTTGTGTCATCATCAAAATTTATAGTGGTTAAATTAAGGTCATTTATATAGATTAAAAATAACAAGGACCCTTCTATGGATCCGTGTGGGACATTACGTTTTAAATTTATAAATTAAGACGAAGAGGAGTATTTATATCAACGAACTGCTTACAAATACTAGGATTGCGTTTAAATCAGCTTAGAGACTTATTTCTAATTCCATAGAGACCTAATTTTTGTATTTAAATGTAACGATCTGCGACAAAAGCTTTAGACAAATCAATGAATACTCCTAGTGTAAAATAAGAACATTTAAAAAAATGAGAAATGCTGCGTGTTAGTTGGAGTATGGCGTGTATTTTTTTATCTGAAAGCTGAATTGATTATAATATAAAAGTTTAGTATCAACTAAACAATAGTCGACTCCGTTATATATAATTCTTTACAATATTTTAAAGAGAACTGGAAGAACTGAAATAGTAAGATATTTTATAATGTTGGTATGATCAACTGATTTAAAAATAGGAAATGTTTTTGCTAATTTTAGAGTCTGGAAAGGATCCTTGAGCATAGATGCTTCACAAATTTTAGAGATTATATATTTCAATACGTCAAAGGAGTTTTTTAAAACAATTATCTTATTTCTTTTCAATTTTTTAAATGCTGCTTCAATTTCGCTTTATTTTAGGTTTGAAAAATTTAAAGTTGAATTAGGTGATGTTATAAATTCATAAATTAATTTGTCATTAAAATAAGAAATTTTATTTGATACGCCTTTTCCAATTGAAGAAAATAAGAATTTTTAATTTAAAAGCAATTTTATAAGGGTCATTTGATAGTTTGTTTATATATTTTATAATTTATTATATATAGTTGATAGATATATTTATTTATTTATTTCATTTTGTACTAATATTGTACTTTCCTAGTTTCTCCCGTAATCTCTTTCGTTAATTTTTGAATCTGCTGTTTTAATTGCTGATTTTTCTGGTCATAACCCCATTTTTCATATTGCACGTGGTATTCTATCTAATAGTGATAATAAAAAATGTCTTGTCACTAAAAGAAACCTTACTAAAAAAAATCTCGATAATTTAAAAAACAAACTATTTGAGGAGTCCTGGAAAATGTATACTCAGCTAAGGATTAAAATCAGGTGTTTAAAAACTTTACGTTTACGTTTGAATGTAATTTTTGATACAGCCCCATAAAAAGATTTGAAGTAAAAAATAAAGAGTTAAAAAATCCATGGACGAGTAATCTTATATAATCATCTAAACAAAAGCAAAAACTTTATATAAAATGTTTGAAATGAAAGAATGAAGCGAAAGATACTAGACAAGCTAAAATATTGTGTTATTCTAAACTGCTAAATAAAGTTAAATTAGAAATAAAAAAATATGGTTCATTATAAACAAAGTAATTGGCGGGAAAAAAAAGAAATCCTGTAGCATACCTCAACAAATATTTTCTGATAATAAATACATTACAAATAAATCAGATATTTACCATGAACTTAACAAACACTTTGTAAATATTGGTCCCAGTCTAGCTTCAAAAATAGTGATGTCAAATAAGAAGTTTGATGAATTTATTGGACAAAAACCCCTCGTGGATATCAAATAAAAAAATATCCTATAAAGAATTTAACAAAGCTCTGACTGAACTTAAGCGAAAAAAGTCATGCAGATAAAATGACATTACTTGCAATGTCTAATACTAGCAATACACGTCATTAAATGTTATAGAAAACTTTTATTTCATCTAATATTGACTTCTTTTGAACATAGTACTTTTTCTAATACGTTAAAAATTTCTAAAGTCAATTCTGTTTATCAAAATGGAGATTGTAATAATATGTCTAACTACATTCCAAATTCCTTGCTTCCAGTGTTCTCTTAAGTTTATGAAAAAGTCATCTACAATCGAATTTATTATTACTTGAAGTTAAACAAAATTTTATATGAAAACTGATTTGGTTTTCAAAAAAGTTGCTCAACAGAATATGCTATCATTGAAGTTACTCAAAAAATATTTCAATTTTTTGATAAATGGGATCATGTACTGGGAGTATTTATAGACCTTTTAACGGCATTTGAAACAGTCCACAACATCTTACCATCAAAAAAAACATTATGGTATCAAAGGACTAATGTCTAAATGGGTAAAAAATCTGAGTAACAGAAAGCAGTTTTAAAAATAAACTAAGAATCAAGTGTTCTTGATATTGAAAATAGGGTCTCTCAAAGCTCAATTTTAGAACCGTTATTGCTTTTTAATTTACATCATTGATATGCATAAAGCATCATCTATAGTATCTTAATAAGGTATGTTGATCACACAACTTTGTTTTGTAATCATAGTAATTTAAAATTAATGTTCTGAACAATAAATACTGAACTGAAACACAATTTGTAATCATGTAGTAGAGTACAACAAAAAAGTAAGATTACATTTAGTTCAGCAAGCGTTTAAGAGTACAGAATTTGGGGTAGGAGAGAAATTTTCTTTGTCTTTTGACGAATGGACGTCAAAATTGAAATCGACGCTATATATATATTAACGTTCATGGAAAAAATTCTCAGTTTTGGAGTTTGAGTTTAATGCAAATAACAGGGTCAATGCCAGCAGAAAAGTGCATTAAACTATTAGAAAAAAAACTTCAAAACCATTTTCTTGATCTACACGGTGACATTGTAACTATAATGACCGACGTATCTAGTGTTCTGAAAAAAGTTGGAGGCTGCTGGCTACAAATCAACAGTTATGTTTTGCCCACGGCATACAACTTGCTGTAATTGATGTTCTTTATAAAAAAAGAGAAATCAATGCAAATCAGCCACAATTTGAAAATGAATTTTTTTGACAGTGATTTATCCGAGAATAAGGATATTGAGGAGGATTTATTCGGCTACAATCATGGATCTTTAAGATCTAAAATTGAACTAAACGAAGTTCATTATGGAACACCCTTACGGAAATATTCCATGGAAAACCCATGGAATTCATGAAAATTGAAATCCCATAGAATTTCCATGGGTGAACCGTGGTTTTTTCTCATAGCTTATGCTGCGCGCTTGTAAAGATGGCGTCATAGCTCGTCGAGTTACAATTACTTTTAACTTGAGTAAACAATACTAACTGCATTCTTCCGTTTTTCTGTGTTTAATAACTATAAATTATATGTTTTTTATAATGCATCACAATTATATGATTCAAACTAAACATACAGACATAAACAACTAGATATATTTATCATATTATAATGCATTATAAAATGGATTATTTTTAATTATATTTAATTATATATCATTTATGCATATACTTATTTTAACTGTTTCCAGTAGCTTTGCTTACTTTACATATTTTGCAATAGTATAGCAAGTATCCCTTAGTAATAGTATAGCAAGTATCCAATTGCAAGTATGCAATAGTATAGCAAGTATCCAATAGTATAAATAGTATCCCTTACGGAAAATTTCTATGAAAAAACCCATGAAAAAATTTTTTTAATGGGAAACCCATGAGTTTTCCATGGGAAATTCATGAGTTTCCTATGGGAAACCCATGAGTTTTCAATGAAAACCTATGAGTTTTTCATGGGAAATCCATGAGCTTCCCATGGAAAACCCATGAGCTTCCCATGGAAAACCCATGAGTTTTCAAGGGAAATCCGTGAGTTTCCCATGAAAAATCCATGAGTTTTTCATGGAAGTGTTCCAAATACCATAGATATTCAATGATTTTCCATCCATGGAAGAAACCATGGAATTTCCATAGATATAAGGAACACCTTTCCAAGGAAAACTCATGGATTTTTCATGGTAAAAAAAGCATGATTTATTTTCAACTTTTTTTGATCTAATGTTATTTGAATTGTCATATTAAATCATAAAAGCAAATTTTATCACACTAATATTATTGAGTTCTCTTAATCTATGGAATTGCTTTCTCTGAATTAAATCAATAAACAAAATAAAAATTAAATCTTGTTAAATCCTACAAATCTTTGAAAAATAATAGCTTTAATGCACATAAAACATCAAAACTTGACTTTCCCACAAAATTTAATGCATGCATATGTATAACATACTGAAAATAAATGAAACAAAAAATTACAAGTAATATAATACTATAAGTGATATACATAGTTATAAACAATTGAAATATATCAAGAAAACATTTTTTACAGAAAATAAAACAGTTTACTTGCTTATTATTTTATATTAACTATTTGATAAAAATAGTATATATAAATTTGATAACATCAAGTTTTAACAAGTTAAAAAGAACCATAAATACAATATTTTTAATTCAAGAAGACATCAAGCCTATTTATAAGTGTGACTGCACTGTACCTGTAGAAACAGGTAGATGTCAAACAATGTACCATTCACATTTTGATATTCATTATTTTTTTCATCGTAGTTAGTCTCATTCTCCATTTCACCAATCTAGACAATACATCAAACAACTATCATACACATTCTAACTAGTTTTCTTTATTTACTAAATCATTTTACTTATAATTATTATCTATTATAATTTACTTTATAATTAGGCATTGTACACAATTATGAATGTTGCCAAATGTTAGGTAACACTTATATAGAAAAAAGTAGCAATGAATATATTATTATTTATAAATAACAATAATTAGATTATTACCTCTTTTTTGCCTAAGCTATCTCCATTATGTACAACATCGTTTATATTTCCAGTCAAACATTCCTGCCTATGATGTAACTTAAGCAGCAACATATATTATATTACTTATTTATTTTTGTAATAAAAAAAAACATACTTTTTCTTCTGAGCTGTCTGCATGATGTACAACATTATTTACAAATCTGTTTTCTTCACGTCCTTACCATCTTTGTATATATTATAAAGCACGGGGCTTGATAATGAACGGCTAAATAAATAAATTAAAAATTTATACTGCCAGTCAAACCTGGCTGCTAATAATGTAGTAATTTAAATGAAATGATAAGGTTATAATGAAAAGATTAATACACATATATAAATTTTACCTGCATGTTAGTGACATTTATATAGAACAAGGCAGCAACAAATATAGTATAACTTATAAATTTTAATTTTAAGTAAAAACTTACTTCTGTCTGAGCTGTCTGCATGATGTACAACCTTATTTATATTGTCTCTTAAACTTACCTGCTTATAATGCAGTAATTTAAATAAAATGATAAAGTTAAATAAAAAGAACTTATGCACACACCATTAAATTCAAAAATTTATTATATTTTTTATTTACTATTTAAAAAATAACAAATATAATAAATATGTAATTTATAAAGTATAGTAATGTAAAAGCATAATAAATATCAAAGTGTGTGTATAAATAAATTTATTTTAACTAAAGACGAGCACTTTACCTTAGTTAAATATAAACAAATAAAAATAATTGTATTATAACAATTATTTTTATTATTTATCAACAATCCTACAGCATGGTTTTGTAAAAGGCAAATTTTGTACCACAAATCTGCTAGAAACTCCCGACTTTATTTCCTCGAGCAACAGCAATGGTTTACCTGTTAATGTAGTAATGTTTGACTTTGCTAAAGCTTTTGATAGTGTTCCTCACAAGAGACTCTTTGCTAAATTGAATGCATATGGTATAAATGGGTTAGCTCTAAAATGGATGGAAGCTTTTCTAAGTAACAAAAGACAAAGAATAGTTCTTGGTGAATTTGTTTCTAAGTGGGTTGAAATATTTAGTGGCGTGCCACAGGGCTCTGTTATTGGACCGTTAATGTTTATTATATACATTAATGATATGCCAAGTAAATTAATAAATAAAACCAAATTGTTTGCTGATGAAACCAAGATATTGTCCAAGGTAACTTTAAACGAGTGTGCCTCAAGTCTGCAGAGGGATTTGGATGTATCATTTAAATGGACAGAAGACTGGCTTTTAAAGTTCAATGTTGATAAATGCGTAGTAAAGCACTATGGAGTAAACAACAGGAGGAACCCTCTATATATTAATGGCATAGAGTTACCAGAATCAAACAGCGTAAAAGATCTAGGTGTAATATTTTCTAAAAATCTCAAGTGGAAAGATCAATTTATGTCTGTAACAAATAGTGCAAATAAAATGTTAGGTCGAATCAAAAAATCATTTTTAAGATTGGACTGTTATTTACTTAAATCACTCTATGTAACCTTTATTCGTCCTTTTCTAGAATTCTTAGTTCCAGTATGGTCCCCGTATCAAAAAGGTGACTGTAAAGTAATTGATCAAGTGTAGCGTCGAGCCACCAAACTGATTAAATCAATTAGGTGTTTCAGTTATAAAGATCGACTAAAATTTTTGAAATTGACAAATTTAACTAAGCGAAGAGAAAGAGGTGATATGATCCAACTATTTAAAACAATGAACAATGTAAATATAACAGAGCATAACTTACAAATTATTCAAAATCATGTTAGGGGTCGCTGTTTCAAATATTATAGGGAAACAACAGAAAATCTGCCAAGGCATAATTTCTGTTATAATAGATCGGCAAACTTATGGTACTTATTGCCTTTAGAACTAGTCAACTCATCGTCTGTAAACTCTTTTAAAGCAGAGTTCGACTGTTGGACGAACAACAATCGATCGAAGCGGCTGTCACAGTGTGCTTAAAAGCACGCTCACTGGTCATTCCAGTTACAGCAATAAAGACTAATTAACTAACTAACTAACTATAATAAATAATAGTGTATTCTTTATAAACATTGCTTTTATATGCTTATATTTAACTATGACGTAAAATATTGTGCATTAATTAACTTCCCTTTCTGATATTTTTAAAACACTACCACAGTTTTTCTTCTCTAACTAAGTGGTTTTCGAAACATCCTTACAAGTTTCAAGTGGTTATTGGAACATCCTTACCACGTCCCTGGTAGTACCGCGCTCAACTTGTTTTTCTGCTCAGCGGCCTTGTTCATCAAGTTTCGTGTTTCAGAGTTATAGAGTTAAGAGAGGGTTATAACCACTATTAAGTAGCCTCTTCGTCTGGAGTGGCCTTCTCGGCCTTGAGGAGGTGAATAGTAATAATATAAAAAAAAAAAGTTAAATCCCAAAGATTACGTTTATATTTTTTCTGGTTAATTTAAACTCAATTTACAATTATATTTTGACATATTTATATTTTAAACTATTTTTAAAAATATTAAATGAATATAAAAACTGACAATGTTATAAACGATATAAACGATGAACAACGTTATTTATATTGCCAGTCAAACCTGTTGGCTTATAATGTAGTAATTTAAAAAAAATAATAAAGTAAATATAAAAGAATTTATAAACAATATTTATATTTCATTATTTACATATTCTAATAATTCTAAAGAAAAAACAACAACAAAATGATAAAAACAACTTAACAGAACTAAAATTGAATAGAACATTTATTATAAAAAAATGTTTTTTAATATATAATGAACATTTACCATACAATAAACTTTAAGCCTTTTTATGTAATCTAAGGCTATTATAAAAAAAAATAAAAAAGATCATACTAGTTATCTTTTGTACATTAGTTATCTAATCTTATTATCTTAGCTATCTAATCTTATCTGATATACTGCTTATATATTAATATATTAGATAAGTTTTATAATAATTATTATATTAGTTTTAATGTACATTAGATTACATTATGTACATTAATACACTAGTTATTTAATGTAGATTAAAACTAAACGTTTATTTGTAAACCAAATAATAATTACTTGGCAAATAATTTGCCAAGTAAGCATTAAAATTCAAACTGGTTTACTTGACATACTTGCTATACTGCATGATGTACAACATAAAGCTGTCTGCATGATGTTGTACATCATGCAGACAGCTCAGAAAAACAAGTAAGTTTTTTTTTTAATTACAAAAGTAAATATATAATATAATATTTGCCTTGTTCTATATAAATGTTTCTAACATGCAGGTAATATTTATTTATGTATTAGTTTGAATAAATCATTTTAACTAAGTTACATTATAGGCAGCAATATTTGACTGGAAATATAAACGATGTAGTACATTATGCAGATAAGGCGAAAAAGAGGTATCAAAGAGGTAACTTAGGCAAAAAAGGGGTAACAATCTAATAATTTTTATTTATAAATAATGATATATGCATTGCTACTTTTTTTTATATAAATGTTACCTAACATTTTGCAACATTCATAATTGTGTATAATGCCTAATTATAAAGTAAGTTATAATATATAATAATTATAAGTAAAATGAATTAGTAAATAAAGAAAACTAGTAAGAATGTATATAATAGTTGTATGATCTATTGTCTAGATTGGCGAAATGGAGAACGAGACTAACTACGGTCAAAAAAATAATGAATATCAAAATGTGAATGGTACTTTGTTTAACATCTACCTGTTTCTACAGATACACTACAGATGCATTTATAAATGGGGTTGAGGTTTTTATCATTAAACTTGAAGTTATTATCAAATTTATATATACTATTTTTATCAAATAGTTAATATAAAATAATAAACATTTAAATTGTTTTATATATATCACTATGTATATCACTTATATTATTATATTACTTGTAATTTTTTGTTTTATTTATTTTTAGTATGTTATACATATGCATGCATTAAATATTGTGGGGAAGTCAAGTTTTGATGCTTTAGGTGCATTACAGCTAATTTTTTTCAAAGATTTGTAGGATTTAACAAGATTTAAATTTTATTTTGTTTATTGATTTTATTCGGAGAAAGCGATCTCATACATTAAGAGAACTCAATAATATTAGTGTGATAAAGTTTGCTTTTATGATTTAATATGACAATTCAAATAACATTAGATCAAAAAAAGTTGAAAACAAATCATGCTTTTTTACCATGAAAAATCCATAAGTTTTTCTTGGAAAGGTGTTCCTAATACCTATGGAAATTCCATGGTTTCTTCCATTGATGTAAAATCATTGAATATCTATGGTATTTGAAACACTTTTCAATGAAAAAGTCATGGATTTTTAATGGGAAACTCATGGGTTTCCCATGAAAACTCATGGGTTTTCTATGGGAAACTCATGGATTTCCCATGGACTACTCATGGGTTTTCATTGAAAACTCATGGGTTTCCCATAGGAAACTCATGGATTTCCGATGGAAAACTCATGGGTTTCTCATGAAAACGTGTTACAAATAACCATGGTTTTTCCATGGGTTTTTTTTTTATGGGTTTTTTTATGGAAATTTTCCGTAAGGGCAGTCATAAAAAAGTACGCTAGGTGATAATAATATTTAGACGATCACCTACCAAGAAAGACGTCTTAAAAAAATATATTAAGGCTAAATTTGGAAAACAACTGTCTTTAATTGTGGATTGCAAAACGAGGTGAAGCATCCTTCTCTTAAAGCTTAAACGGTTTTTAAGGTAAAAAATTGAATACAAAAATCATTAATTGATATTTACACAGTGCAAGATAGTTATATAGTTCTGTCACATGATGATTTAACATTGTTATCAGACATTATTACAACTTGAGTTCCTATTAAAGCAACGGTTAAAGCACTTTGTCGCCGAGATTCTAACCTATTTACATTTAACATTGCTATTAATTTTATGCTTACAAAATTAAAAGATGCTGACAATGACACAAGCAAGGAAATGCATACAGCTTTAATGGCTCGTACACATGAACGCCGAATTGATATGAGTGGACTTCTGCAATACCTGCATAAAGGTCGAAGCTCCGTTGAAGTTAATGAAGAACTAATTACAGTGCCTTCTTCATATAAATGTCGAAAACTGTTGGTAGAATTGCTGGAAAGATTAAACGCTTCCAATCTTGCTTAAGTAAAAGCATTAGTTGAGTCTGATATGCTGGATTTTATTAAAGAACCTGAAACTGAAAATAACACTTTAAGTATTGAAGTGAAGTTTGATCGTGTAATTAAAAAAGCAAAATCACCGATGCAACCAGTTAGGCATGAAACACTGTTATCAAAAGTTTAAAAAGAAATGACATTATTTGAAAATGGTAGTACACGTGGTGATTATTTAGAAAGAGTTTGATCATTTCTAATGACAGTGAAACCAAAAAATGTTGAGGCTGAGCGGGCGTTTTCTTTCGCTGGACTGTTCAATAATAAAATTTGTAACAGGTTAAGCGATGAATCATTTTATTTTATCCTTAAATTATTATTACGTGAAAGATCTTCCATCTCGCTTAGTTTGTTTCTGATTTTTAATATTTTACTTTTATCTTTAACTTTGTTGTTAGGGTTGCATTTTGTGCTTCCTGAAGTCACACTTCAAAGCACACAAAACATGATACATTTCCTTATTTTTAATGAAATTTTTTAACAATATCATGTTTTTCTTGTGTGCATATAACGGTGTAATGCAAACAGCATCATTTGTAAAATATTTTTTTGTTTAAAGAGTGTACAGATTTTATTCTACTTAATACTATATAAATGCTGTATCTGTTTTTTAATCCTGGAATTAATCACGGTATCCAGGAAGTTTCTTAATCCCGGAATCCCGGGATTTAGAAAGACCTCAGGGATTGTAAACCTGACTAACTACATCTTAATTCATAAAACTGATCAGTCAATGTCTCTACCGTTAAAAATTACAGAACTGCTCATTAACAACATAACAATAAAACGGGAAAAATATGCAAAGTTTCTTGGTGTTCAAATTGATGAGAATTTATCATGGAGAAATCATATTAGACACATTGAATCAAAAATATCATCTGCAATAGATATTTTATATAAATGTTGCCCGCTTCTTGATTTCTGTTTAAGAAAAAACTTTTCTTTAGTCTAATTGACAGTAATCTCACATATGCTAATATAGTGTGGGCTAATACAACAAAATAAAATTAATCAAACTACAAGACTTACAAAACCATGTTTAGAAAAAAATATATAAATATAATGTTTGTTATTTTGCAAACAAGTCGGAGAAGTAATTACTTTTTGCATTTTTGCGGAGTTTTTCAAAGTTAATTTTATTTATTAAGTCAGTGGTTCCCAACCCGTAGTCCATAAACCCCTGAGGGTCCATGTGAACTTTTTTAACGGTCTACAAAACTAAATAATCTTAAAACTAAAGAATCGCCATATTTTTTCTATTCAGTTGGATTTAAGTCCGTAGATGAAAATTCAATGGGACAATTAATTGTATTTTCTAGGTATGTTTGCAATAACAATTTTAAGTAAGAAATTTATGTTCTCTTTTATTCTTGAAACAACAACATATACTATGATATTATATAACATGATATTATAAAAATTTTTAAACAGTTTTTCAATGAAAAATAATTACAATGGAAATATTTGTTTCGAATTACTACTTATGGAGCTCATGTCATGATGGATTGTAAGTCTGGATTGCAGATGAGAGTGAAAAAGATTGTTCTAAATGTAGTTGATGTACATTGTTTCACTCATCGACCGGTTTTGGCAACCAAAACTTTACCAGGTAATTTGAAAGCTGTATTTGATCAATTAGTCATATTGGTCATTAAAACTCTTAACACTCGACTTTTTAGAAAATTTTGCTCTGACCAAGATGCTAAACACAATAAACTGTTGTTTATACTTGAGCGTGATGGCTATCTGCTGAACATTTTTTGGAAAGATTTCCCAAGCTTAGTAGTTAAGTGAACTAAATTTTATGTTAAATGAAAAGTAGACTGGTAGAATTTTTTAAATTTATTGTTACCACGGCTAAGAATCACATCAAAATAACACTATTAGATAAGTTCTGGTTGAAAATGAGGAATTCATATCCGTTGCGCTCACGTTGCACTTAAAGCCCTTATTTCTTTTTTAACATCACATTTATGTGAAGCAGAGTTTTTAGCTATTGTATCTCTTGAAATTAAAAAAAAAAAAATAGACTCAGTATCGATGCAGATATTAGATGCACTCTGTCAAAAACTCAACCGAATTTTTAGATATTAATTGATGGTAATCAGTGCCAGAGTTCCCATAGACCTGCTTTTTCAGATCTTCACTAAGATAAAATACCTTTGTGTCTTTTTTTTTTTTAATATTTTAGGTGTAAATTTTTTACCTAATATCTTCCCCATTATCAACAAACCCACCCTGGTAACTTTCAAATCTATTACTGCTATTGATAATATATTAACAAACTCAATACAAGATACTTCTCTAAAATCAGGAATATTAAAAACAGATATTTCAGATCACTTTCCAATATACTTCTTTTTGTCACAAAATTTCAAAAAAATTAACAATTCAAAAATCTTACGTTATAAAAGAAGTCTCGATTAAGCGTCTACTGTAAAATTTGTGGACTTGCTAATGGCAACAAATTGGCAAAAGGTCTATCAAGAATGTAGTCTAGGTAACACAAACTCTTCGTACATTACTGCCAATCTGTGATTGGTTACTTGTAAATACTTTGTAGTTTTAAAATAAACATGTAAAAAAAAAAAAAAAAAAAAAATAGGTGTTCCAAGAAGTCCTTGCAGGCTTATCACAATGCACCGCGGAAAAGCATTTAATAAGAAGTTTACGCCTCCTTTCCAACCGATGTCGCAAAACTTGACCAGAGGTAGGGTTTGAACCACGGATCTTACGTTTCTGAGGCAAGTGCGCTACCACTGCGCCACGTCTGCTCTAATTGATAAACTTGCATATTTTTGAATAGTATATCACTAGACATTCCAGAAAAAAATGTTCTATAGAATTTTTTATAAACTTTTGAAACATATTGCCTATAGAAATTCTTTAGAATTTCTATAGAATTTCTATAAAATGTCTATTAATTTCTATAGAAATTGCTTTAAAACATTTTTTACTATAAAAAAAATGTTACATAGGAATTTTTATAGAAACAAACAGAGATGCTATAGAAATTCTATAGAATCCTACAAATTTCTATTAGCCATATGTTTCAAAAGTTTATAGAAATTCTATTGAACTTTTTTCTGGGATTCTAATCGAAACTTTAAATAAATACCTTAAATAAAGTATCACCCTGATGAATAAAAATAACATTAATAAAATTTTTACCTTGTAATAATTTTTAAAGCAAATGGGTCCATGACGATTTTATGATATATAAGATGGGGAACGAGTTAGAAAAGGTTGGCAACAACTGAGTTAAATAGTTATTTTTAAGCTTGACTGATTTAGATTTTAGGTATTTGGTATTTTAGTTTTTTGTTTCACTTTAAATGATTTTTTAAGTCTATTAGCTTTGGGATTATTTTACGAAAAGGAAAGTTTGCGTCATAAATGGTTTTTTGAAAAAAGTATCGTAAATCAGGTTTATATTATAATTGAAGTTAATATTGCTCCAGTTTTGATTCAAAGTTTGTTCCTTAAATAGTTTAAAGTTATTGTATGTTGTATGTTTATGTAGCTTAAAGTTATTGTATGTAAAGTATGTTGTTTACATCCTCTTTTATAGTTGTTTTCAGAGTCGTACTTTCGCAAGTACAACAAGTTTTTTTTCAACAAATTTTTTTTCAAAAAAAGTGTAAAAATAAATTTGATAAAGTTAATAAAAGTTTATTTTAAAAGTTAGAGCACAGGGTCCCAAATAGTTAAAGCTTTGGTTGTCTAACTCTTGAGATTTAATTTATAATTTGCCTTTTTAACAAAAAAAAGTGATTTGAGACATCTGTTTTAAGAATACTGTTTTATAGCAGCTCATTAAAAAAATCATTGATTAGAATATCATCAATTAAGGAAGATGAATGGTTTGTTATTCTTGTAGGTTTATTTATTATATTTATTGTTCCCGTTTTAAACAAATCGTTGTAAAATACTTCTTTGTTTTAGTTTTTATTATTTTCAAAACAGTTCATAATGAAGTTTCCTACTATGTTATATTTTTTCTTTTTTTGATTAATTTTTCTATTAAATCATGTTTTATAACTGAAGTGATGTTTTATAGCTGAAGTGATGTTTTATAGCTGAAGTGTTCAATAGATTTTTTGTTTATAACTTCAATAGTTAAAATCTCTTGATCTTCATCAATAACACTCATATCGCGTCTAATATTATAAAGGATATTTTCTTTTATAAAAGAAAGACATAAAAATGAAATATAATATAAAATTAAAGAAACTACATAAATGTATAATAGTACTTTTCCTCCTCGCCAAACTAAAGTATGTTTATACCTATGCTAAATGACAAGGCTTTGCAAAAATTTAGGATGGCGGAGGCTGGCAACAAAGGAAAACCATAAACGCTTGCCCACCCCCCCACCTCCATAAAAAAAACAAAAATCGTGAAGGCACTGATGTAGTAAAACTTTCAACTTTACAATCTTAAGATAAATTTAAATTTACCGATAGAATTTATATTTCGTATAAAAATATTGTAAGTTACAAAAGTTATGACCATAAAAAATTTACAGCACCTTTAGTTTTTATTATTTAATTTTATTTAGGTGCCCCAAGAAGTCCTTACGACCATATCACAAAGCACCGCGGATGAGCATTTAATTGGAAGTTCACGCCTTCTTTTTTACCGATGTCGCAAAACTTGCACAGAGGTGGGGTTTGAACCACGGATCCTATGTCTCTGAGGCAAAATGCCCTACCACTGCGTTACGGCTGCTCAATATATATGTAATAAAAAAAAAAACAGGTTGCTGAAAATATTTTAAAAAGGTTGAGGTAATAATCAATTTTATCCATGTCTTAATTGAGTCCCTGTCTTCTAATTTTTGTATATTGTATATTTTTAAAACAAGAAGCTTAGGTTTTTAATTTTATTATTATACACACTCACACGTACAGATATATATATATATATATATATATATATATATATATATATATATATATATATATATATATATATATATATATATATATATATATATATATATATATATATATATATATATATATAAATACGTAAAAATTAAAAATATATAAAAAGTAAAAATACGTTTCTTATGTACAAATATTACTTTTATAATCAACAAAAATCGGTTTACAATTAGCTGTTGTAGTTTTCATTCAATTAAATATTTAAGATTGAGATATTATTGTTAACTGCTCAGAATCGAAATTTTCATGCATTTTATTTCCAAATATTGTATAATGATTTTTATGATGGCATACTGACGAGTTAGGTGTGTTGCAATATTGAAATGTTGAGAAAACTTTTTTGGTATATAAAAACAACATATATATTTTTAAATAATAATTAATCAAGTACTACTTAATTATTTATCAATTATTAAAATAAAAGATAAACTTATTATTTTATAATTAAAATAAAAGAAAAATCTAACATATCAGTGACACTTGCAGGTGTTTAAAAAAATGCTGAAGAAAACGTTTTTGGAATAGAGAAAAGAAATGGAAGTAGTGCTTAAAAAAAAAATCAAATATTAGTTGACAACTGAAGCGCTAATACAAACATAATTAACTAGAATTTGACTATGTAAGCGGACTTTAAAACGGTGCACCCGAAACTCGGTAAACATTTACTTAGGAACATATTGAAATTTTGATATAAATCTTTATTTTTAAACTCACAATATCTCTATGTACTGCCTCATCTAACGTAGATCATTTCATGTTACCTTTAGAATCAAAAACAAATATCAATTTGCTTTTTTTGCAATAGTTGTTTTAGATACATGGTTGGCTGTTACGTTTTGTCAGTATATAACTGCTTGTAATACTCCTGTCTGTGCATAATATTCAATTTGTTGTGTTAAAGTTGATATTGGTTTATTATCTTATAACTTTCTTGTTATTCTTATAATTGCTATTATCATTATTATTTGCATTATCAATCCTATTTTATGATATTTACTTAAGATTAGTTTTTTTAACTATTTGTAAATCACCTCAATCTTAAAGATTTTTTTGTCGAAATATTTTGCTTGATTTGTCAAGTCGTAAACCCCAACCATCCAATGCTTTTCAACATTGTGACCCACATTATGTATAAAAAATTAGGATTTAGCAATTTCAACTATGTTTCCTGGACTTCCCAGTTGATTTACGGCTACAACATAAAAAACTATATATGAACAGTTGTCTCGAAAAGGCTGATACAATTGAACAGAAGTTAGTGCGCTAATCCCTATTAACTCAGCCGATGCATTAATAGGGACCTCTTAAAACCTATAACAACATAATTTTAAGTGAATCTCTTTTGCTTAAAGATGTTGAACATTAAAAAAAACCACTTCATATAGTCTTTGTCTTATTACAGCTGTTGCATCGCCAAATGTGTTTATCCTTAAAGAACAAATATCAAAAAAAAAACTAAAAAAACAAATCCAATTTAACTGGATTAGATTTTATTCAAATGTCTAATTTTTATAAAAGAAAATAATAGTTTAATTAAACTGTAGCTTGTTTACATTTTAAATATTATTCTAACTAGTTATGGCTTGTATTAAATACCACATGACTGATAATGATATAACTTTAATATGATATTTATAATATTATGCCATGAACCAATATATTATATGATTAAATGTGGTATTTACATTACTTACTTGACACCGCTTAAATCTTTGAACTGTCATTTGCTGCTCACCGGTACAACAGGAATTAGAAACAGGGATTAGTTTTTTTTAAAGGAGAAAACTTAATACCCTTTCTTCTTCAATTTTTTAAATAAATTCAGCTAGAATTTTGCTTGCACACAGCCCGCACATGTCATATACAATACGCACTCTTATCCTTATTTTTGTCTTAATACGAAAAGTTAATACGAAATATATTTGTATTAAATATGTATACAGTTGATCGGGCTTCATCTTTAAAAATCTCGAATACCTAATACGCTTTTATTACCTATTTTTTTGATTGAGTTGTATTTTCTATACGTGGTATTTTTGATACAAAATTTAAAAACAAAACTCTTTTTATAAAAATAATTTAAACATGTTTTTTGTTTAAGTTAACATTGTTAACATTTAGTTTTATACAAAAGAAATGGCATAAATACCGTAAATATTACCGTAATTTTTCTTCTCGCTTTTAAATTTCCTGATTAGGAATATTAAACTAAAAGAAGGAAATAAAATAATTGTACATAAAAACTTTTACAGATTAAAACTAAGAGCAAATACCAGTTTATTAAAATTAATGAAAAACAGTTTGAAGTTTTTATATTTTGTTAATATACTTTAATATTTAGTTAATTCTCTTTTTGTTTTAATTACATTTTACAAGCTTTTTGGCATTGATTCAACAAGACATTTGATTTGATCATTATCAATGATAGACCATGGTTTAATAACAGCTTTCCTGAAATCTTCTTTTTTTTAGTAAATGATCTAGTATCTCTTTTTTTAACTAATTAAGTCCCTAAATGTTCTGTTGGATTCAAACCAAGGCTCTGTGAAGAGGCCATTCTAAAATGTTTTTACCGTTTCAACAAAAACGGTTTGAGTTTTTTAGCAGCGTGTTTCGTATGATTATCTTTTTGAAACAAAAATTGTTTGCTAGTTTAATTTTTTTAGCAAAAGACTTTTTTTTTTAAGAATGGTTTTTTAAGAGCCATACATCAACTGAACCCTGCTTTATCAATTCAATTTCTAACGGATGTATGTGAAATTTAGTTTCATGTTAAATTTTTTAGATGATTTGCTATATTTTTTGCGGTTATTAACCGAATTAATTTTTATCATTCTTAAAATTTTTATATCATCTCTTAAAATTGTCTTTGGCTTCCGTCCTTGTGCAGTGCAAATTTCAAATGTTTCATTTTGTTAGTATTTCTTTACAATAGCTCCTACATTTGTAAATGGAATATTTGTAAGTTTTTCAACTTTTCTTATATCCGCGTATCTGCCATCTACCATCTACACTAACAGATACATTTCTAATTGTATCACCTTTCACAAACATTGGCGAATCAATTCGAATATTGTTTTTTATGCATTCTTGTGATGCTACTATATTGAACTCTGCGCAGCTTTTACATGAGCCACTTGGAAATTAGCTGTAATATTATTGTACGAACTTAAATTCATTGGTGGTAGCAAGTTCATTTCACTAAAAAATATTTTATACTGGTAATAATAAGACCTTTGCTTATTTCTTGAAATGCAACTGTTGCTCTAATGTTAACATCAAAGGTTTTTCTCCCCTGCTTATAAAAAATATCTTTTTTTTTTTTTTTTTTTAATTTTCCGTTTTTGTTACAATTAAAATCCGTAATATAATAACAGATACTCTTATTCTTTCAAAATTAAACCAGTTATAAATAAAAAAAATCAAAGACAAAATAATAAGAGTTAGTTATTCAAAAATAAATAAAAACGCAGAAAACTTGCAAAAGACCAGAAGTCTTATCATCAAGAACCGTTGTAATACTTATGTTTTTACAATATTAAATTCCTATAATAGTGTTAAAAGCAAAACTTAATTAACTTAGGTAAATAGTGTTAAAACCAAAAACTATCCAATGTAAAAAGACAAAAACAAAAAAACAAACAAACAAAAAAACAAAGCAGTTTAAAAGAAATCATTATTAAGATTTGTATACTTTGAAATATTCTTTTTTATTAGATTTTGAAAGCAATTTATATTGTTTAAACCTGGTAAATTACTATATTTTGCTAAGATTTTATTCCAGATATGCAGAACACGATACGTAATTTTAAATTGTTCTTGTTTAGTTTTGCACAAAGGTTCAATTAAGTCTGTTGTGCGTAAAGTATATTTAATGTTAGGTTTTATTTCATAAAGATTATTAAAAATTGAGGGGCATTGTTGAAATTTACTTTTGTACATGAGACATAAAATTTTATAAACGTTTATCTCGTAAAACATAAAAATATTCATAATTTCATATATATATATATATATACATATATGTATATATATATATATATATATATATATATATATATATATATATATATATATATATATATATATATATATATATATATATATATATATATATATATATATATATATATATATATATATATATATATATATATATATATATATATATATATATATGTTAGGGATATGACTTTTTTAACTTTTTATACAATTTAGACAACCCCATATTATTTTTGGATGAGTTTTTGCTATAAAACAATGAAGAAGTGTTTATTTTCCTTCAAGTGTAAAAAAATGTCACGCCCCTCGGCTGAAATGTTTTTTAATACAATATAGATAGGAACATAATATACTATACATATTACATATGGGCCAGAAAACATAAGTTAAAGAAGTCATAACCCTCTATATATATTTTATTATATTATATTATTATATTATATATAATAAAATATATACAGACGGTTTATATATAATATATATATAATTTTAAATACATACCAGACGTATGCATTACCACTTTATAATTTCTAGTTTTTCACTGCAGTGCCTAAATGTTTATTAATAAGTTTCAGATTTTTTTGTGCTGCTTTTAATTAAAATGGCATACAAATACTGCCAATCAAGTGTTGAAAAAAATAAAGAGACTTATAAAAAAAATCTTGTGAAATTTCAAGATTCGCATAAAAGTAGACAGTTTCCAATGTTAGAAACATCTTTTCAAGAATATTCCAAAATGCCAATAAAAAGTAATATTCTTAGCAGGTTTAAGTATTTGTCTAGTACTGATGTGAAAGCCAAAAAGCAAAGGATAGATCTTGTTTCAGAAAAAGTTATAAGTTTGTGGAAAGAACAATTAAATTTCCCATGTCTGACAGAGCAGTCAGTGAAGCGAAAGATTAATGATGTTATAGAAAAATATGAAAGTATCAGAAAAAAAGGAAATGCCGACCTTCTGCAAAAAGAGATTTTTGATATAACAAATCAAAATAGCATTTGGTTATTATCTGAAGATAAAAGATTTTATGAAATTCAGTTACAAAGCAAAGGAGAAATTGGATATGCTACTTTAAAGCTGGCAGGAAAGAAGACTATTCATCCATCAATTGTGCAAAAACTTTCCAGCCAACCTTTAGCATGTAAAAGGATTTCTTCACTTGCTGAAAGTAGAAAAATAGAAAGAGACAACTCTAGTTCCGAATTTGAAGAAACTGATGAACAATTTGAGATAGATAATGAAATTACAAATGAAGAATATAATAATTTGAAGAAAAGACGTAAAAAATATAGTAGTTGTAAAATAGCAACAAAGTTAGTGGTTTGTGCTAAGGTATCAACTAAGAAAGCTTCTAAAATAGGTAAAATACTGTCTTCCGAAGGCATACATGTTCCAGCGCCATAACAGTCTGGAATATACAAGGCTCTTTTTAATGAAGCAAAACAATTTAAAGAAACTTTAATTCAAGATTTAAAGAATGAGAATTGGAGTCTACACTTCGATGAAAAGCATACAGACCAATGGGAGTATCAGGTTGTCGTTCTTAAAAATGAAAGAAGCAAAATAAAGTTGGGCGCACTGAAGTTAATAGATGGAAAATCTATCACTATTATTAGTGCCATAGCTAATATTATAGATAAATTTAAACTATGGAATTCAATTAAAATGATTGTGACAGATACTACAAATGTCTATACCGGAAAGAAAAATGGTGTTGCTGTAAAACTTCAGGACATTTTTCAAAAAAAAGGATTACAAAAACCTCAATTTGTACCATGTCAACATCATATCTTGGATAGAATACTTAGACTAGAAATGGAAGAAAAATTGGGAGAAAATGAACTCACCAAACATTAATTACTTTTTTACTAACGAGTTGTTAGAACATTATGAAACACTGAAGACAAATTTTTATAATGGTACAGAAGAAATAAAACACACAGGAGGATGGCGAGATGACATTTCTGTTTCATCTGACGAGAACCTACCGATACTATGACCAAAATAAAATATTTCTTAATGTAAGATTTCAAAAAATCCCTAATATCAGTAATGCTCGGTGGAGTTCAAGAGCTATTTTAGCGTTGTTAGCCTACATTCTTATGCCAAAAAGAAGAAACAAACTTGAATCTGTATGTACCTTTATTTCTTACAAGTGAGCAGACTTTTGGTTTGACGACCAAACCTATAAAGAAAACACTTATTCAGACCTTCATGAAGTTTTATTAAACAAAAAGAAACCTCTTGCTACATTTACAAGTCATTGGAATCCAGAACCATCAGCAATCAACATTCCCAGAAGTATTCAATGTGCTGAAAGAGCAATTAAAGTAATAGAGGAGCTTCATAGATTGGCAGAAAAAAAGACAATCTTCCACTTCGTTTCATTTTGTCTAATAAACAATAACTGTATGTATTTAAATTGATTAAAATGTTGTTTCCTGCATTGAATATAACACTATGCCATGTATTAATTGTTAGAATAAATTATGTTGATTTATAGAATCATATGAATGAACATGTTTTCAAATAGAAATGATTTTGGTCATTAATTTTTTTAGAACCTTTTTAAATCTTAATGTGCTTTGGGGCGTGACATTTTTTTTGAACATCGTGAAAGTAATAATATTTTCGCAATTTAGGCATAAAAACTCATCCATTTTAGGGCCAGGCAAATTTTTTTTAAAAAGTCATACCCCTAATATATATATATATAAATATATATATAAATATATATATATATATATATATATATATATATATATATATATATATATATATATATATATATATATATATATATATATATATATATATATATATATATAATATATATATATATATATATATATATAATAATGGTTCAATTTAAAGTTTTTTTCTTTTATTTATACAGTTGTACTTGATAAAAATAAATAAATAAAGTTGAACATTTTGAATATTTATTGCTTATTATGATAAATTATATAAAATATATATAAAGTATAAATATTTTGCAAAAACACTTTTATTTTGCAATAACTGCTTTATTGCATTTTGGCATGCTTGCAATTTGTTTTTTATAGTTTCTGTCAACTCTGGGTTATTATGCCAGATCTTGATAATCTCTTTCATAAGATTTTGCTTCTTAGTAAGATTTTTTTTCCCGATCTCTTGCTTTACTATTTCCCAAATGTTTTCTATGGGGTTAAGATCATGCGAGTTGTCCGGCTATAGCAATACATCAACTAAGCCATAACAGTTTTTATTGTGTGGCAAGTTGCACCATCTTGCATAAATATACAATTTTTGACATTATTTTTAATATTTTTAAACTTTTTTGACAATTTTTGACTTTTTTGGCTGGACATCAATCCCTCTTCTTTTAGCCTTCTACAAATGGTCCGGTCTGACACAACAATTACAGCTTCATGGATAAGCTTAGTGGCTTTTTTTCTGTCTTCCAGGCAGATATTTCTGATTATACTGTCTGCTCTTGTTGTTTTCTTGCGTTTACAAGGTGGTCTTTTTGGATCAAACCTTTCCCATGTATCAATTCTTTTTCTTATTTGCATTACGGTTTGGTAAGAAACCTTTGCGGTTTGTGCAGTTTTTCATTGAGAACAATTTGTATTTTGTCTAAGACATGTTTATCAATTTTTAATGTAACTATAATAATAATAACAATGTGTAATGCAGGTTGTTGGCCAATGGTTTTTAATCAAAATTTAATATGGCTGGCGGTAAAGGTAAAGAGAAGTTTAAAGGAACAAACATTAGGTATTTACTTGTAAGTTAAGTGTAAAATTAAATATTTTTTAAAAATCACAGTTTGTTGCTTTAATGCGGTTTTATTTTTAATTTTTTTATGTATTTAATGCAAATTACTCAGTCAATACCTTTTTTTATAAATAGCGTCATGTCAATTCATGCGACTGCAACAGTTACCGAAATAAGAAAAGGAATAATGACTTTATTAAAATAAGCACTGGACAGATCGAATGGATCAAGTGGGGGCTATAGCCCCGGATCGCTATATAATAGCTATAGCCCCGGATCCTGCAAATTTTGGGGCCCCAAAAAATTTTAGAGAACTTTTTTTTTTTTTCAAGTCATCCTTAGGCTCTGGCCCATAAAAAGGCCTCTAAAAACAAAAATAGCCCCGTGCCCGAAATAGTCTTAATCCGCAACTGCGCGTTAATGGCGATTCAGCAGATGTATGACATTTTTACTTTTTCCTAATTGTTCTGGAACTGATGTTATTGTTTTTTGAAACATTTTATTATTTTTTCATTGTATATAAAGTCTCTTAAAGCAATTTAGTTGTATCTAATTAATTTACGTGAAATACAATAATCTCTGCGCGAATTATTTCTTTTTTATTGTGTCATTTTCTTGCAATTAAAGTTGAGATTTTAACATAATAAATTTGTTAAAATCAAATCAAAAAACATTGTTCTAACGTCGTATCAACTACGTATCAACCGAATATATCACTTATTCAAAGTAAAAATATGGTTGATATTTAGTCGGTAAGACGTTAGATCAACGTTGAATCAAGGTAATCATCGACGTTGTTTCAATGTCGTAGTTTTCGACGTCGGATTTTATTTCCAATTCAACCAAATTTCAACGTTGTTTCAACGTGGCCGGTATGGTTGGTTTGCGACGTTGTTTCAACGTTATTTCAACGTCATTGTGCTTGCTGGGATACAGGGGAAGAGTTTGGTCCAAGAAGATCACCTTCTAAACGCCAGAAAACACCAAGAGCGGACAGTATAATCAAAAATATCTGCCTGGAAAACAGAAAAAAAGCCACAAAACTTATTGACTAAGCTCATCCATGAAGTTGTAATTGCTGTGTCAGACCGCACTATTTGTAGAATGTTTAAAGAAGAGGGATTGATGTCCAGCCAAAAATGTCAAAAAACGACAAAAAAAATCAAAAATATTAAAACAAATGTCAAAAATTTTATATTTATGCAAGATGGTACAACTTGTTACATAATAAAAACTGTTATGGCTTAGTTGATGTATTGCTATAGCCGGACAACTCGCATGATCTTAACCCCATAGAAAACATTTGGGAAATAGTAAAGCAAGAGATCGGGAAAAAAAATCTTACTAAGAAGCAAGATTTTATGGAAGAGATTATCAATATCTGGCACAATAACCCAGAGTTGACAGAAACTATAAAAAATAAATTGCAAGAATGCCACAATGCGTTGAAGCAGTTAATGCAAATAAAAGTGTTTTTAAAAAATATTTACTTTATATATATTTTATATAACTTATCACAATAATCAATAAATATTCAAAATGTTCAATTTTATTTATTTATTTTTATCAAGTACAACTTTATAAATATA
>NC_061162.1:39716095-39718595 GCF_022113875.1 Hydra vulgaris | reverse complement strand
TCATATCCAAAAATATAGAACTTAAAGTAATAAATAATGCTGCTAACTTGAAAAATAAATTAATTCACCTCATATTTAATACCAACAATTATATCAACATGTATTAAACTTAACATTAAAATTTATACTAAAATATTTATGTGTATAACTGACTGTATATTGTTTAACCACTTTTGACTATATATAAAATTAAAATAGACTTTATTTAACCATTTAAAGAGATACTCGATGATAAGTCTTCATAGACTTCTACGAGTTTTCCTTTACAACAACATGTATATATCTGAAGTACCAAAAAATTTCTTGGCTTTTTTTACTTTTCTTACTTTTATTCTTTTATTTTTTTTTTAAATACTGGTAATTTTTATGATAAGAAACACTATTAATTTACTCTATACTTAGTTATACTTGCTAAACGAATTTTTATTATGCTATGTTATACGTGGTATTATTATCTTATATTTTTACGTCGGATTACATTATGTCATGTAGTTATAACGTAACGATGTGTAAATTTATTAATGTTGTAAAAAAAATAATAATAAAAAATAAATAAAAAATGTTTATGTATACTGTTATCCACTTTGTTTTTACTTAAAATCCATAACTTTAAACCACAAATTGAGCGACATGTTTTTAAGGCATATTAATGATTTGTGATTTTTTTATGTAAATTTTTCTTAGCACTGTGTTTATATTATAACTTTAATATGGGATCATCTAATAGAAGAAAGATGCCAGATTAAAAAAAAGCAGGTTCAACATAAAAGCAATATAAACTCTTATTAAAAGACAACATTTTTTAGGTAAAGATGAAGCAACAACATATACTTCTCAAAACAAATCAACTTCTGCAAAAAAAAAAAAAAAAAAAATTAGACTCTCCAAAAATCTATGTACAATTATAAATGACTCTGAATGATATATTTTTATGATTTCTAATATACTAAAAGAATTTATCAATTTTATTGGGACTTATCCATGTTGTCCGTTCAAAAAACTATAAATTAAGCATGACATTTCTGCAAAGAAAGGTTTTGCTCATATGATTTTTATTTGTTGCTTCAGATGTGAATTGTTAAAAGTGTATTTACTTGGCTAACTGATGATGCATATAGCGAAAGTTGTCGGTTTGACTCACTAGAATATGACGCAATTCACTTACAAAGAAAGCCTAAAAAAAGAGGTGGTGGTGTTGTTATTTACGTCAAAAATAGCTTGCGGTTAAAAATCTGAATGCAACGGCGAATTTGTTTCAATTGAAATTGTTAATGATAAGACCAAAAATATTTTAGTAACTTGTTGTTACAAACCGCCAAAATGCGTCCACAGAAAATTTCTCAAATCATCTCCAGAATATTATTCAAAACGTTTCTCTTGAAAAAAAAAACTGTTTGTCTTAGGTGACTTTAATATTAACGCCCTTAATTAGGAAAATGATATAGAAAGTCAAAACTTTTATAATGATTTATATCAATATGATGTGATCCCTTCAATAAACAGACAAACACGAATAACAGGAAATTCAGCAACATTAATAGACAATATAATAACTAATTTTTAATTTGAAAACTCGTTCAAAAAAGGAATATTTCAGATCACATGCCAATTTTCACATCCGCAAGTACGTTGAATAAACAAAAACAGAAGTCACATATACAAAACGCCTCCTATCATTAAACAATCAATTAGCGTTTCAAAATGAACTAGGAAGTATAGACTGGTCTCCATTAGAATCATTCAATAATTCCATGTTTAATAACTGCCATCACAATTTTTTAAACTTGTATGAAAAACACTTCCAAGAGAAAGAAGTAACAATTGA
Organism: Hydra vulgaris; assembly: GCF_022113875.1. Classification (NCBI taxonomy): domain Eukaryota; kingdom Metazoa; phylum Cnidaria; class Hydrozoa; order Anthoathecata; family Hydridae; genus Hydra; species Hydra vulgaris. Next base: position 39,716,770 of record NC_061162.1, on the reverse strand, counting down.
AATTAAAAACTTAAATTCGCCATGGTTTAGTAAAGGTTTAAAAAAAGCTTCGAAGCAAAAGCATCGACTGTACGATAGATATCTAAAAAATAAGTGCATAAAGACCAAGGCAGAATGTAAAAACTTCAGGACTTTATTTAAGAAAATCAAACGAACTGCAAAATCAAACTATAATAAAAAGCAGCTTGAAAAGTGTCAATTAAATTCTATGAAAACTTGGCAAGTACTAAATGAAATGATTGGAAAACCAAGAAAATTTATTAGAAAATTGATCTATAGTTTCCAATATCCGTTTTATCGCCTGATTTATATATAGGTTTAACTTTTGCTGATTTACGTATATCAGGAAAGATACCCTCATTCAGAGAACATTTACAAAATTTAAATAAAGGCACTTTTAACTGATTATAACAGTCAATAACAATGTTGCTGTTTATACCATCAATTCCAGAAGATTTATTACGTTTCAAACTTTTAAAAGCTGTTTCGTATTCTTTAAAAGTTAAATTCTCATTTTTAAATTGATTTTTATTGTAATGAAGGTATTCCTTAAATGATTTATTTACATTTGGAATTTTTGCCGCAAGTTTATAACCTATATTCACAAAAAAAAAATTTAAATTCATTTGCTATATTGTTTTCATTGGCAATAGTTTTAATTTTAATAAGTATACT
>NC_061162.1:39671735-39715095 GCF_022113875.1 Hydra vulgaris | reverse complement strand
TATATATATATATATATATATATATATATATATATATATTTATATATATATGTATATATATAAGAGGTTATATTTTATGTTTTTTATTTTTATAACAAATTTATTGGTTTAATTAAAAACTTTTTATATATTTTTATTAATTTAAACTCAGGTTTGTGCACCTATGGCACTTTTTTATGTAAACAAGAATGGTGCTTTGCTTCCTATTGCTATTCAGTTATTTCAGAAACCTTCTGAAGAAAATCCAGTAAATATTTTTTACATAAAGTGATTTTACTTCTCATTTATTTATTTTGTACTTATTGTTTTAATGTTTTAGTTCACCCCACACACATGCTTACACATGCGCTCTCTCGCACACATGCATTCACATATACACATGCAAAAATTAAATCTAACAAACAAATTAAAAATATTTATAGCATTAATCATAAATTACACTAATATAATTTATGTAGCACTTAATATTATTAAGAGATCTTTTTAATGCATTAATGCATCTGAACAGTAAAATATTTTAGATTTTTAAGACAATAATTGCCTAATATTAAATATTGCTTAAAGACAATTTAGTAAACTAAGAGAAGTATGTTGTTCTCAAACCTTTTGTATTGAAAGTTTTTGTTGTAATGGTATAGATTAGGCTAATAAAGCTTTGTATCAATTGTCTTTTAACATCTGTATCAATAAACGTTTTTGTCTCAGTTGCCTCCAGATGCCTCTAAAAATCAAACATCCTAAGTGCAGAAAGATAGATTTTGAGATATTTGCAAAAAACTGTTTAATATTTAGCCAAATTGCTAATATATTGTTATGTTTGTTTGACTTTACCGATAATTTTTTTTATGACTTCCTTGATTTTTGGATGATTTTGACCAATTATTTTTTTTACGACTTCCCTGATTTTTTTGCAGGTGCAAAATCTTATAATAAATCATATTCAGCATTTAACTAGAAAAGTTCAATTTTTGCACTTAGAATGTTCTTGATTGGTAGGATTGTATATTTGCATCAATCCAATTCTAATATTTTTTGTTTTACTTAAATTATATATCACACCTTATTTCATACAAAAAATTGTGTAAAACCTAATAATTTTATTGAGCTCTGATTTTAAAAACTTATTATTGCTTTAAATAATTGTTAAACTGTGTTTATTAGGCAAAGGCAATTGTATTATTGAACTCACTTTCCATTTAGTAAATGTCGTTAACTTTTTTCTTAAAATTGACAGTAAGCTCAGTCTGAAACCGTTTTTTTTCATGTTAAAAATTGTTGTGAGGTTGAATAAGGATTTTGTTTCAATCATTTAACCAACCAACTATTTAATGAAATAAAAAATTTTAAGAAAACATATATTAATTTATAATATATATTAAAAGGTAATTTATTTTTATTGTTATCAGGTATATTAAATTGTTCAATATATAATTAAATAAAAGTGGTAAAAAAAAAATTTAGTTTTTGAAAGAAACTACTAAAAGTTAAAAAAAGCAAAAAAGAAACAAAAAAACAAAAGCACACCATTTATACTTTGTAATATTTATTTCATGCTTGACTAAATACAATATTAATAAATTAACTTTTAAATTTTTTCAACCAGAAAGTGATTTAAATCAATACCAACATCTTTCATCATTTTATAAAAACTTTTTTTTTAACCAGTTAAAAAAAAAGTTAATGTAGACCAAGTTTTTTTTTTTTTTTAATTTTTCTTTTTTCTAAATAAATTTTTATCTTCAGTTAATACACTTAACTTTAGATATTTTTACCAAGTGATCCACAATATACCTGGCTACTTGCAAAGATGTATTTTAACAATGCTGATTGCTCTGTGCATCAATCCTGTACTCATCTAGGTAAGTCTTTCTTGTTTCTCTAGGTAAGTCTTTCTGTATATTTTTTTTTTTTTTTTATTTGCATTCACTCCCAACAAGGCTGCAAGCAACCACTATTAAGTTGGGAGTTACTAGGAAAAAAAAAAGAACAGAGTTATAGAGCAAGGAAACGGTTGACAGAAGACTTGAAAAGTTGGAGGTTGTATGAGTCAGGAAAACATGAAGATGGGAGAGAGTTCCAAAGGATTGAAGTGCGGGGAAAAAAACTAGATGAATAAAAGTTTTTAGAGCATGCAGGAACAGATACAGTAAACGAATGAGACTTAGCTGAATGACGAGTAAAACGAGAATGAATTTTAGTTGATGGAACTAGAGATGATAACTCCTTTGAGCAGTGACCATGATAGTATCTGTAGAAAAGAGAAAGAGATGCAACTTTACGGCGATGGGAAAGAGGTTCAAGCTTAGCAGATAGTCCAGGTCCAACAACATTTACAATGCGTTTTTGGACCTTGTCAAGAAGAGAAAGTGAATCGTTATAAGAACCAGCCCAAATATGACAACAGTATTCCATACAGGGACGAATAAGAGATTTGTAGAGGTAGAGAATGGAATCAGAAGTAAGGAAATGGCGAGCACGATAAAGAGAAGCAACCTTAGCAGAAGCTAATTTAGCAATTGATTGTATATATGGTTTCCATGAGAGGTCAGTAGTAAGCGATAATCCAAGAAGACGTAAAGAGGACGACTCAGTAAGAGGATTGCCATTCATTAATATAGGAATGTTGACCATATTACGGTAGTTGTTTGCAGTAAGCAATTGGGTTTTCTTAGAGTTGAAACTCACAAGCCACTGTGAACCCCAATCTACCACCGAAGTGAGATCAGATTCAAGATTAGCTGCTTGTTCTAGGCGATCGAAAAGAGAAGACTTTTTGTCAAGACAGGAGTATAAAGTTGAGTCATCAGCAAAAAGAGCTACTTTAGATGAAAGGTTGTCAGGAAGATCGTTTATGTAGATAAGAAACAAAACAGGGCCCAGGATGGAACCTTGGGGAACCTCAGATGTTACTGGAAATAAAGAAGAGTGTTGCCCTTCAAGGATGACTTTAATAAACCGGTCAGAAAGAAATGATTTGATAATCTCAAAAACTTTCCCAGAAACACCATATGAAGCAAGCTTATGGAGAAGACCAGCATGCCAAACTTTGTCGAAAGCTTTAGATATGTCGAGAGCAATAGCCCTAGCCTCACCGCCTCCATCTAATGCACGATAAAATCTTTCAGTTACAGCAGTTAGCAAGTCCGCCGTAGAGCGAGAGGATCGAAAACCGTATTGATTGTCTGACAGCAGTTTATTTGACTCAAGATGAGATGTGAGGAATTTGTTGATCAAAGACTCAAAGACCTTGCTAATAACAGAAAGAAGACTGATCGGACGATAATTGGAGGGGTCAGAATTTTCTCCAGAGTTTTTGAATATTGGGACCACAGATGCCATTTTCCAACAAGCAGGAAAACAAGACTCAGTCAAACGCTTGTTAAATAGTTTAGAGAGAATTGAAGAAAGATCTGGAGAACAATTCTGCAAGACTGTGACAGGAATGTTGTCTGGACCACAAGCTGTAGACGAGTTTAATTGAGATATGACTTTAGCAACAGAAGCCGGAGTGATTTGAATGTCTAACAATGGGTCAACCTGTTTGACTGGAATGGAAGGAAGAGAATGTCCATAAGATTCAAGAGTGGAATTAGAAGAAAAGTTTTTTGCAAACAGTTCTGCCTTATCCCTGGGAGAGGTAACAAGATCAGTTCCATGAATGAGAGATGGAATGTTAGATCTACCCTTGTTAACAATGCTGTTGAAGATTTTCCAAAAGTCTTTAGAGCCTAACTTCTGCGATAAGATGCGAGATTTAGTGAACTGAGAATAATGGAGTTTAGCATCAGAAAGCACCTTTTTACATCGATTTCTTGCAATAATAAATAGCCGTTTGTTCTCAAGAGAGTTGTTCTTTTGAAAAAGATGAAAAAAATGATAACGATTGGATATAGCAGCCGCACAAGAAGGAGAAAACCATGGAGTAGAGTGAGGCTTGACTTGAAACCTACGAGAAGGACTAAAAGCTTCCATTCCAGCCTGAATCCAGGAGGTTACGTAGGAGGCGCATTTGTCAGCTGAGAGAAAAAAAACATCAGCCCAAGGACCATCACAAAGAAAATCACGAAAGGAATCCCAATCAGCTTTAGGGTAGTAGTAGGTGGTGCGATGATAAGGTGAGCCCAAAAAAGAAGTATGAGAAGAAAGATTTATAGAGATCATTGCATGGTCAGAACCACCTAAGGGAGAAAAGGGAGAAACTGAACATAAGCTAGGGTCAGAGACAAGACATAAGTCAAGGAGTGAAGGTAAATGATTAGGGTTGTCAGGAAAACGAGTCACAAAGTTAACTATCTGAGTAAGAGATTGAGAAACGCAGAAGTTAAAGGCTTTAGTGCCAGCAGGATCAGTGGTGTTAGAGCCAAGCCATTCAGTGTGATGGGCATTAAAATCACCAACAACAACAATATTGGCAGAGGGGTAAAGTGAGAGGGCATGGTCAATTTGATCAGAGATAACATCTAAAAGAGTGCAATCATGGGAAGAAGGAGAGCGATAAAGAACAAAGAGAAAGATGATAGAGTGAAGAGGTGCTAGGCGAAAGCACATAATAGAATGGTCAAAGGATTCGAACCTGATTTCACGACAAATAGGGGAATTAATGCATATGTATACCCCTAAACCTAGCATGTGACTATTGGAGTCTTTACGAATCAAAGGATAGTACCCATCAACACCGACATCCGAAGAAGGAATTGCAGAACTTAAATTTGTTTCACTGAGTGCAAGCAAGTCTGGTGAATTTTGCAGGAGGTAAGACTCAACTGATGGAAAGTTGCTTCGTAGACCGCGAATATTTGTAAAAGATATATTAAAATATTTAGGTGGTGGGGATGGTTTTTTAGGTTTTAAATTTTTGGTTACTTTGGTCATGATTTGGGTTTAATGAGAACTTGCCTCATTCATAGATAGAGCACAGCCTCCTAATCAATGAGCTATGCAGTTGTCTCAGTCCTGTTAATTAACCCTAAGCCGTGACATAGGGCTCCTTATGTGGCCTTGGCAATGCACACCAAAAGCATTAACAGGGACACCATCCATGCGCAACATGGCACTGTTAATACTCTGATATTTTGCAGCTGTTGATGGAATCAGCCTCTCTGAGAGCTACCACAGAGTTCGGGAAACCTTACTACCAGCCGGCCTCAGAACCATTAAACTGAGTTTTAGAGCTGTACCCTCATATGGAGATAACAGGAAGAGTTGCATAGCCATTATCAAGGAGGCATAAGCAAAATTCTATGAGTAGAGTCAAGGAGATCCAGCATTCATCATCCTAGGCAGGAAACAATGTAACACAGGTTACATCTACGCCAGCTTAATAGATATAAGATAATATATATAATTTCTATATATATGAATATATATATATATATATATATATATATATATATATATATATATATATATATATATATATATATATATATATATATATATATATATATATATAAATATATACATATATATGTATATATAAATATATATATATATATATATATATATATATATATATATATATATATATATATATATATATATATATATATATATATATATATATATATATATACAAGGCCAGCGGGATAGGGGTGTAGGGGTGTAACACCCTCCATCAATGATTTTTAGTCGGCAAATTTGACATTTAGTCGGCAAATGTAGACCCTGTCAATAGATTAGTCGGTAAATTTAGACAGTCAGTCGGCAAATGTCGTCATTGCAGTCAGGAAATTTTTAAAACCAAGTACTTTTTCGTTTTTTGTTTTTTTTTAGTTGGCAAAAGTTACAATAGTAAAGTTATAATGATATAAACCCCCCACCCCCCACGTGTAATATATAAATATATATATTTATATATATACATATATATATACATATTTATATATATACATATATATGCATATATATATGTATATTTACATATATACATTCAATACCTGGTTAGTCGATCACCCGTTAACTCAAACCTTTATTATCTCGAACCATTTTCCTTTGAAATTTGGTCCCTTAAAATTTTCTAATTAATTACTATTAAATTTTTCAGTTAAAGTGATCCGAAACCTCTGATACATTTGGTGTTCATATTAAAGAGCATGATTTAAAAAAAAATATTTGGGCTAAACTTTATTCCTAAGAGTTTTACAACATAACGTCATTGATGTTTTTTTTGTGTAAAGATCAATTGTGTAAACAAACAAAAAATTGATGGCGCCATGTACTAAAACTTTTAGGAATAAAACGCGCTTGAATAAATTATCAAGTCTGTACATTATGGAGTATAATATGCATGTCTCGGAGGTTTGAGATCCTCTTAAGTCAAGTTGGATAACTTGACTTAAGGGTATTTTTGTGTGGAATTGAAGATATTGATATAAATAAAATTAAAAAAACAAAAACAAAACAGGGTTAAAAGGTTTAAACCGTTTAATCACATTAACATTGTTTAAACCGGAAGGCTGCATAAGCTCGAATTAGCATTAGTGCGAAACGGTTGCATATGTGCGAACTGGCATAAGTGCAAATTGGCATATATGCGAACTGGCATTAGTGCGAATCAGTTACAAAAACTGGCACAAGTGTGAACTGACATAAGTTGAACAAATTTGCAAATATTGGCATAAGTGCGAATTATCATTTGGCATAAGTGAAAATATATCATTATCATTATATTTAACAGCCATTACAGACATACAAGCTTCAACATTAATGTGGGCTTGATATTTCTTAGATAACTGAGGATTGTAAGGTATCACCCAACGGTTATCTACATTGTTACCTTTAATATTGATAAGTTCGCGATTAACAATCGGATCTGGAATTTCTGCACATATTAAATTATTGATATTCTGTGTTGTTTCAATTTTATCATCATTGGCTAAATGAAGTAAAATGTGGGTATGTGGCAAACCACGCTTTTGAAACTCCTGAACATGCGTTACAACTTTGCCCAATACACCATGTTTGAATATATCATTGAGAATGTTATTTAACTTGAGTTTAAATACTCTAGTAACCAAATCAGGTCGATAATTCGCAGTCTGACCCGGATATAGGTTTTCTGTTATTTCACGTCATTTTGGGTTGTAAGTAAAAGTAACAAAAAGATCTGGTTTACAATACTTGTTAATAATTGCCAGAGCATCTTCAAAGTTTTCTTTTAAAGCTCTAGGACTCCCTAAATAAGATGATGGCAAAACTACTACTCGCCCTGGTCTAATATTATGATTGTTTGCAATGTTGTTAACATGTTCATGTAAGGCATCATACTGCTCGCTTCTAAGTTTGTTTTAGCAAAAAATATAAGCAAAAATATTAGCAAAAAAGATAAAAGCAAGACGCTTGCCTTCAATTTTGACATATCCATCAACAGCATATTACTGAAATAGTTTCTTGCCATAAAATAATGAACAGAAAAATTGCTTAACAGATAGTCTATAATTGTAGAACTGAGATAATGTAACATGATTTCTAACCAGTTTGACACGCTTAGGTTTATGTACTAACTGATTTTGCCAACCAGCATCACGTCTTGGGAAAAATAGAGAATAAACCATAAGATCCAAGTTGTCTGACATACTTGATACAATTTTTAAAGGACAACCTCTTGGGTAAATAGCAAGTTTCCTGGAGTTTGGGGGAGCACCATCTTCACCAACAAACACAACTTCATTATGTGAAGGTAGATTATGGCAACACCTGTCACCCCTTCAAGTAAAGACATTTTAACAACAGAAGCTGAGCGACCTTCTTGAGCTGCTTGATGTATTTCTTCATCTTCTACTTTAGCCCAATTTTCAATTGCAAGAGCAATTTGACTTTGTTCAGTAATTATAGTTTGCAATTGAAACATTAAATCACGTAAACAAAGATCATTTTCACATTGTTGCATTCTAAAATTTACTGCTGCTACTGGATCATAAATATAGAGTTGAGAATATATTGATGGAATATCTTGATCTGGCTTAAGTTTACCTACGTGATGAAAAATCTGGCCACATATTTTAAAAGATGGAGGCCAATGCTTTATTAGTTGAACTACATTTGCTGTAAAAGAAGCAAAAGAAAGACAGGCATTATAATTTCAAATATGTTTTAAAAAATTGACATTAGCATTAGGATCAATATAACTCTCTGTAAATAAATCATGTAAAGCTTGTGTTAATGGTGAAAGTGGAGGCAAAACTGCCATACCATTATGGCAACATAGAAAATGTGTTTCATCTAGAAATTATTTTGCACCACAATGCTGAAAAATTTGATTCATTTCTCCTAAATAAATACAATCTGGAATAGCATTAAGTCTTGCTATAGAATACATTTATCCTTGTCTAACAGATCTTCTCAAGTTTTGGCGACGATTAACTTTGCCTCGATCAAGCCTAATTCTTTCATTTTGGCGACAATAAACTTTATCTTGATTAAGCCCATTTTTTTCATCATAGCGACAATTAACTTCATCTTGCTTAAGCCTATTTCATTCATTTTGGCGACGCTTAACATTATCTTGATTAAGCCTATTTCTTTCATTTTTGAGACGATTAACATTATCTTGATCAAGTCTATTTCTTTCAATTTGGCGACGATTAACATTATCTCGATTAGGCCTATTTCTTTTATTTTGGCGACAATTAATTTCATCTTGCTTAAACCTATTTCATTCATTTTTTCGACGATTACCTTCATCTTGATTAAGCCTATTTTTTTCATTTTGTAAATGATTAATTTCATCTCGCCTAAGTCTATTTCTTTCAATTCGTCTACGATTATTTTCAGCACGCCTTATAGCACTTACATCATCTTGTAAATACATAACTTTATCTAACCTATCATCAATTAAAATATCATCATTTTCATTAAAACATATATTTAACAAAGAAGCACTAATTGTTTCTTATTTTTACTACTCTTTAGTTAACAATAAAATATAATAACTAAAAAATCTTATTTGAAAAATTAAAAAAATATATTCTCAAAACAAATATATATAAAGAAACTAAATAAATACAAAAAAAAAATAATTTGCCATCATCAAAAGTAATAGAGGTTTCTTAATTTTATTTAATAAAAGTTAAAAAAAACATGCAACCATATTAACAAAGACTTAAAAAAAAAAGTTAAAATTTATTTTATTTCTAATAAAAAAATTTTGGAAACATACAAATATTCTTTTTTATTAGAAACACTTAAGTGTTTCAGATATATATATATATATATATATATATATATATATATATATATATATATATATATATATATATATATATATATATATATATATATATATATATATATATATATATATATATATATATATATATATATATATATATTTATATATATATATATATATATATATATATATTTATATATATATATATATATATATATATATATATATATATATATATATATATATATATATATATATATATATATATATATATATATATATATATATATATATATATATATATATATTTCATGCTTTCACATGCTTAAAAACATGTGAAAGCATGAAACTACCCATAAATGTTTTTTAACGCTAGACGCCATCTAAGAATTCTAACATCTATAACACGAAGCTTTTAATTTAAAAGAACAATTTAAAAAAAGGTTACAATAAATTAGTTGCTTAATAAAATTTTAAAAAGCTTATATATTACCTTTAATTTTAAGCTACTAAACATATCTACTTAATGTCTAATTAAAAATTTTGAACTCGTGAATGAAACTACAAAATAATCATTTTTTAAACAAAAGTTACAAGCACAAAGATAAGCCAAAGATAACAACATAGCACAAAAAATTATCAAAGATAACGTGTATTTTCAGTATAGTTATATTAAAGGTTAGACAACACTTAGATTTAAAGCAGTGCTTCACTGGTAAGAATGAAAAATATATTTCTACACGTTAGCCAAGTCACACTACTTTGAAATCATGGAAACAACATTATATAAACATGTATACTAACTATAAAACACAATGTATTTTTTTAATGTTATATAACATATAAAAACACCTTATTTAACAATCATTTACACATTGGATAAAATACATTTCATACTATTTTAAAAATACATTTATAAAACAACTATATAACATATATCACCACATACACGTGTTTATCAAAAACTTATTTAACTTCGAGCATAATAAAAACATATATGCAAACTTTTAACAACTATAAAAAAAACATTTATTAGCATCAATTATTTTTAATGTAACAAAGAGTGCAGACTACAAAAATGTACAACATTTTTAAGTTATGTCAGTCAGTATATATTTATCGAAAGTAATGAAAAAGATAAAAACATTTTAGAACAAAATTCAAAATTTCTAATAAATACATATTCAGTTACCTTAAAATGAACCCTAATGCAACATTCCTTTGACAAATTCCAGAAGAATTTTTTTCAATTTTTCTATTCTTTGTTATTTTTTATAAGAGAAAGTATACATATAGATATAGAGAAACAAACAATAGACTGAAATAAACACAAACTTGTATATATAAACTTGCATGGCCACAAATAACAGTCTTATTTTATTTAACTTTACATATTTAATACATAAATAAAGTTTTATTCTCATTATTCTTTTTACAAAAAATAATCTTAATCTATAAATAAGAAAATTAATTGAACTTACTAAAAAACCCATCAGCTCCTTTTAACTGCTCTAAAAAATTAAACAATATTTGCTTAAAATGTTCTAAAAAGACTAACGATAAAACTGAAACACTTTACTAAAAAAGAAACAATATACTAAAACTACAGCTATTCACGAAAGTGTAATTTTGATCAAGTAGGTTTATTTTTTTCTTAATAAAAGAATAAATAAAAATGATGTCGACTTAATTTTTTTTATTTGTTAAATAAAAAGTAATTTGGTTTATAATAAATGTGAACTTGTTATGAAATGATTTATATAAATTTAAAAAAAGTTAATTTCAAACATAAACATGTGAAAAATGAGTAGCACAAAAGTTGAAACGAAATTTTACAAACAAATAAAAAATGAAAATAAAATGCCAAGTTAATATTTAAAATGTCCGCCTTTGTTTTTATAGCAAAGGTAAACTTGTTTCTGCATCGATTCAACTAATTTCATGCACATCTCTTGAGGTACCTTCAACCAGTACTCATTCAAATGTCGCTTTAAGTGCTCAGTTGATTGTATTTGGTAATAAGTAAGTTGATTGTCAATCCAAGACCAAATATTTTCAATTGGGTTGAGATCTGGTGATCTAGGGCACCAAGGGATCACATTTATCTTTTTCTGCAAAAAAATATTCTTTGATTGATTTAGCTGTATGAGCTGAAGCCCGTTGAAAGATAAATTGCTTGCTTCTACCATAGAACTGTCTGATTGACGGAATTAAACACGTTTCCAATGTATTTTTTTAGGTGTACTGATATATTCGGCCTTCGTACAGCTCACACATACCAATACCTTTGTGAGAAAAACATCCCCAAATACCAATGGAACCTCCACCGCCTTGTCGACGTGGTTGCAAAAACCGTTCTGAATATTTCTCTGTTGCAAATTTTTTGACATTTCGTCTTCCCTTGCGGTTTACAACTTGAAAATTAGCTTCATCACTCCAAATAACTTTTAACCAGTCTTCAACAGTCCAGCTTAATCTTTCTTTTGACCATATTCGCCGTTTACGTCGGTCCATGATTGATAAATTAGGTTTTCTTGTTGCAATGTATGTTCCAATACCTTTTTGCAGCAATGTTCGCCTAACGAGCTCTCTGCTTACATTATGTTTATTTTTCGACTCGTTGAAGATTTGTGCTAGCTTTTTGTAGCTGTGCCTAGGATTCTCTCTGCAGCTTCTGAATATGCTACATTTTTTACGGTCACTAAGCTTCGATGGTCTCCCGGAACGCGGCATGTCAACGATGTCCTTGGTAAGCTTCCAGGTTTTGACTGCTTTTCGTATGCTGTGAACTTTTGACTTAGACATACCAATAATTTGCCATTTGATCTCACTTGAAACTGGTTTTCACCCCATTTGCATGCAATTTGAAATTGTTTGAAATTTGCAATGATTTCAGTTGATTTTTGTTGAATATGAAGCTGTTGAATAATGTTGTGACAATTTTTATTGACTGAAAACCACTCAATTTACTTATGTTTATGTTTTAAAACAATTTTTGCAACGGATTAATTAATTACTTAACAAATAATTGAATTTTAATTAACTTGTTTAAACTTTTATGACACCAATTAATTTCTCACATCTATCTATTAATCAAATTCCCAAGAGATCACTTATGAGTCGAAACCTACTTTTTTTATTTATTTTTGATCAGAAAACCTAGTTACTGAATGGGGAAAAATTGTTTTGATATCTATTTCCGTTATATTTTTATTAAAGAAAAACCAATGATTTGTTCTTAAAGTTACACCTTCGTTTAAACTTTCGTAAATAGCTGTATTTTACCAGTCATTTTAGTTCTAACTTCTTCTAAAAAATGAAAACAGGCAATAAAAATTAGAAAAGTAAAAAACAACCAACAACAAACAAACGTCAAAAAACTAAATAAAGTAAATGAATGGTTTAAAAGCAACAAATTGTCTTTGAATGTTCAAAAAACTAAATTTTCTCTTTTCCACAAACTAAACAAAACAAAATAAATACCGCTTATTCTGCCCAATCTCTTAATAAATAAAATTAACATTAAAAGACAAACATCTGTAAATTTTTTAGGTGTGAACTTTAATGAAAATTTATTACGGAAAATACATATAAATTCTATAGAAAAAATCTCAAAAAACATCGGAATGATCTACAGAGGCCAATTTTAAGTTTTAAGTCCTTAAAAAATTTATATTTTTCTTTTATTCATAGTTACTTAACTTACGGCAACATCATATGGGCAAGTACTAACCACACTAAGCTAAAAAATCTTTATAGCAAACAAAAACATGCTGTTAGAATCATATTTGGAGTTGGTAGAGCGAGTGATTCCTTGTGAACCTCTTTTACGCATAATTAGTGCCTTGAATATTTTCAAACTTAATATCCATCTTTTTCTACAGTTCATGTATAAAACAAAATATGGACTGACACCAAAAATCTTTGAAACTTATTTTAAATAAATACACAACAAATGTGCTACAAGATTTTCCGCAAACCACTTTGCTATTCCAAAATCTCATTCTAAACAGAATTCATATTCAATTCAGAATCACGGACCACTTTTGTGAAAAAGATTCCTAAACATTGTTTCTGAAAAGAAAACTTCTCTACATCAGTTCAAAACTGATTCAAAACAGTTTTTATTAAACACAGATTTTGATTTATTTTATTATAAGTCTTTCTTTTAAAATAGATCAGATATATCAATTATAAATAAAAACAAGATAACTGTTCTTTGTAATCATTTCAAAAAAAGTTAAAAATTTATTGACAATAACCATTATCACAAATCACATTTTCTCGCTTTTTGTTTTTTGTGTGTATATATTTATACTCATGTATATGTATATTTGTACTTATTTATGCGTGTATGTGTATGTGTGTATAAGTATATATGTATATGTGTATATGTATATATATATATATATATATATATATATATATATATATATATATATATATATATATATATATATATATATATATATATATATATATATATTTATTCATTTTTACTTTTATCTTGTCTATTTATGATATTATGTATTAAACGATATCTTATTTTATTTTTTGAATTCTTATAAACATTTATTCAATTTTTCTTATATACTATAAATTCTTTAAAAACTCTGTAAAAAATTATAAATTGTAACACGGTGCTCGGCGATAAGGCAAATTAATGCCTTCTTCTTGCTCCGGCCATTAACTTAATTGTAAATTTTTGTAAACTGTAATACTAATTAAACGGCAAAATATAATGTTTAAAAAAAAAAATCTTTTTTCAGATATTTATAGAATTCTGGATATTATTTTCAACTTTAAGCTTTTCCGGATATCCAAAAAATTTTCCATACATGCATGTTTAGGTATATATTTTTGTGATATATTTGTTTTTTAAGCTTTTTCACTCATCAAATTTTTTCCCGATATATTACCCAAACAATTTTCTGAATTTTTAAAATATGACTTCGATGATCTATGTATATAAACAGCAGTCATTAAGACAAATGAGTATCCATGTGATATCCTATATGGTTTACAATTACTATCTCAATGTTTCCACACTTTTTAAGGTAGTATGCAAAGATTGGCAATAACAATCTAATGATATTATACAGTTAATAAGTAATCCTTTATATAAATATAAAAAGTTTTTTGTGGAATTTTTCATATTTTCTTTGAGTTTTCTAATTCAGGCAATCGACGATTGCCTGCATCATATATAAAAGTTTTATTAATTTATCTCTGTTTGAGAGAATTTTTGGTTAGTGAGTCGACTCTCTTATTATATGCCAAAATATATATTTTTCTTGGTACATACCTAAGCACAACATCAAAATACCCTTATGCAAAAATAGTCTTTAACACCTTGTGGCAAACGTTTTTTGAAATAATTAATCAAATCTTTATTTGATCTCATCCTCTTTACTTTATGTATATATGATACTACCTATGTTTACAAAAGTTGTTTTAGACCATCTGCTGGTCCAGAGGTTATGTTATTTAAAAAATATTTGATCAATCAAGTAAACTTAATTCTGAATCATTGCTCTTAACTGATGCAGATCGCAGAGCATATGATTTGTTTGTACCATCAGCAGTAGGATTTGCTGCTAATGTAATGTAGTGTAAATATGCTGCTAATGTAATGAGATGTAAATATGCTGCAAGGAACAAAACAACCTCGCAATCATTATAAAGAATTTTTGCAACTGTTTATAATTTTTTTAAGAAAAATTTCTCAAGGTCAAAGCAGAATAACTTTTCATACTCCTAGTGCTATGTACCAAACACAATTGAAAGCACTGTAATTTGTTAAAATTTTGTTTCAACATCAATTTCATTTAGCAAAAAACAATGGGCAGAATTTTCAACAGTTTATGTTTTTTTTCAATATATTTACATTAAACAATGGTTTCAAACTCCCATCTTTTCATCTACTTCTCACAATACCCTGACGCTGATTAATGAATTGAATGACTTCAAAATATTTGACAAAGAAGTGGTTGAATCTGCCATAAAAGCAATTGCAGGATATTTATGGTATTTAACTGAGGACTTTGAGAGTCTCTCATTTTTTCAGCAACAATGTTGATAACTAAACTAAAGAAAAAATGTTGATTGCACTTGTAAAGCCAGCCAAGAAAACAATGGTAAAAAAGCATGAAGGCAAAAGAATAATGGATAAAATTGTAAGCATGAAATTGGATGACTTTGTAACAAAGAGATTAAAACGTGTATTTGAAATGCTTGGAATAATTTGGACATTTATGAATGAGCCTTGCGAGACACATCAATTACCAGAAAGGACAAAAACCTGTTATTTCTATGAAAGTTGTGAATGACTCAGCAAAAAAAGGGGTGAAGCTTGTTCAAATTAAATGAAAATCTTGACAAATAAAGAAACTCACAATATATTTTACAAACTGTCCAAGAACATTGACGTCAAATTCCAGATAAGCGAAAGTCCACAACTGTGAGTGCATTATGAAAACAAGTCAACAATTAACAAGTGACAACAAGCCAACAATCTGAATTAAATTAAATAAAATCATATAAATAAAAATAAATTTGAATCCAATAATTAAACTTTCTATTAGATAAAATTTAAAATAAATTTTTTTTTATTTTTAATTCAGCAAAAAGATATAAAAATATTATAACTAGATATAAAAATATCTTAATAATATTTTGTACTGCTTGTTTTTATCAGTTGTAAAATATCTGCAAACACCTATAATAGGTTGTTGCTAAGCAAAATAAAGGTATCGTTAGCAACAAAATAAAAAAATAATACTCTCATAAAAAGTGCAGACATATTAGTACTCATGCTAATTTTAGTGAATATGGCTCTAATATTAATTTAATTTTTAGCGCAGTACTACCAGGGACGCGGTGGGGATCAAACTCTGAACTTCTTGCTTATGAGGCAAGTACTTAACCATTACACTACTACTGTTTTAGTTGAAGCTTCTACTGTTTTAGCTTCTTGAACCTTCTCCGTTTTGTAACAGGTGAAATAGTCTACATATATATAATATACGCCACAATCTTCAGACTTGATAATTTATTTCATTGCATTTTATTTCTAAGAATTTTAGTAAATGAGGTCATTGAAATTAAAAAAAGATCTTTTAAACAAACAAAAAAAGTTTCTTTTTTCACTCTATTTTTGAAAGTTTTTTTCTCTTCATCTTAAATGTTTTTTCACTCTATCTTTAAAGGTTTTTTTTTCACTCAAATTTTTAATGATTTTTTTTTCACTATTTTAAAAGTTTTTTTTTCTATCTTTGAATTTTTTTTAATAATGATTGCAGTATTTGAAAAAAATCAATGAAACTTTAAATGTAATAATTTAAGGGCTTACTCATCTTCTTTGTGAGTCAATTTGTGCAGCTGCTCACCAAAACTTATCTCCTAACCATCCTGTTTTTCAATTGCTTGCTCCACATTTTTTATATATAATGGCTATAAATAGGTTTGTATGTTATTTTTTTGTAAGGTTAGCATTGTTTTTTATTTTGGTACTTTTAGGAAAGCTAGTTAAATTATTATTATTTTTGATGGCCTAAATATTATTTTGTTAAAATAATAGTTTAAAAAAAAAATTTAATAATACTTTATACTTTTATTTTAGTTTAGGATTGCAAAAACTTATTTCCCCTGGTGGTTGGGTTGACAAGACAATGACTGTTGGTGTTCCTGGACTAATGGAAATTCTTAAACGACGGTTTTTTTTTGTTTCTTTTTTCTTTGATTTATAGTAAATTTTAGATTAAAGTCATTACTTAATTCTATTAGTTACTTCATTTTTAAATATTTTTAGTTGGAGAGAGTTTAGATTTGATCGTGACTGCTGGCTTCCTAATGACATAAATGCTAGAGGAGTATGTTTATTTAAATTTCTAATTAAAAATGTATATAGAAATGTCATAAGCAGTCTTGTGAACCCGTGACTCTTTTTTTACAGTTTGTATCTGCCTCTAGTCCTTGTTTTTGTATGCATTACACACTTAATAAAACAATAACATACAAATTTTCAAAGAAGCAATTTTCCACTCAAATTGTCTTTTAAATCAGACTACTTATTTTTGGTCTTAATTCAGTTAAAACATTATTTTAGCTGACTTTTATGGCAAACTTTTAATCAATTAACCTTTTAAGATTTTTTATTGTGCGTTTATTATTGAGATGTATATATTTATAGTGTGAATTTAATTAAATATAAAACTTTTATAGCAAAAAAAAATATAAGTAAATTTAAATAATATATATATAAATTTAAAGTTATTTTCACTGTAATATAAAAAATAGAGCTAATTTGTTAAGTTTGACTGCAGTTAATAATTAGTTGTTCATAGAAAAATTAATTACATAAAAATTTAGATGTGATACTAATAAATAATTTAATTAAATGGTTACATTAAATTACTTAACAATTGGTTTTTTGGAGCTCATTTGAGTAGTTACAAAAAGAGCTTTAAGCGTTGTACTGTGAAATCAAATAAAAATATAACCAACAATAAACCAAACTACTTAGCGTTTTGAGTTTTTTGTTACATCTTGATGATACATAATTTATGTTGTATTTTTTAATATTCTAAGTAAAAAGTACTTATTATGAAACAAATAGTGATAAAATTTACAAACAGGGACGCCATCCATGTGCAACTAGCAGTAAGCAACCCCTAATACGGGTTTTTAGTAATTAAATTAATAATAACAATAAAAACGCATTAATAACTTGATATATTATTTGAAAAATAAAACATTGTTGTCAAGTCCAACTTAAAATATTATTTAGAGGTAAATGAAATTTACCTCTAAGTAATATGCATTAACATCAATTAAGTTATTTATTATTTTAAGAAGAACTTAATTGATGTTAATGCATTAACAACAAATGCATTAACATCAATTAAGTTCTTCTTAAAATGTCATTACACAGCAGGTACTAGAAAAGGAAAGTTAAGTAAAGCCTGCCATTATCTAAAAAAAAGAAATTAAAAAAAAATTACATTAACACCGCTTGACACTGAATTCTGACCAATTACAATTTTCAATTACAAAATACAATTTTCAATTACAAAAGTAATTATAGTTAAATAATTTAAAGAATTATATCGTAAAAATGCAAGCAAGTCATGAAATCTTATAAAAAATCTTATAAAAAAATGTTTAAAAAAGTAAAAAAGACGTGCAATAAGTAACAGTAACTGACTTTATTATGCTAGCAATATACAAAATTATTTTTACCTTAACTAAAAGTTAATTTCCAGCATTTCTTAATTAAGTTCCAGCTTCTCTTTAACTGTTGACTAATGAATAATAGAGTAAATTTCACACCTATTAAATTTACAAAATTAATACCATGTTTCAACAATAAGCAAAATAATCAAGTGATGACAAAGGCAAATAAAAAAAAAATTAAAATCATTTAAATTTAAAACAGTTGTTAATTGTTACTATAAATAGTAAAATTCATACTTCGCTTTGTTCTAAAGTGTCTAATGAAAAATCAAATAATAGACAACAATACCACTTGACACTGAATTC
Organism: Hydra vulgaris; assembly: GCF_022113875.1. Lineage (NCBI taxonomy): Eukaryota > Metazoa > Cnidaria > Hydrozoa > Anthoathecata > Hydridae > Hydra > Hydra vulgaris. Next base: position 39,696,386 of record NC_061162.1, on the reverse strand, counting down.
TGGCAAGTAAATTTTCTGTTAATTGAGCAGAATTTCTTACATTTCAACGAAAGTTAATTTTATCATGTCTAGATCTCTTTCAATGGACAACAAATTTTTTCAAGTTGCGTTTTATCATTTACATTATTATCTTCTTCGAGCCTAATATTATACATCATTAAACATATTACCAGTGATTATACTACTGTTACAACTGAATAAATGAACGTAAAATAACTTTACGAGTTGTGATCTTTTCTAATCACATTCTATATTTTAAATTTAAATTTAATAGTATCCATGTATTTTGATAAGTTTATATATATAAGTTATTAAAAATATAAAAAAAATTATTTACATTATTTTTAGACTACAATTCAGAAAGTCATTTTTACCATCAGCCTTAATTTTAATGTACAAAAATAATAAATGCAGAATCTTGTATAAAAAATGAAGCAATGTTAGTCTAAAGTAATATATGTATGTATGTATGTATATATGTATGTATGTATGTATGTATGTATGTATGTATGTATGTATGTATGTATGTATGTATGTATGTATGTATGTATGTATGTATGTATGTATGTATGTATGTATGTTTGTATGTATGTATGTATGTATGTATGTATGTATGTATGTATGTATGTATGTATGTATGTATGTATGTATGTATATATGTATGTATATATGTATGTATGTATGTATATTCCAATTTTTTCTATTCTTTTTTATTTTTTCTCTGAGATAGTATTTATATAGATACAGAGAAATATAAAATATATTGAAATATAGGCACATAAATGTATATTAAATTATCTGTCAACAAATTACAGTAAGTTTTCCATGTTAAATACATAAATAATATATCTAATATTAAATAAATTCAATATAAAATAAAACAAAATATTAAACTTACTCAAATTAGTGACAATTCGACTGTCTTTTTATTATTATTAACCCTTCTATTTAAAAAAGCAAACAATTGATTTGAAGTGACTAAAAAGCGCTTCAGCTCTTTCTAATTGCACTAAAAAATAAAACACATCTTGCTTCACTTAGTTACCTTGTTCTTGAGAATCTAAAAACAAATAAGTAAAAAACCAAGAACATACAAAAATTTATTATTAAAACTACTCTATGAAAACAAATTAAATTAAAACAGAGAACAACATCAATTCTCCAGGAAAGCTGAAAAACATTTCTTAAAAACCTTGCTTGTAAAACCACTTGAATAAAAAAAGCATTTAGAAATGCCTAGAAACTACTTAAAAACGGTATATGCAACATTGAACTTAAAATGTTGACTGGACTAATTATTAGTATACATATTTTAAAAATTCATAAAAATTTACAATGATTTGTTCTTCTATACCACATAAATACATCATATGATAAATATGACGTTAAAAATTGTAAAAAATAAGTAAATACAAAAAAAACATCATATATGAATTGAAAATCAATGTAACTGAGAGGGATAAGCTGTTGTGATACCTGAGTAGTAGTTATCAAATATTGTTATTTCATGATAGCTTTTATAAAATGTTGGTACATCATGGTTCTAAAATATCAAATTGAAATATAAACAAAATGTATTTATGTTGAAATGATTTCTTGAATGACTTTTAGTTAATAAAATAAAGCAGTGAGTTCAAGTAATAAAAAAGTCTATTAATCATTTTTAACAACAGACAGCAACATAAAGATAAGCCAAAGGTAACAACATTACGCAAAAAATTATAAAAAGATGTTATTTATTTTCAGAATAGTTATATTGAAGGCTAGACAACACTTGGATCTAAAGCAGTAACACCGCCTGATTGGTAAGGTTGACAAATCTTGCTCTACCTGTTTGCCAAGTCACATCACTTTGAAATCATGGAAACAACATTATATAAACATATATACTAACTATAAAACACAATATATTTTTTTAATGTTATATAACATATAAAAACAACTTATTTAATCATATACACATTAGATAAAATACGTTCCATACTATTATAAAAACACATTTATAAATACATATTTTTAAAACAACTATATAACATATATCACCACATACACATATTTATCAAAAACTTTTTAACTTTGAGCATAATATAAACATATATACAAACTAAAAACATATATAACTTGAATTGTGCAAAAAATAAATTTAAAAGGTTCATATATATTCATATATAAACATACATATCTTGGTATAAAATATGAAATTATAATCACATTTAAATCAAATAAAATACTTGTTGAATAAAGAACAAAAAATAAAAAAACTGCACTCTTCATAAAAAAATTTAATATTTAAAAACAACAAAATGTCTGTGTTAGCTCAAAGCTTAAATCTTTTTTTCTGAATTTTCTAAAAAAAAAAAAAATTAAGTAATAGCAGCACAGAAATATCAATGTCAATAAAATAATAATCAACATAATAAAATAAATAATAATAATTGAAATAATTGCATTCAATGTATAGTTAATTTTTTTTTTTTTTTTTTTTAAATAAATTCTAAGGTCGTAAAAAAAAACAATTTTATGATAAAGTATTGGAATAATTCACGAGAAATTGCTAAGCCTCATATATACCCCTACTTAGTTTCTAAAAAGTTAAAAATAAGCTCAATAAAAACAAAACTGCTTAAAAAAACTATAAATAAAAATATAGTTTATTTGATATAAAACCTCTACAAATTACTTCATTTGTTCAACAACTGTATTATGACTTCTCCCAATTCTGGAAACACACATTTTCTAATAACCTAAATCTAAATAAATAAACGAATTTTCAACTTAAAAAAATATGTAATTAAATATGAGAATGATTGTGATAAATTTAAAGGGCGCAACTTTATTGGGAAAACTACCGCTACCCTAATATTTTAGAGAAATAAAGTTTTTCAAAAGTAGATCGACCTGGTACTCAAAAAAAGCGAAATTTTATAAAAAAATTCGAAAATAATAATCGTTTTATAAAAATCATATTGCCGCAAAAAATTGTTATTAAAAAACATGTAGAAAGGCACATTTTTTAATTTAAAAAAAAAAAACTATAGTTATTAAGCCATAAAATCTAAATTAATAATTTGTATATAAAAAAATTATTATTTTTGAAATTTTTATAAAATTTCGCTTTATTTGAGTACCTACATCACATAATTTTGAAAAACTTTTTTTTGAATAATAACAGGGCCTGCTAATTTTTGTAATTATAGTTGCGGGTATAAGACATTGTTTAATCCATAAAAGTAAATGCTTTCCTAAATTAGTACATAAAAAAACAACTTTCTAGTCCATAGCCAGGTTAGCAACTCTAAAAAAAACTTTTATGACCCACCCTAATATATATATATATATATATATATATATATATATATATATATATATATATATATATATATATATATATATATATATATATATATATATATATATATATATATATCTGTGTGTATATATATATATATATAAAAATTAGTAAATATTATATAGTACATATATATTATATATGTACTATATAATATTTACTAATAATATAATATTATATATACTAAATTGTATAAATGTATATATATTAATATATAAATATACATATATATATATATATATATATATATATATATATATATATATATATATATATATATATGTATATATATATATATATATATATGTATATATATATATATATATATATACATATATATATATATATATATATATATATATATATATATATATATGTATATATATATATATATATATATATGTATATATATATATATATATATATACATATATATATATATATATATATATATATATATATATATATATATATATATATATATATATATATATATATATATATATATATATATGTAAATAAGAATGTGTATGAAATCTTGAATTTGTATGAAATGAAATATATATATATATATATATATATATATATATATATATATATATATATATATATATGCATACATATATGTATGAATTATTGTATAAGAATGTGTGAAATGTTGAATAAAGTGTAAAATAAAAATGTGTACGAAATCTTGTTCAAAGTCTAATTATTAAAAAATAGAAAAACGAAAACCGAAATATATTACTAGCACAACTAACATGTAATGATAGTAAAAAACATAAAAAAAAGAAACTCAAATTATAATTTATTAAAATGTCATTGAAGCAATTTGAAAATCAGAAAAACGTCTTGCACATTTAATGCATATGATAAATGAATTTGCCCATCGGAATATTTTGTGTTCTTTATACTGAAACATATTATCAACAAATGCGCGCTTTTCATAATGTCTTCGAGAACGATTTTCTGAGCTGGAAATTGATTACCATGGCATCAGCCATAATTTATGTACGCGAGTATTGAGAGGGGTCTCTCATAAGCATACCAGTGCGTACAAAAAAATGGTAGACAATTTTTTGTTTGAATTTTTTTTTTACCTGAAATCGGGGAAATCAGACAAAAAAGAATTGGTTTTTTGGTTAATGCATTTGTCAACTTTTAGATTTTTCATAATTCAATCAAGTTTTAATTTAAATTTTCTATTCTCATTGGAACGAAACATTTTGAAATTAGTAAACATTCTATTCTATCTGTTAGTAGTAATGACTTCATAACTTTCTATTCATTGTTTGTACAAAACAAAAAACTGCACTCTTATATAAACTGAATGTGCAATTTAAGTATTATCAAGTGAAAAGTTTTTTTTATACTTGATTATTTACTTATAATTAAATATAATTATATTATATAAATATATAACAGACTTATACTATTATAATATATATTAGTGTAAATATATATATATATATATATTTTTTTTTGTTATTTTTATTTATTCAAAATAAGTTTTACAATATAAGAATGAATAAAATTCATAAAATACATATAGTAAAAGTTACAAACTTTGTTAGCGTTAAAATTAGAAGAACGCGGATACTTGCAGAAGATCATAAGGTCTTGTCATAGAGAACCGCCTAAACATATTTTAAATAAAAAATAATCCTCTATTAATTCATATATAAATATTCACACTTAAATAAAAATATAATTTTTTACACATTTAATTCTATAAAAACATATAAATATATATACTTACATATACACGCATACCCACATACACATATACATACAGACACATACATGTGTATATATATATATATATATATATACACATACATGCACACATACATATACACATACATACATAAACACATACACAATATACATGCACATACATAAATATATATAAGTTAAGAAAAAAGATTTCATATATATAAATTACGATAAAAAGATTTCTTAAGAGTATTTATATAAAACAAAACAAACTCAAAAATATATAAGAGTGTTTTCAATTGAGAAAAGAATTTTTTTCAACTTTATTAATAAGAAAAAGCTCCATTCTTGAGAAAAATCAAAAAGTTTTAATACTACTTTGTTCCATAAAAATGCTCCTCTAAATGAAATGCAAAACTTAGCAAAATTAGTTTTGAAAAGTGGTTGAAGAATAAAATTTTCATTACGCAAATTGTATTTATTTTTAATTTTTAAAGAATATAAATTGTGAAAAGAAATTTGAGATGTGTGTGTTTTACATTTAAACATAAAACACAATACATTAAAAATATTAAGTTGATATAAATTAAGAATAATCATTTCGTTTAAAAGAAGCTTAGCATGATAAAAACGATTTTTAAAATTAATAAGTCGTGCAACATGTTTGTGTTGGCGATAAAGTGGTTCTAATTTAGTTTTGCTAACACTACCCCAAACCGCATTAGCATAGTTTTAATGGCAATGAATAAAAGAGTGGTATAACTGAACTAAAGCATGTCTATTTAGCATGTTTCTTATTTTGAATAGTATTTCTATACTTTTGGAAATTTTAGATGATAAGTTTGCAATATATTTTTTCCTTGTCAGATTTTCATCAATAAAAACTCCTAAAAAATTTGTAGCCATTACTCTTTTAATTTGCATGTCATCTATGGAGCAGACAATTCACTCGGTAGAAGATTTATAATACTTTTTGTAGCATGGATGAAAAAGAGACCATTTTGTTTTTTCAATATTAAGAGAAAGCTTATTTAATTTAAACCATTCAGAAATTTTAATTAATTCTATGTTCATACTTTGAAATAGTATCGCTATGTTGCTACGAGGTAAAAAAAAAGTTCGTGTCATCAGCAAACATAATTGTCATTAAATTAGATGCTTCATAGAGATCGTTTTTGTATATGAGAAATAGTAGTGGTCCTAGGACAGACCCTTGGGGAACTCCACATGTTATATCTAATAATTTTGATTTCGATGATACGTCATATCAAACAAATTGCTTTCTATTGCTTAAATAACTTTATAAAAGCTTCAAAACATTGCCAGAGATTCCATAATATTTAAGTTTTTTAAATAGATTTTTATGATCAATCGTATCGAAGGCTTTAGACAAGTCAATAAAAATGCTTAAAGTAAACATGGAATTTTCAAATGATTCAGTAATATATTGTGTCATTTGAAGTATAGCGTGTTCAGTGGAGTTATTTTTTATAAATCCATATTGATTTTTGTATAGGATATTATTTTGAGAAAGATGATTCAAAATTTTGTTATAAAGAATTCTCTCTATAATTTTTGAGAAAACAGAGAAAACAGATATTGGACGGTAATTACTAACATTAAGTAAGTCTTTGCCTTTAAATATTGGTGAAACTCTTGTTTTTTTTAATTCACCAGGAAAAATTCCTTGTTGAATTGAACATTTAAATATTTTAAAAAGGATATTTTTTATGATAACATAGGAATAAATAAGAATGTTTCCATTGATATCATCAGGACCGACTGCTTTATTTTGCTTTAGCATTTTAAAAGCTCTATCAAATTCATCAAAAGACAATTCAAAAGAATTTAGACAAGATACTAAAGGAAAACTACATCTGTTTATTATTTTATTTATATTAGAAATTTTCTTTGCTAAATTTGGTCCAACTTAAGAAAAGAATTCATTCATTTTATTTGCAACCACTCTCGGATCATAAAATATTTTATTATCAATTTTAATAGCTCTAGCTAGAGAGCTAGCTATCATTTTCTTACTGCCTGTAATTTCCCTTATAATTTGCCATGTTTGCTTAAATTGTCTTTATACTTTTCTAGTAAATTTATATAGTATCTTTTTTATTAATTTTTTCTTTGGATTTCAAATTTTTTAGCGTAATTCTTATTAATTGTCTTACTTTCTAACGCTCTCGTTTTTAAATACTTTATATACAACTTTTGCTTAACTTTAGAACTTTTTCTGAGATCTTTTGTAATCCATGGTGACGTGAAATCTTAATTTTTTTTTAGTATTTTATGTTAAGGAAAATTAATATCACAAACTTCAAAAAATGTTTTTAAAAACGAATTATAGGCTAAGTTAGCATTATTAGAATCTATGTATTTCCAATGAAGTAAAGATAATTGTTCCTTAAAAGCAATGCAATTCGCTTCCGTAAAAAAACGTTTAATGAAAGGTTTATTTTGGTGTAAAATTTTTTTGATGTTTGTGTTTATAGAGAAAATAATAGGAAAGTGATCAGAGACATCACTTTTAATGATACCTTTTTTTAAAGATAAGTTAAAAACGTCAGTTGTAATTATATTATCTAATATAGATGATGATGTTGATGATATTCTGGTAGGTTTATTTATTAACGGTATCGCTCCAATTTCAAAAATGCCATTGTAAAATTTTTTAATGTTATTATTAGTATGGTATTCAAAGCAATTTAAATGAAAATCACCAATTATGTAGTTTAATTTCCTTTCGTGGATACTTTTTTTTAATTATAATATTATGTAAAAATGCATTAAAATTCTCAACTACGCCATTTGGTGGGCGATAACAACAACTTAAAACTATATATATATATATATATATATATATATATATATATATATATATATATATATATATATATATATATATATATATATATATATATATATACCCATATAGTGTAGTCGAAAGAGCGTTTTAATGTAAAAAAAGTCTCTTACGACTACAATTTTAATTACCTCGTCTCTTAAGCTGTTTTTGATTGTCATCCAAATGTCAAAGCAATTAATTTATGCGGAAGTACATTAAATTTAATTGTTTTTTAAAAAAATTTTAAAAAACCGCAATTATAATGACTAGAAAGTTTTTTTTAATTAGTGGTGTTTTTGTTATTGATTTAATAAAAAACATTTTTAAAACATGCGTAAATGTTGCTACATCGACTATCTTATAGCCTGACTCGCTACGGAGTGCTGCTACATCGACTGACAAATAGCCTAACTCGCAACGGAGTGCTGCTACATCGACTGACAAATAGCCTGACTCGCAACGGAGTGCTGCTACATCGACTGACAAATAGCCTGACTCGCAAAGGAATGCTGCTACATCGACTGACAAATAGCCTGACTCGCAAGGGAGTGCTGCTACAACGACTGACAAATAGCAGACTCGCAAGAGAGTGCTGCTACATCGACTGAGGGTTTGGTTTGGCCAGGCAGTCTATCAATTAAAAAAAAAAATTTAATTTTCAAAACTTTTTCTGGTCTGGTTTATTAACGCGCTCTTTAAAACTACAGTTTATGGGAAACTTTTTTTGATGCCATGCAAGAGACATGCAAGAGTATATATATATATATATATATATATATATATATATATATATATATATATATATATATATATATATATATATATATATATATATATATATATATATATATATATATATATATATATATATATATATATATATACATATATATATATATATATATATATATATATATATATATATATATATATATATATATATATATATATATATATATATATATATATATATATAATTTAATATATATATATATATAATTTAATATATATATATATAATTTAATATATATATATATAATTTAATATATATATATATATATATATATATAATTTAATATATATATATATATATATAATTTAATATATATATATATATATAAAATTTAATATATATATATATATATATATTTAAGGGGTAAACAGATTCTATCTGTTGACCAGCCTCGCACCCCTTCCTCATCTATTAGGCTGGCGCAGATGTATTTTTAATACATTGTTTCCAGTTTAGGATGTTGAACGCTGGATCTTCTTGACTCAATGCGTGGGTATTGCTTGTGTCTCTATTTTTATGACTGGGCAACTCATTCTATTATCTCCTAATGAGGGTACAGCTCTAAAACTCAGTTTTATGGTTCTGAGGCCGGCTGGTAGTCAGGTTTCCCGAACTCTGTGGTAGCTCTCAGAGAGACTGATTCCATCAACAGCCGAAAAATATCAGAGTACTAACAGTGCCATGTTGCGCATGGATGGTGTCCCTGTTTGTACTTTTGGTGTGCATTGCAGAGGCCACATTTGGAGCCCTTTGTTACGGCTTAGGGTTTATTAATAGTAATGAGGCTATTGCTTAGTTGTTAAATAGTGTACTGAGTACTATCTATACTTGAGTCAAGTTCTATATAAATTTAAAATGACTAAAGTACTAAAAAAAACTAAAAAACACAAAAAACCATCGTCATCACCAAGTTCTCTAAACCTATCATTTACTAATATTCGTGGTCTTCGAAGTAACTTTTCTTCTGTTGAGTCTTATCTCTTGCAAAGTTCACCAGACCTACTTGCTCTTTGTGAGACTAATTTGAGTTCGGCTGTCCCATCTTGTGATCTTAGTGTTGATGGTTATCTTCCTTTAATTCGTAAAGACTCCAATAATCACATGATTGGCCTGGGCATCTACATTCGTAAGAACTCACCCATTTGTCGTGAAACTAGGTTTGAATCTACAGACTATTCATTTATGTGCTTTCGTTTAGCACAACTTCACTCTATCGCCTTTCTCTTTGTTCTATATTGCTCTCCTTCATCCCAAGATTGCACTATTCTTGATGTTATTTCTGATCAAATTGACCAAGCCCTCTCTCTTTATCCATCGGCCAATATCGTCGTTGTTGGTGACTTTAATGCCCATCACACCGATTGGCTTGGCTCTAGTGTCAGTGACTCTGCTGGCGTTAAGGCCCTCAACTTTTGCCTTTCTCAATCTCTAACTCAAATAGTCAACTTTCCAACTCGTTTTCCAGACAACCCTAATCATTTACCTTCTCTACTCGACTTATGTCTTGTTTTGGATCCTAGTCAGTGCTCAATTTCTCCACATTCACCCTTAGGTACTTCTGATCACGGTTTGATCTCTCTAAAACTATTATCAAATTCTTCTACTTCATCAGAATCCCCCTATCATCGTACCACATACAACTACCTTAAAGCTGACTGGGACTCTTTCCGTGATTTTCTTCGTGATGGCCCTTGGGTAGAAATCTTTTGTCTTCCTGCTGACAAATGTGCTTCTTACATAACTTCGTGGATTCAGGCTGGCATGGAATCTTTATTCCCTCTCGACGATTCCAGGTCAAGCCTCACTCTTCTCCTTGGTTTTCCTCACATTGCGCTGCAGCAATTTCTAATCGAAACTGTTACTTCCATATCTATCAGCAAAACAATTCTCCAGAAAACAGACATCTGTTCACTATCGCCAGAAACCATTGTAAAAAGGTTTTGTCTGACGCCAAAGCTCGCTATTCCCAGGTCATTAAATCTCGTATCTCATCACAAAAATTAGGCTCTCGAGACTTCTGGAGAATCTTTAACAGTATCAATAATAGGTGCAATAAATGCAACTAGTGGAATCAAGAGATGATATTGATGAAAAGTTCTTAGCAAAAAATTCAGCTTTGTCTTTAGGTGAGGTGACAAAGTCACCTCACCTAAAGACAAAGCTGAATTTTTTGCTGAATTTTTTGCAGACAAAGCATTTTACCTGACATAGCCGTCAAACAGGTTGATCCCTTGCTTGACATTCGCATCACTTCAGCTTCTGTATCTAAAGTAAATTTCTGCTTAGACTCTTCAACAGCTTGTGGTCCTGACAACATTCCTATTGGAGTCTTGCAGAGGTGTTCTCCGGAGCTTTCATCCATACTTTCTAAACTATTTAACAAGTGCTTATCAGAGTCTTGTTTTCCATCATGCTGGAAAGCAGCATCTGTTATCCCTATTTTCAAAAATTCCGGAGAGCGATCTGATTCATCTAACTACCGTCCCATTAGTCTTCTTCCTGTCATAAGCAAGGTTTTTGAATCTTTAATCAACAAACACTTAATCTCTCATCTTGAATCAAATAACTTACTTTCTGATCATCAATATGGATTTCAGTCTTCTCGTTCTACAGCTGATGTGCTAACAGTAATAACCGATAAGTTTTACCGTGCATTAGATAGAGGTGGAGAGGTTAAGGCTATCGCACTTGACATTTCTAAAGCTTTTGATAAAGTTTGGCATGTGGTCTTCTCCATAAGCTTTCTTCTTATGGTGTAGCTGGTAACGTCTTTAAGATTATTGAGTCCTTTTTTTCCAATCGTAGTATAAAAGTTGTCCTCGATGGTCAACACTCTTCTTCACATCCTGTAACTTCAGGGGTTCCTCTAGGTTCAATCCTTGGTCCTATACTCTTTTTAATTTACATTAACGATCTTCCAGATATTCTTACATCTAAGGTGGCATTATTCGCTGACGACACTACCATTTACTCTTGTCATGATAAGAAGCCTACACTCTCTGATTGCTTGGAGGGGGTATCTGAGCTTGAAAAGGATCTCACTTCTGCTACAGCATGGGGCTCACAGTGGCTGGTGAACTTTAATTCAGATAAAACTCAATTTTATTCGGCCAATCGTTATCGTAATAATTTAGATCTTCCTATATTTATGAATGGTAATGTACTAGATGAGTCATCTACCATTCATCTTCTAGGATTAACTCTTACTTCTGATCTTTCTTTTAAACCGTATATCAAATCTATTGCAAAATTAGCATCTGCTAAGGTTGCATCTCTTTATCGAGCTCGACACTTTCTTACTCCAGATTCTATTCTCTATCTCTATAAATCTCAAATCCGTCCCTGTATGGAATACTGTTGCCACATCTGGGGCGGATCTTCTAATGATGCTCTTTCTCTTTTAGACAAGGTGCGAAAACGAATTGTAAACATAGTTGGACCTGCTCTGGCAGCCAATCTCCAACCTTTGTCACATCGTCGTAATGTTGCTTCTCTTTCTCTTTTCTACAAATACTATAATGGGCACTGCTCTAAAGAGCTAGCGTCCCTTGTGCCATCTACTAAAATTCATTCTCGTGTTACTCGCCATTCAATTAAGTCTCATCCTTTTTCTGTGACTGTTCCTAAGTACTTCAAAAACTCTTATTCTTCTAGTTTTTTTCCTCGAACATCAGTTCTTTGGAATTCGCTTCCTTCATCTTGCTTTCCTGATTCATATAATTTGCAATCTTTTAAGTCATCAGTCAATCGTTATCTTGCTCTACAGATTTAGTCTTTTCTCTTCCAGTAACTTCCAACTCTTATAGTGGTCACTTGCAGCCTTGTTGGAAGTAAAGATGTTAACAAAAAAAAAATATATATATATATATATATATATATTAAACAACTTAAAATTACATTATTTTTATATATAAATTAAAATTATATATATATATATATATATATATATATATATATATATATATATATATATATATATATATATATATAAATATATATATATATATATATATATATATATATATAAATATATATATATATATATATATATATATATATATATATATATATATATATATATATATATATATAATTTAATATATATATATATATAAAATTTAATATATATATATATATATATATATATATATATATATATATATATATATATATATATATATATATATATATATATATATATATATATATATATATATATATATATAATTTAATATATATATATATATATAAAATTTAATATATATATATATATATATTTTAAACAACTTAAAATTACATTATTTATATATATAAATTAAAATTATATAAATATATATATATATATATATATATATATATATATATATATATATATATATATATATATATATATATATATATATATATATAACTTATATAAGCTTGGTTTCTAATAGTTGTAGAAATGTTGTAAAACAGTTATGCTTTTTTGTTGTACAACCATTGTTGCAGAAATAGATTTAATTCTATTTCCGCAACCTTTGTTTCACAACATAAATTTTGTTGTACAACCGACGTTAAGTTGTGCAACTTACGCTAGGAAATGTTTCTATTATAAAGCATTTCTACAACTATTGGAAACCATGCTATACTGATGTATATTTTAAGAAATTCGTTTGTGAAAATAGTGACAATACATTTTTTCTTTTGTTGATTGTGAACACGCTTCAAAAAGTTTCAATTGAAAGTCATATAACAAATATATTTGTTATAAGTATTGTTTATTGAAACTTTTTTTTTTAATTATTAGTTTTGTTTAGCTTTAATTTTTTTTTATAAATTTATTATAATACTTTATTATAAGCTTAACCGATTCGAAGATATTAGTGCAATTATTTAGTTTATTAAATTATATTTGACAAAAAATATTTTTCACGTTTTTCAACGTTTTAAATTTTATTTGATGTTTTTGAGTTTTATTTTCAGTAGTCATTAATAGAATGTGAAAGAATCTGTTTAAAATGGAAGCTATAAGTGAAACTTTAGCTTGATAAATTTTTTACGCTAGATATTTATTTATAAGATATTTATAAATATTACGCTAGATATTTGTAAATACTGCGCTAGATATTTAATTTTTAACATTTAAGTTTGAAATTTTTATTGAAGCGTTGCAAGTTTTGATATTTTATTACATGGAGTTTTATGCAATTCAAAGTAAAAGTGAAGTTTTTGGTTTGAATATGCTACTGGTAACATGTTACCCAGTATAAGCTGTTTTATGTCCTGCTGCCTTGTAGAACATGTTTTTTTTGGCAAAGAATAGTAAAAGCCAATTCTTATTTAAAACACCTCCTGGCTTGGGGTTCTTGGTTGAGTAAATACTAGAGATGGTGTCTTGATAAAATTACTCTTCTTACGCAGATGTTAAATGCATCCGGCTATGGTCTTGTAGAAGACCTCCTAGGCAAAGACTTAAGGGGTAAACAGATTCATTCAGTTGACTTGCCTCGCACTCCTTCATCTATTAAGCTAGCGTAGATGTACCTATTGTACATTGTTTCTAGTTTAAGAAGTTGAATGCTGGTTTTGCGTGTATGTCTTTTTTTATGACTAGGCAATTCATTCTAGTTTCTCCTGATGAGGGTACAACTCTAAAACTCAGTTTTTTGATTCTAAAGCCTGCTGGTAGTCAGGTTTCCTGAATTCTGTTGTAGAGGCTGATTCCATAAACAGCTGTAAAGTATTAGAATACTAGCTGTATCATGATGCGCATGGATGGTGTTCCCATTTGTACTTTTGGTGTGCAGTGTCGAGGCCACATTTAGAACTCTTTGTTACAGCTAAGGGTTTATTAACAGTGATGAGGCAATTGCTTGGAATATTAAATAGTGTACTGAACACTATTTGTGCTTTGAGTCAAGTTCTCTCACAAATCTTAAGACTGCTTTTTTTTATGTTATTTCTGATCATATTGACCGAGCCCACTGTTTTATCCATCTATTTGTGACGTTAATGGTCATTACACTTAATGGCTTGGCTCTAGTGGCTTGGCTCTTGTTATAGTGTCAGTGACTCTGCACACGTTAAGACCCACAACTTTTTCCTTTCTCAATCTCTAACTCAAATGTAAACTTCCCTAACTCAAATGTAAACTTCTACTAGATATCCGGGTAAATATGAATCATTTACCTTTTCTACTTGACTTTTTTCTTGTTTCTGTTCCTAGTCAGTGCTCAGTTTCTCCTTAGGTGCTTCTGATCACTCTGATTTTTGATCTCTATAAAGATATTATATACGTTGTTCTTCTTCTTCAACAGAATCCCCCTGATATTGTACCTCTTACAATTACCTTAAATCTGACTGGGATTCTTTTTGTGATTTTCTTTGGATGGCTCTGCTGAGAAATGTGCTTCTTATGTGACTTCTTTGATTCAGGCTGGCATGGAGTCTTTTATTTTCTTTCAATGATTCCAAGTCGAGTTACATTCTTCTCCATGGTTTTCCTCACATTGTGCTGCTGCAATTTCCAATCGAAACCATTACTTCTATATCTATCAGCAAAACAATTCTTCAGAAAACAGACATCTATTTACTATTGCTAGAAACCATTGTAAAAAGGTTTGTTTTTTGTCAAAGCCAACTATTCTCAGGTCTTTGGTAAAGATTACTATTGCCATATCTGGGGCGGATCTTTCAATGATTATCTTTCTCTTTTAGACAAAGTGCAAAAGTTGTGAACATTGTTGGAACTACTCTTGCAGCCAACCTCCAAACATTATCACATCATCGTAATGTTTCTTCTCTTTCTCTTTTCTATAAATACTATAAGGGTACTGTTCTAAAGAGCTAGCATATTTAGTAGCATCAACTAAAAATCATTCTCGTTTTACTTGTCACTCAATTAAATCTCATTCTTTTTAGTGACTGTTCCTAAGTGCTCCAAAAATTCTTATTAGTCTAGTTTTTTTCTTCATACATCAGTTCTTTGGAATTCGTTTTCATTTTCTTGCTTCCCTGATTTATATAATTTGCTATACTTTAAGTTGTCTGTTGATCGTTATCTTGCTCTTCTTCTCTCTTTCTCTCTCTCTCTCTCTCTCTCTCTCTCTCATAGATATATATATATATATATATATATATATATATATATATATATATATATATATATATATATATATATATATATA
The DNA here is from genome assembly GCF_022113875.1 of Hydra vulgaris. Classification (NCBI taxonomy): domain Eukaryota; kingdom Metazoa; phylum Cnidaria; class Hydrozoa; order Anthoathecata; family Hydridae; genus Hydra; species Hydra vulgaris. The sequence goes on along the minus strand of NC_061162.1, from coordinate 39,680,508 downwards.
TATATATACATATATATATATATATATATATATATATATATATATATATATATATATATATATATATATATATATATATATATATATATATATATATATATATATATATATATATATATATATATATATATATATATAAATACAAACATTCATGGATATATATCAGACTGTTAAAGGAAGCTTATGCGGACAGATGCCTTGTCAGTTTACCTATACAATATTTGCTCAAGACAACTTGACCATGTCTGTTTGCATGTTTAGAATTAAGCTGTACAAAACAAAACAAAAAATACAATACTATCAAAACAAAAAGTTTTCAAAAACAAAAAGTTATAAAAAATTAAACTTTAAAAACAATAAAAAATCATATAAATACTTTGAAAAACCCTTTAGAAAGGGTCCGAAAGTTTTAAGAAGGTTTCAAAGTTATGTGTAAACCTTAAGGTTTAATTATCTTTTGCTTTGTTTACTATGAAGAAACGCTTATTAAAAAGACTAAATGTTTTTTTGTAAAGAAAAAACTTCATTTACTAAACAATGAATAAAATGATTTAAAAAAATAGAATTGACAATGCTAAACATTTAAAATAATAATATATGAGGGCTTCATTATATATATATATTGATTTTCTCATAGTCTGCTGCCTCAAAGGAGTGCTGCTAAATTTAATAATGGTTTGACGTGGGGCCGCAATCTTGTCTTTCATTAATCATTGTTTCTTCTATTTCTGAAAAAAATTTTAAAGTGCACATTTTTAAAATAAGAACGCAAAAATTATAGCACGAAAATTGCGTCCTTAGATTTAAATGACTCTGATATAAAACCTCTTATTTAATTGTTGTTTGCAGGAGATCATAAACCTGATACTTGAATAAAATTGATAAAAATAAAAAAATAAAAATTAGCCTACAGGGAGTACTGATTTAATTTTTTGTTTCTTTATATACAGAGAGCTTGTTGATTTAACAATTTTATTATTGATTTAGTTAACAACAATTTATATAACTGTTTTACAAAATGATATTTTTTAAAACTATTTGTTTAGGTGGGTGATACAGAGATTTTAAAAAACTATTTTTATCGAGATGACGCTCTCCTTATTCATGAAGCTATTGTTAATTATGTCACCGAAATTCTTTCTAGGGTGTATGGTATGTTATAATAGGATATATATCTGCGTCTGATTTTTATTACACATGAAGTTCTGATAATTTTATATTTTTAAATATAAAATTATCAGAAATAAATATTTATAAATTTTTTTTATTTTTGTTAATACTTTAATTCAAGAAATTGAAAATGAAAATATTTTGAATAATTTTAAAAATATTTCAAGATACTCCTGATAAGTTAAAAACTGATTACGAGGTTCAAAATTGGGCAATTTGTTTAAGCGATGAAACTAATGGTGCTGGTATCAAGGTTGGAATTTTTTAAATCATTTTTCTTCTTTTAACATGTTTTTATTAGTCTTTAGATATTGTATCTTTTATAACTATCTATTATTACTATAAATATTATATTAAAATTCATAGTTATGACTTAATAGCAATAAACAGTATAACTATTTGATTTAGTTTCAGCTTAAAAGTAAACAGCATAATACAATACGGCATAGTATTTACAATATAATATAGTATTGTCCAAATGTATAAGTATTAATTACATTCAAATTATGATGTCATATTTTATGATGTCTTTTAAAATTATAGAAAGAGAGATTTTGTTTTGTTTTTAAATAGGTTCCTTGTAGAATAGAAGTTTTTTTAATTATAGACTTTCACTTTTTAAAATTAGTTAAGTTAATGTGAGTCAGGGGCTATTCTAGACCATTTTTGAATGCGCTGACCGTATTTGGGCCTTGCCAAATTAGAAATGGAGGATATTTTTTTATGCAGAAAATATTGTTTTTCTTGCAAAAAATGCCTACATTCAGCGATATTTTTACCTAATATCTTTGGCACAGGGGTACTGCTGCCCAAATTATTTTCATAGAATAGCCCCTAAGAACTTATAAAAAAATTGATTTTTAAAAAAACTGGTTTTCAAATTCTAAAATTCAAAAAAAAAACGGTTTCAACTGGTTTTTGAACTTTCATTAATAAAAATTCATTTGATAAGGAGAAATAGTTAGTTTATATGAAATAACCAAAAAAAAAATCAATATTAAATTCAAAATATAAAAAAAATTACTCATAAAAAAAAACATGTAAATGGATTCGAAATTACACATAAAATGGTATACGCATAACTTACAGAGAGCAACAAAAGCTTTCAAAAACAAAAATTTTAAATTAGGAAGAACATATATATTTATCACTTATCTGAGTTTTTCCTAAAAGAATAGGATTTTAAAAATCCTATTTTTTTAGGAACAATGTTTTAAAAAATGTTTTATAAAATGTTTTAAAAAGTGTTTTAAAAAAAGATGTTTTAAAAAATAAAAAATGCCCATGCGGATGACCTCAGGGGGCCCTAACCTAAATCAATTTTCAAAGCGCAGTTTTGCTAAAAAAAACTATTTTAAATAAAAAAACTTATACTTTATATAGTTTAGAACTGTTTGTTGTGCGCTCTTGTATCTACAATTCTTCAGTTAAGTGTTATGGCTTTTTTATAACTTGATTCTAAAATTCCTTCATGTAAATTAATCTCTAAGCAAACTATAGATGGTTATGCAAATAGAACTTTACAAAACATTAAAAATTCTTTATAATTTGTTATTGTTGAGGAGAATTGTTGTTTAGACAGTACTAAAAACAATTATAAAATAATAAAGTTAGTGATAATAGAATATAATTGGTAAGTATGATAGTAATCCTTTTTATATTTTAACTTTAAATAGTAATTTTATCTTATAGGGAGTTTTTGGTTATGGAAAGTTTGACGATTTAAATGATCTCATCAAGACTGTTGCTAGTGTTATCTTTGTCTGTAGTGTTGGCCATGCTGCTGCTAATTTTTGTCAATATGATGAATATGCTTTCCCATCAAGCTACCCAGCAATGCTAACTGGAAAAATACCTTCCACTAAGGTATTGTCTTTTGTGACCTTTCCATTTTGACTAAACTTTCTTGAACTTAGTCACAATAAAATTTATTGATAGTTTCAGAGAAGGGTAGTCTACCTGTAAGTTAAGAAGACATTTTCAAAAATTGATTATTTGTTAAAATACAGACTTTCACTAATATGTAGATTTTCAATACATATTAGCGTTCTCCAAGAAGTAAAAAATTTATGCATTCAAATCAGATTTTTTTTGAATTTGCCATTTATGGGATAAGTTGTCAGTTGCAGTGGAAATGTTGGCATTTTCTTGAAATTAATATTTTTATGTAAATGATTGACATTTTATTATCAAAATATTAAGAAAATCAAGATTAATATATTATTGGCCATCTGGGCCAATAATTTAATTACTGGTCCAGATAGCCAATTATATAACAATCAGTTTGTACGAGAAAGAAAGTGTTTTTAGAGACATCAACACAGAACACGCTATGTTTGCATATGGCACTATCTTTTGCATAATAAGAAGTGGGTTCTTTTATTATTTTATTTGATATATGAAAATGTTAGAAAGAATAAATACAAATGTTTTCTTCAATATAAAACTTAAATGATCTGGCATGAAGTGCCTCAAAGTCTGAGTTTGATAGGCATTTTAAGGTATTTCTGAACAATCGAAGAGGAAAATGAAATTTATCATTTTTTTTTTTTTTTTATCAGAGACGAATTGGTAAGTGGCTGATTTGCTCCAAGCGTAAGTCAAAATTTTTTTAAATGGAAACCTGAGCAGTAAATTAAATTATTACTAGTAATATTTTCTGATTTTCTGATTCAGACATAAAATTGTTTTATCTGGTATTTCATTTCAGTTTTTTAAAGTTTTTTTTCTTTTCATATATATTGCTTGTTCTGAACAGTTGTTATTTGTGTTTTTGAACCAAAGTTGTTTGTTTAATTTACTAAAATTTGGTAAACATTCACTTTTTTTTCTGTAGAACAACAAAAGTTGAGCTGTTAGTAGTACTAGCTAAAAGCTAAATTACGTCATTTAAATGAATATTATTATATGATATGCACTAAGGTTCATTCTATTCTTTTATCTATACAAGTTAAGCTACTGTGCTTTGTATACCACTGGCAATTTATACTTATTGCAGACTTACTTTGTAAAAAAGTTTGCTAAAAAATAAAAAATTTAATAATATATGAAGTATAAAGTAAAGATAAAAATAAAATATTAACATTTTGCTTTGTTTGATAAATTGTATTTAATAAGTTAAATTTAGTTGATTAATATTATAGTTTGTCATAATGCAATTATTTTAGATTGTTTTATTAAATGCACTTTTTTTCCCCTTAAAATTTTTTATTTAAAACTCATTATTATTGCTAAAGGTTGCTTTGACAATGCAAGATATTATTGATCAGCTTCCAGATAAAGATATCATTTTGGATACAATGGTAGTTACAAAACTGCTTAGTGAAAGGGGTACCAATGAGTTAGGTAACTTTGAGGTTCAATATATGTTTAGACCTGAAGATCTTGCTGCTGTCGAAAGGTTTTTGTTTTTTTATATGTTTTTTTCATCAAATTTTTTTTTTAAATTGTTTTGTTATCATAATACTTTACCAAATATTGTACACATATTTCAAAAACAACAGTACAAACTTAAGAAAAAAATGGGACCAATAAAATTGTTAATAACAATAAACTTTCCCAAGTAACTTAATAAGTATTTATAAGAAATTATTTTACTATTATATTAACAGTTGGTATTAATACCACAGGTTTTTATTATTTTTATATTTATAAAAACTGTTTTATAAAGACTGTTTTATAAATTACTGTTTGTAACACTGTTAAGAAAGTGTTTTTAAGAGATTTTTACAATCTTTGAATTTAAAATGAGCATAATGTTTTGCTATAAAAGAGCTCTTAAAGATTGATCTATAAAATTTAAAAATTAGAATAGTTTAAATTTTGAATATGGTAGTAAAAAAGTATTTAGTCAATACTTGTCCTCATATTTGGGGTAAGTGGGTAAATATGTTTGGGTATTTTATTTCCAGACTCTAACTAGCAGTTTTTTATTGCAAAGCTTTCTTATTTGATACATTCTTAGATGATTAATTCACGTGAGATTCCTTCTTTCTTGCACTAACCATGCAAGAGTAAGCATAACATACATATATTTGAATATGCATAAAATAAATATCTTAATCCAGATTAACGCTTAGAACAAACGTCAATAAAACGTCTATATTCAAATGTGTTTTAGACGTCTATTACAGGATTATTATACGTATGTAAAGCGTTTAGATTTTATCTAATTTACTTTTAAATCTAGTTTAATTAACGTATATAAAGCGTTTAGATTTAGTCTAAGTAAACATATATTAAACTTTTAAATCTTTTCTAATAGCTTCTTTAATTTAGTTAACGTAATTTCAATTTATTTAAGTTTTAAAACTAATATAAATTAAAATTACGTTACAACTTTTTAACTTTATAAAAGTAATAAGAGGTCTTTATATAAGTAATAAGATACGGTTATATAAGTAATGAAATTTATAAATAAAATACAGTTAAAAAGACCTGGTCTTATTTTTTATATTTTTTTGTAACTATTATAATATATTTACAAACTTTTATACGATACTACTTATACTATACTTTTATTTTATAAAACTATATAAAAAGTTGTAAACTTATATAAAACGTTTTCATATAGTGGGGATTTAGAGAAAAAATGTTTGCGCACTATACTTGATTATGTTTGATAAATAAAAAAAGTTTAATCATCAAGCTTTATCTTTATTTTATAAGCTTTATTACAGGCAAATATTTCACTGTTTTATTTGCTTTATGCATTATCAAAAATCTTTCTAGAATACCGTCTACCAATTATTCATCTTGCATCTGTTTGTGCAACATCAACTTCAACATTCGTATCTTAATCGTCTCATTTCGTAACCTGATTTGTAACCGCAAAAAACTGGGGTAAAATAGTTAGCATTTTAAATGTACATTCATAATTCGAAATTGAATTTAAACAGAACAACTTGACATATGGAGGATTTATACCAAATTTTTTTGTACCCTCCATGTTTATTTTAAACATTAAAAAATTAGCAACGTCGCGACATAACATATGCAGTGGGTTTTACTAATTAAATGTAACTAAATTGAGCTAAAATGCATCTAAAATAAAAATTTTAATATTTAGTTATTAAACCTCTTGATTATTGGAAAGATGAATACCTACTGTTAACCAATTATAGCGTTTACAAAATAAATTTAAACTCTCTATAAAATTTACAAAAAAAGATCTTGCAGCAGGACATTCATAACGAGAGATCAGAAACTCATATTTTCAACTGAGTAAATGTCGCTTTCAATAATTTCTAAAACATCGGAGTCTATTGATTTGCTGGCATTTAGGAAAGTAGATTGTCGCGTTAAGAGCTTTTTAAGTTTCATGAATTAAAATGGCGCACCCGAGACTGGATTATTATTTATTTATCAGTCGTTTTGCTTTCAGTTGTTGTAAGTAATTGAATCTTGAAAACGCATTTAGTCTATTTTTATTATTTAGTCAATAAAAAATCGTTGCTTTTTAGTCAATATAAGGTCAAGCATTGATTTTTAGTCAATATAAGGTCGCTAAACATTTTATCCATTTTTAGACCGATTTTGACTAAAGATTGCCCAATTCTGAACCAATCTGTGTTTACTGGGTTGGTAACTGTTATATCAAAGGTTTTTTGTTTATTAGATGGCAGGAAGCCAAAGGCTAATGCCTTTGATTGGTGAAGCAAGGACTATTACTCTTATCCTATAGAAAATTTTCTGATTAAGTTGGATATGTGGCATATTTGGCAAATTATTTTAAATTGTTAAATCATTCCTTTTTAACTGTGTTATTAAAGTTGTCAATGACAACACTCTTTTCTCAAAATTTTTTATGGTATCACGATGTTCCATTCTTAGTCATTACATATTTGGATAAGAATATATTTAGTAATATAACTGCATAATGCAGTTGTGGGAGTTGCCCATGTCAAGCAAGTTTAAAAATTATAAATTCATAAGCTTATAGAAACTTAACTTATTAATTAAACAGAAAAACAAAACAAAAAAGTTTAATTTTAAAATTTCAGAACTTCGTTTGTTTGTCAACTTTATGTGAACTAAAGAGTATTGTTCAAATATTTTAAATTAAATTTCAGCCACTTTTAAGAAATATTTTTAATTATGTTTTTAAAATTTTACAATAAACTTTATTGTAACAGTAAAACTAAATTACTCATTTTAATTAAAACATTATTACAAACAAAATTTCTTAGAATTTACAAAAATAAGTCGAAAGAAAAGGACCCCATATTTAGTATACATGAGTTAATCTTTCTATTCACTCGAAGTCGTTTTCAATCACAATTTAAGAAATGTGGCACCCACGTGCATAAAGCTAACTTAGGCCTAGCACATCTTTCAATATATGAAGAACTCGCTCAGTTAAGATATATATGGTCTCAGAACTCAAGGTTAACGTTCTATTATTCAAAACTATATCACGAATAGTATCAATCAATTTGTCAAAAATCACACTTTTTGATCGTCCTGAATGAGGATCATCTTCTAGGCTTGTGCGACCACGTTTAAATTCTAATGTCCACTTACAGACCATTGTTTTAGATGGAGCAGCATCCCCTTGGAAATTTATATTAAAATGGTGAACACATTTATTATTTCAATATAAATTTCTATTGCATTTAAACCTCTTTTCACTTAAAACTCTATTACCGCACGATGTTCAATTTTTTCAATGAATAAATTATGTTGACGCGTCTAGCATCAAGTCTAACATTAAAAGCATGTGAAATTGTACCTCTATCAACAAATTAAAGTCTTAACTCCACGAACTTTTAAACTAACCTATTATAATCATGAATTTCGTGGTCTTTTTGATGAAATTGCTCACAGTTTTTAAAAGTAGAGGTTGTTCATTGACAGCTTAAAAAGAAGTATAAAGGCAGTTTTGCTAAATAACGGAAATCAGTTTCCTTCAATTCAAGTAGCTTATTCAGTTCATCTAAAACACAAGAACAAGAAACTGCTGATTGAAAAAATCAACTATTACAGTTGTTAGTGGGATGTTTACGGATATTTTCTAACGCTAGTGTTTCTTCTTGGTTTACAAGGAGTACACACAAAGGACTCTTATTTTATTTATTTATGGAATAGCAGGGAGCTATGGATCAGTACTTTATAAGACGGGAGTGGCCAATAAGAGAACATTTACATTCTGGTTCGCAGAGTATTGTAAATCAATCTCTGATATGAAATGCAAAAAAAAAGCTGCATAACCTGCATTAACAGTTAGAATTTTTAATACCAATTTTGGGTGATGCGAATGAAGAAAAACGAGAACCTTTTCATCAGAATACTCTATAAATGGAGAAAAAATACGAAGGCAGATGGGATGCAGCTATAATGGGTGACTACATCTGGCGTTTGGTAAGCTATGAGAACAAATTTCATGAAAGAAAACCTACTTCTAGTTTTTAAGATTTTACGAGAATATAACATTACAACATGTAATTTTGTGTAATATATGTAAGTAACGTGATGTAGTATTATGTTTTGTAATAACAATTTTGCACTAGTAAATGCTATCTACTCACTAAAGGTATATCTTTTGCAATTCGATTGGTATAAGTAATATGGGGCACCAATTATGGTACCCCATCTTCTACACTAG